>OZ010796.1:380050784-380650784 GCA_963932465.1 Maratus speciosus
CTTTTTTTTTAATCACTTTTAGGAGTTGCCGAAGAACATCTGGGGAATTAAATTTAACATAAACAACTGTTATTGCTCAATAATAATAATAATATTATCATTTATTACCATACAATTCTTTAAAAAAAGCATAGAACCATTAACACAATATATCATTAACCACTTTTTTAAAAACTGTTACCTTGTGTTGCCATTGAATTCTTCAAAACAAAAAAGAATAAAACTAGAATCCTTATCATTAAATATCATACACCACTTATATAAAAATTGTTACTTTGTGTTGCCATACAATTCTTCAAAAAAAGAATAAAACTAAAACTATTAACATTAAATATCATATACTGTAAATATAAAAATTGTTACCTTGTGTTGCCATACTATTCTTCAAAAAAGGATAAAACCATTGACATAATATATTATTCACCACTTAAATAAACTGTTTATATATATATTTTTTTAGACTTAAACTAAAATTAATAACATTACAAATTCTTTTAAGTGTTTATCTGTAACCGACACTGATTTTTAACGTATATTAAGGGATGTGCTGTTTCTAAACATTCAGTTTCCAACTGATTTTTGTTCTAACTTCATCTAATGCTACCTTTATTTTTTGAAAATGGGTTCTGTAGTAAATATGTTAAAAAGATCTTCCGACAAAGTGGCTTCTTCTTCAAAGTATCAACGTTTAGAAGAACCTAATGATCCCACTTCCGCAAGTGAATTAAATATACCAAGATTGGAAATTCCTAATTTATTAAACACTGACTGTGGGACAATATCACGTGATTTATCCACTACTGATTACTCACCGAATGTGAAATCTGAAATCGATATGAATTTTTTTATCCCTAACTTTGGTGATGATACTACATCTTCCGAGAATTCATGCCAAGAGTCAATTTCTGTCGAGGACTATTTGAATATATTTTTCAAAGACATGAATTTTGAATCCGCTTTAACCTCGACCGCAGCTAGTAACATAATTTCCCAAGACGAATCCTTTCAAGAACGCACTATTGACCAAGAGGTTTCTGATTCCCAACCAAGCAACCTTTTTAAAGCAAGTGATGAATTACAAAGCACAACCCCACCTACGAATGTCATTCCACAGTCTAAAACTAGCAAATCCAATCATCCTATTGTATTTCGAGAAGAACTCAGTGACTGTATCTTTTTAATTTTAAAGTTGCATAATAGACAATTTCATATTCATATTCGAGAATTTAAACGCAGTGGGCTTACTAGTGAAGAAATTCTAACGAAAAATGGTATTATTATGGATGTTAACAGCTGGTTCGAATTTTGCAAGAAAATTTTTTCATTTAATTTGAGATATAAAAGTTCCTCATTTGTTTCTAATAACATGATATTAGTGTTAAATTTTAATAATTCTATCATGCGAATTAAAAATTTAAAGAATTATTCTCACATTGACTTAAACGAGTATCAGTTGCTGAAATTAAAAGAAAAAATACATGATTTGAATAAGGAACTTCTTCAGCATATATATGTAAACCATATACCAAGCTTAATTAGGCAGAAATGTATCATTGGTCATATATCTACAGAAAATGAACTCATGTTGCAGTCTAAACTTATAACATGTATTGAGAATAATGTATTAACTATACTAAACCGCATTTTTCAATGTGATGGATGTATTTTTAATCAGAAATCTCAAAGCCCTCATTCCTGTTGTATACTAAATAATCGACAAAAATTTGAAAAACTAGGAGAGATGTTATTAACACTTATAGATTTAGATTTTGTTATTTCCTCATTTTTAAACGGAGTGGATTGTGTTAGTGAAAACTTTTTATCAAACATTCATGTAGAAACAATTCAAAACGAATTGTTTAAAATAATAAAATAAAATGTATTGCTATCCTTTTTAATACGTGTGTGTTTATTTTTCTAAAGTGTATGTTTATTTTGTTATTTCTTTTAGAACTTTTAATAGAGTGTTAGACTTAAATTTGCATATGTATAGAACTAAAGAAATCAACAATTCTTTAGCAATTAAAAAATTAACACAAGTTTAAAATATTAAACTAATAATCTTAATACTATAATTTCTATTTTCTAATATATATATATATATATATGAAACTTAATTATATAAAAAAGTTTTCAATAATAATAATAAGTTTAGAAAATTAAAAAGTTTAAAAAACAAAATTAAGAATCTCAATAAAAAAAAAAAAATATTTGAAAAGTTAAAAAAAAATAAAGTTTTCAAAATTAAAAAATCTTTATAAAAAAATAAAAATAATTTAAAAAAAAAATTAAAAAGTTTACAAAAGTTAAAAAAAAAAATATTAAAAAGTTTACAAAAGTTAAAAAAAAAAACTTGGGAAAAAAAAAACTCAAAAAAAAATTAAGTTATCAAAATTTAAAAAAAAAAAAAAAAAATTATAAAAACTTAATACATTAAGTTTTCAAAAGTGAGTTTACCTATTCATATATGTATACATGCATGTGACTTTCATTATGTTTCAGTTTAATACTTCTTTTTATCCTAAAAAAGTGTTAGATTAATATATACTTATAAAAATATTTGTAAGTTAAATTAAAAAAAAAAAAAAATTTTACAAAATTAAAAAAAAAAAAATCTTTCTAAATAAAAAGTTTTCAAAATTAAAAAAAAAAACTTTTTAAATAAAAAATGTTTTCAAAATTTAAAAAAAAATTGTAAATAAAAAAAAAGTTTTCAAAATTAAAAAAAAATACTTTGTAAATAAAAAAAAATATTAAAAAGTTTACAAAAAAAAAACTTTTTTTATAAAAAATATTTTCAAAATTAAAAAAAAAATTGTAAGTAAAAAAAAAAAAAGTTTTCAAAATTAAAAAAATAATAATTTGTAAATAAAAAAAAATATATTAAAAAGTTTATAAAATTTAAAAGTTAAAAAAAAAAAACTTTGTAAAAAGTTTTCAAAATTAAGTTATCAAAATTAAAAAAAAAAAAAACTTAATAAATTATGTTATCAAAAGTCAGTTCACCTAACTGTATATATATCTGACTTTCATAATTAAAAAAGTTATCAAAAAGTTGAATTTGATTGCAAATACAAGTATACAATCAATCATATATCAATCAATCATAGCAATTAACCAATCACTGATATCAATCAATAAATCAAACCAATCAATCAATCATATTAATCAACCAAACAATAATATCAATCAATCATATCGATCAATAAATCAAACCAATCAATCATATTAATCAACCAAACAATAATATCAATCAGTCATATCGATCAATAAATCAAACCAATCAATCATATTAATCAACCAAACAATAATATCAATTAATCATATCGATCCATAAATCATATTAATCATATCAAGCTATCATATCAATCATATCAATCAATCAACCAATCATTCATATCAGTCAACCAATCATTCATATTAATCAATGATTCATATTAATCATATCAATTGATTAATCAAGATACTGAATACAAGTATTCATACAAATAAATCACATCAATTGCAGTTCAAGTATTACAAGTTAGTATAATAACATTATAAGAAAGTTTTGAATTAATACAATCATTAACTATCAACATTTTGTAACAGCACTTTTACAAAAGCAATGTATGAATAAATATTTTAGTTACAAAAAATATTTAAAATGCTTTTGAAAGTTAATAAAATTATTTTCCAAAAATGTTAAAAACATTACAAGCTGCTAAAACCTACAATTTAACAAGAATGAGTTGTCCCATATTTCCTTTGTATTTGCATGTCCTATATTTCCTTTCTATTTGTATTTGAGTATATCTATACTGATTCCTCCTTTTAATTATGTTTTGTAGTATACACTTAAAATATATATATAGTATATATAAAACATTAAATTAAAATATTCTTTAGTTATTAAAAAGTTTAAAAAATCAGCAATTTTTTAATATTATAAGATATCAAAAATTATTTTGTAATTTATTAAAAGTGAATTTACCTATCGCTATATATGCGTTTCATAAGATAAATCTTCTTTATGTTAACATCCTACCCACATTTTATTTTATAGTTATACACATCGAAACGAAAAAACAAAAAATAAACAATCTATTATTAAATTCTTCAATTTAAAATTTTAATACATACATACTTAAACATTTATATAAAAATAATGAACTCACCATGTTTGAACTCAGAAAAGAGATGATGAGCTTATCACGTGGTAGATTGTGACGTAATCAATTAGATATCACGTGCCTTCCTCGTGCCTTTTGATTGTCTTATCTACAATCAGATTGTATTATCAATCACGTGATCTAACTGATATGAGTCTATACCAAGACACTAGCCATTTTCACTTCAGTCATCGAATATGTAGGTCGTATATTTTTTTGAAAGTCTTTTATTTTATGGAATCTTCAGCAACATGACATCAGATATTTGCAAATAAAATCCTATTAAAATCTTTCTCGCAATTGTGAACAAAGATTAATTTTCATATTGTTTAAGTATAATCATTGATTATTTAACTGGATAATAATATTTTTTAGAAGTAACTTAAATTTCTTATAAAAACGGAAGTATTTATTGCATCATTCATAGAATTCAAGTTTGAATATTAACCAAGTTTTTTAAACTTTTATAAACTCTTTATACTAGAATATATACTAGTTTTTACTAAGTACTAGTATATACTAAATACTAGTATAAATTATAACTTGGTTAATATTCAAACTTGAATTCTATGAATGATGCAATAAATACTTCCGTTTTTATAAGAAATTTAAGTTACTTCTAAAAAATATTATTATCCAGTTAAATAATCAATGATTATACTTAAACAATATGAAAATTAATCTTTGTTCACAATTGCGAGAAAGATTTTAATAGGATTTTATTTGCAAATATCTGATGTCATGTTGCTGAAGATTCCATAAAATAAAAGACTTTCAAAAAAATATACGACCTACATATTCGATGACTGAAGTGAAAATGGCTAGTGTCTTGGTATAGACTCATATCAGTTAGATCACGTGATTGATAATACAATCTGATTGTAGATAAGACAATCAAAAGGCACGAGGAAGGCACGTGATATCTAATTGATTACGTCACAATCTACCACGTGATAAGCTCATCATCTCTTTTCTGAGTTCAAACATGGTGAGTTCATTATTTTTATATAAATGTTTAAGTATGTATGTATTAAAATTTTAAATTGAAGAATTTAATAATAGATTGTTTATTTTTTGTTTTTTCGTTTCGATGTGTATAACTATAAAATAAAATGTGGGTAGGATGTTAACATAAAGAAGATTTATCTTATGAAACGCATATATAGCGATAGGTAAATTCACTTTTAATAAATTACAAAATAATTTTTGATATCTTATAATATTAAAAAATTGCTGATTTTTTAAACTTTTTAATAACTAAAGAATATTTTAATTTAATGTTTTATATATACTATATATATATTTTAAGTGTATACTACAAAACATAATTAAAAGGAGGAATCAGTATAGATATACTCAAATACAAATAGAAAGGAAATATAGGACATGCAAATACAAAGGAAATATGGGACAACTCATTCTTGTTAAATTGTAGGTTTTAGCAGCTTGTAATGTTTTTAACATTTTTGGAAAATAATTTTATTAACTTTCAAAAGCATTTTAAATATTTTTTGTAACTAAAATATTTATTCATACATTGCTTTTGTAAAAGTGCTGTTACAAAATGTTGATAGTTAATGATTGTATTAATTCAAAACTTTCTTATAATGTTATTATACTAACTTGTAATACTTGAACTGCAATTGATGTGATTTATTTGTATGAATACTTGTATTCAGTATCTTGATTAATCAATTGATATGATTAATATGAATCATTGATTAATATGAATGATTGGTTGACTGATATGAATGATTGGTTGATTGATTGATATGATTGATATGATAGCTTGATATGATTAATATGATTTATGGATCGATATGATTAATTGATATTATTGTTTGGTTGATTAATATGATTGATTGGTTTGATTTATTGATCGATATGACTGATTGATATTATTGTTTGGTTGATTAATATGATTGATTGGTTTGATTTATTGATCGATATGATTGATTGATATTATTGTTTGGTTGATTAATATGATTGATTGATTGGTTTGATTTATTGATTGATATCAGTGATTGGTTAATTGCTATGATTGATTGATATATGATTGATTGTATACTTGTATTTGCAATCAAATTCAACTTTTTGATAACTTTTTTAATTATGAAAGTCAGATATATATACAGTTAGGTGAACTGACTTTTGATAACATAATTTATTAAGTTTTTTTTTTTTTAATTTTGATAACTTAATTTTGAAAACTTTTTACAAAGTTTTTTTTTTTAACTTTTAAATTTTATAAACTTTTTAATATATTTTTTTTTATTTACAAATTATTATTTTTTTAATTTTGAAAACTTTTTTTTTTTTTTACTTATAATTTTTTTTTTAATTTTGAAAATATTTTTTATAAAAAAAGTTTTTTTTTGTAAACTTTTTAATATTTTTTTTTATTTACAAAGTATTTTTTTTTAATTTTGAAAACTTTTTTTTTTATTTACAATTTTTTTTTAAATTTTGAAAACATTTTTTATTTAAAAAGTTTTTTTTTTTTAATTTTGAAAACTTTTTATTTAGAAAGATTTTTTTTTTTTTTAATTTTGTAAAATTTTTTTTTTTTTTAATTTAACTTACAAATATTTTTATAAGTATATATTAATCTAACACTTTTTTAGGATAAAAAGAAGTATTAAACTGAAACATAATGAAAGTCACATGCATGTATACATATATGAATAGGTAAACTCACTTTTGAAAACTTAATGTATTAAGTTTTTATATTTTTTTTTTTTTTTTTTTAATTTTGATAACTTAATTTTTTTTTTGAGTTTTTTTTTTCCCAAGTTTTTTTTTTTAACTTTTGTAAACTTTTTAATATTTTTTTTTTTAACTTTTGTAAACTTTTTAATTTTTTTTTTTAAATTATTTTTATTTTTTTATAAAGATTTTTTAATTTTGAAAACTTTGTTTTTTTTTAACTTTTCAAATATTTTTTTTTTTTTATTGAGATTCTTAATTTTGTTTTTTAAACTTTTTAATTTTCTAAACTTATTATTATTATTGAAAACTTTTTTATATAATTAAGTTTCATATATATATATATATATATTAGAAAATAGAAATTATAGTATTAAGATTATTAGTTTAATATTTTAAACTTGTGTTAATTTTTTAATTGCTAAAGAATTGTTGATTTCTTTAGTTCTATACATATGCAAATTTAAGTCTAACACTCTATTAAAAGTTCTAAAAGAAATAACAAAATAAACATACACTTTAGAAAAATAAACACACACGTATTAAAAAGGATAGCAATACATTTTATTTTATTATTTTAAACAATTCGTTTTGAATTGTTTCTACATGAATGTTTGATAAAAAGTTTTCACTAACACAATCCACTCCGTTTAAAAATGAGGAAATAACAAAATCTAAATCTATAAGTGTTAATAACATCTCTCCTAGTTTTTCAAATTTTTGTCGATTATTTAGTATACAACAGGAATGAGGGCTTTGAGATTTCTGATTAAAAATACATCCATCACATTGAAAAATGCGGTTTAGTATAGTTAATACATTATTCTCAATACATGTTATAAGTTTAGACTGCAACATGAGTTCATTTTCTGTAGATATATGACCAATGATACATTTCTGCCTAATTAAGCTTGGTATATGGTTTACATATATATGCTGAAGAAGTTCCTTATTCAAATCATGTATTTTTTCTTTTAATTTCAGCAACTGATACTCGTTTAAGTCAATGTGAGAATAATTCTTTAAATTTTTAATTCGCATGATAGAATTATTAAAATTTAACACTAATATCATGTTATTAGAAACAAATGAGGAACTTTTATATCTCAAATTAAATGAAAAAATTTTCTTGCAAAATTCGAACCAGCTGTTAACATCCATAATAATACCATTTTTCGTTAGAATTTCTTCACTAGTAAGCCCACTGCGTTTAAATTCTCGAATATGAATATGAAATTGTCTATTATGCAACTTTAAAATTAAAAAGATACAGTCACTGAGTTCTTCTCGAAATACAATAGGATGATTGGATTTGCTAGTTTTAGACTGTGGAATGACATTCGTAGGTGGGGTTGTGCTTTGTAATTCATCACTTGCTTTAAAAAGGTTGCTTGGTTGGGAATCAGAAACCTCTTGGTCAATAGTGCGTTCTTGAAAGGATTCGTCTTGGGAAATTATGTTACTAGCTGCGGTCGAGGTTAAAGCGGATTCAAAATTCATGTCTTTGAAAAATATATTCAAATAGTCCTCGACAGAAATTGACTCTTGGCATGAATTCTCGGAAGATGTAGTATCATCACCAAAGTTAGGGATAAAAAAATTCATATCGATTTCAGATTTCACATTCGGTGAGTAATCAGTAGTGGATAAATCACGTGATATTGTCCCACAGTCAGTGTTTAATAAATTAGGAATTTCCAATCTTGGTATATTTAATTCACTTGCGGAAGTGGGATCATTAGGTTCTTCTAAACGTTGATACTTTGAAGAAGAAGCCACTTTGTCGGAAGATCTTTTTAACATATTTACTACAGAACCCATTTTCAAAAAATAAAGGTAGCATTAGATGAAGTTAGAACAAAAATCAGTTGGAAACTGAATGTTTAGAAACAGCACATCCCTTAATATACGTTAAAAATCAGTGTCGGTTACAGATAAACACTTAAAAGAATTTGTAATGTTATTAATTTTAGTTTAAGTCTAAAAAAATATATATATAAACAGTTTATTTAAGTGGTGAATAATATATTATGTCAATGGTTTTATCCTTTTTTGAAGAATAGTATGGCAACACAAGGTAACAATTTTTATATTTACAGTATATGATATTTAATGTTAATAGTTTTAGTTTTATTCTTTTTTTGAAGAATTGTATGGCAACACAAAGTAACAATTTTTATATAAGTGGTGTATGATATTTAATGATAAGGATTCTAGTTTTATTCTTTTTTGTTTTGAAGAATTCAATGGCAACACAAGGTAACAGTTTTTAAAAAAGTGGTTAATGATATATTGTGTTAATGGTTCTATGCTTTTTTTAAAGAATTGTATGGTAATAAATGATAATATTATTATTATTATTGAGCAATAACAGTTGTTTATGTTAAATTTAATTCCCCAGATGTTCTTCGGCAACTCCTAAAAGTGATTAAAAAAAAAGAAAAGAAAGAACTTGTTACTAAACACAGATCATTTCAACAAGCAAATTTACGAACTACTTCTTTTTACTTCCGCATTTGATAATGAGTGCTATTACAGACCACTTGAGTAACTCTCTAAAGCATATGTGCTAATAACTAAGATTTCACCACTCATATGTAACCAAAAAGGAACATCTGAACATTTTGACTGTTGCCAGACACCTTTAATTATTATATATTTTTTCTACGCTGCGAATATGTGTTTTAGCAGCTTTATGTATTATCACTCTTAATCATGTAGCCTCTCTGTTAAGACGGAGTTTCTTATACTCCAGTAATATGTTTAATTATAAGTATTTAAAGCTAAAAGTTGAATCTTTCTTTATCGTAAAAACACACAATACTAATTCATATTACATTATATCTTCCCATGGATTTAGCGATTCATATTAAGCTCTCAAAGGATACTTCAAAGGATAAATAATGCTTCACAAAATAAAATAAAATAATTTCTTCAAGAAGCTTTTGGATAAATCCCTGGCCACGCCACACCGATGAAGTTATACGTCATCGCGATATTGATGAATCCCAGGTAAGAGCATTTTACCTATTCCATTTCAAAAGCAGCATAGCCACAAGAGATTTTTTCTAATTGTTTAAATATGAGACAGCGAATTCCTGCTATCGAGAATGGGGTGCTTTTGGCTTGATAGGCCACTTAAACTCCAACAGTTTATCCAAACAACGAGTGATATATTAAACTTTAAAAATAATTATGATAAATTAGAAATATAGCAAAATAACTATTTCAATGGATAATTTCAGACTTTCAATATGAAATTAATAAAAGATTGTTAACTCATTATTCATTTGATAAGAAATTGAAAAAAAAAATAGTAAGTAAAGTCGTTACGACTTCATGAGTTATTAAAAATCACAAGTTGTTCTAACAAAAATAAACAGACAACAGCTTTTTCATTTACACATTATTTATTCGTCGTTTTCAATAGTTACAATAGTGAAAACATGAGTACACATATTTCAAAAAGGTATAAACATTTCAAATCATGTTATATTTTAAAGGTAGATAGTTCTAAATTCAATATTTTATCTAATGTCCAATTAAAACCACGTCTGGTGGACTTCTCATAGGACTTAATAATTTTTGCAAAGGTATCCTCAACATGTTCAGATAAGTTTTGTTTCGTTAATTCAAGTATAGTTTTTGAATGGAAATAGGGTGTGGCAATCTCTAATACACCCTCCTGTGTTACACGATATACAACAACTTGTACACTTGCATACCATTTCATCGATCGTTTAACTTGAATCTGGTAGTTTAATTCGTTTAAAACGTCCGAATGAATACTATTAAAAAATGTGTTAAAGTCTGTAACATTCTCCTCGTTAGAGTTGATTACAGTTTTAGTAAATATGTTTAACGCATTTTGCCTTTTAAAATGCTTAACCTTCTCAAAAAACATATCTTTTAAAGAGGATGAATTATCAATTTTGCATCTAACTCTCTGTGAAGTTTTCAAATGATATAAAAAATCGGAGTTGGGATTGAATATTTCGCTACGCTGAATACATTTATCCTTTTTGGAGGACTTGTGGATCTTCATGTGTTTTAATAAGTCATACTTTCTTGAGAACGTTTCACCGCACGATTCACATTTATGTTGGGAAGGAATCTTTAAGTGGGATAGTTTATGACGATTCAAAATAGCCTTTCTAGAGTATGCTTTTTGGCAGATTTCACATATAAATGGTCTTTCTTCTGAATGAATCATCAAATGTTGTTTTAAATTGCCTTTTCGTGAAAAAGATTTGCTGCAAACAGTACACAAAAAAGGTGGTTTCTGTTTCTTTAGTTCTGATGAGGAGGATTCCGCTTCATCATCTGAAACGGGTTCTACTTTAGGTTGTACTATTAATCCCATGTCTTGATCATTTAATCTTGATGAAAAATATTGATTATTCAAACTTGATACATTATCGCTTAACATAGTAGAATGTCCATCTTGAAAACTAGCCATATTATCTTAAGTGAAAAAAGCGTCTTCACACACTCAAAAAATGGCAAACACTAATGAAAAAGTCTCGTTTCATTCAATTTTATATATAATCATAGGGGGGCGCATGTTAAAAAATTATTACGATAGTGCAAATCATGTAATATGATTGGTGTAAACATTTCAGAAAAACACGTGGCATAAAAAAGTATGTGTAGGAAGTTCACAGGAAGTGAATCAATCCAAAGGTTTTTATGTAATGTTTAAAAAGTATATGATTCATCACGCTACGTTTTTGAATTCGTCATTCTAAGGTTTTACACATTAATTTTATTATTTCAGTGAAATATATGACAAACCAATGGTTTAATTCATACTAAATTTATTAAACTGTATAAAAGAATGAGTTGAAGTGAGGCAGTAGTTTTAAAATTTATTAGAACTAGTGTAGAATCATCAAATAATTATCTATTGCAATAACAAACTATGAGTTGATTCAATTTATAATAATCGATAAATAGAAAATCTGTTCAAACTTTCATTTAAAATCTGGAAACAAGTGAAATAATCTCTTCAATAGTTATCAATATTTACATATTAGCTATTTTCTGTTGAAAAAAGCTGATTAGACTTATCGGATGTTTGTGATAGATAGTGAGTAACGTTGATAAGAGGGTTTGGGAAGTGTATTTCAGACGATTAAATGAATATGATATGGTTCACAAGAAAAAGTATAATTTTAAAATTAGGTAAGAGGATTAATACTGGTAAAAACAATGTTTAATTAAAATCGTTTGGTAGCCTTCTAATCGATCTAAAAAAATGACTTGCTTATTAAAGAAATATAAAAAATTAATTATTTCTTCAATTTAAACATAAATTGTATTAACTTCCCTAGTATAAGAAAGAGGAAGAGGTAGGTATTTTTTTAAAATATATAGTGTTCAAAAGTAATTCAGTAATTGTCGGGGTGCGGTTTGAATAGTGGATAGCTTATCAGCTACAAAAAATGAAATTTGAATGGGAGTTCGCAGGTTCGAAACCATGGCTTTCTAAAATGATCATACATTTGTGCGTAAAATAATCAAACTCTCATTCACAAAATCGATAAAATCAGTTAAACTAAAAATCATACACATTAAAAAAAATTCGCAGAGTGAGCAGTTAAAATAGGTATTAATGAGTTATCTTAAGAAACCAACCTCTCTTTGCGCATACAGAAGGGGGAATACAATTTTTTGTTTTGAAACATCTAAAATCTAAACATATAGACATAGTTTCTTGGCTCGATTAGTTAAGTCTTCAACATATCATCGAGCCAAGAGACTATTTTGCAGGTTCAAACCTTCCTCAAAACTTTTCAAAAATAAAATACTATTTTCAATAATAAATTCGCACTACCGCATACAGATGGCAGCATCAAAAATTTTTTTCAGAAAACATATGACATTTTTATCTTCATTCAAATTCTAAGACAATTCAGGAAAAAAAAAAAAAAAAAAAAAAAAAAATCACCCTTAAAAATTAAGCCCCCCTAAAAAAAAAAATAAGCCCCTCTAAAAAATTTAGGCTCCTCAAACTCTCTTTCGAAAATACCTACATCTCTATGTTATAGTATGACATTTCCATTTCTACTCTATGTCAATTTGAAGAAAAAAAAATTAAGCCCCCTAAAAATAAGCCCCACTAAAATATTTAGACCCCTCAAACTCCCTTTCGAAAACACCTAACTCACTATGTTATAGTATGATATTTCCATTCTAATACTAAATCAATTCGAAAAAAAAAAATATTAAGCCCCCTCAAAAATTAAGCCCCCCTCAAAAATTAAGCCCATCGAAAAATTTAGTGTCTTCATACTTCCTTTCGAAAAGACCTATGTTATAGTATGATATTTCCATCTCTACTCTAAGTCGATTCGAAAAAAAAAAAAAATAAGCCCCTCTCAAAAATTAAGCCCCCTCAAAAACTAAGCCCCCTCCAACATTTAACCCATCCTACTATAGGATAAGTCTCCCAACAGGTGGATTCCACCCTCCTCCTCCATCCACAAGGTGGATTCCACCCACAAGGTGGATTCCACCCACATCCACACAATCCGCAATCCGCCTTATGACGCTGAACTGTCCTTTTTCCCCTACTAGCACTGAGTCCTGCTGAGATGAGCTTTCTACGGATAGAAGAATCACATACATTTACGCCATACGCTTGTAAAGATATTTTTAGTTTATGATTAGTTGCTCTTCTGTTAGCTTTAGCAATTTGAATTAATTTCCTTTCTGTTTTTGCAGTAAATTTACTTTTCCTTCCGCATTTCCCTACTCTAGAATTTTCAAATTCACATTTGGAGTCCAAAGATTTTTTGTATTCTACACACAGATGCTTGAGAAATTTTTGCTTTTTTAGCGATTTCGTGCTGTGTATAGTGATCTTCTTGGATGAGACACTTTACCACAGCTAGTTTTCTAGGAGAAATATCACTTGCTTTACCCATAATCACGCAATAATCCTTTGACAAGCCAAAAAATAGATACCAATTAGTATAAATTGATCAAAACAGCGAAAAAATTTGTTTTCAGAATAACAAAATACTAATGCCAACTCAAGAAATGAAAGAAAATACTAGCACAGCAAGCAGATGATTTTAAAATTTTATTTTAAATTCGTTTGTTAATCAAACAAATTCTTTATGCAATGCAAACAATTTGATTACTTTGAATCAAATATTTTTCTTTTTAAAATATGGCAACATTTAACAAAATTATATACCCAAAACCCAAAACCCAAAATTATATACCCTAAAGGAGTGAAAATTTGACAGGATCAACAAACAAATTACCTTTCATGAAACATTGCAAGTTTATACAATATTAATCAAGAAAAACTGAAGAAAATCACAATTATTCTAATAATTTTCACACGTCTGTATTTCAATTAAAATAATTAGCTGCAAGATCAGAAGATAAAGAGCTGCATGTGAATTACACCAAAGATTGTTTTCCCGTTCCTTTTCTTTTTTTCCCTCTTTTTTTTCACCTTTGAGTTAATTTAGTTTTCATATGCATGAAATTCAAGTTAGAAGAAACAAAAATTTAATATAGGAAATTAAAAGACACTTTGGAAATGACCACTAGATACTTCCACGTTTTTGAAAAAAAACATTTTCGGAAATCAACTGGATTTTAGAATAAATAAATAACAATATAAATTGTTATTTTTATTTTTTGTTTGTCAATGATAGAAAGTACGCAAGGGCAAAAAAAAAATGAGCATGATTGCAAAAAGTGTGATGAGTTAAAATAAATTTGCAGTCTGGAGCATTTGAGTTCAAACATTAAGTATTTTGTTTAGCACGGTTAAAGATATCTTTAATCTTTTTAACTACTGTAAAAAAAAAAAAAATAATAATAATAATAATAATAATAATAATAATAATAAAATCTCTCAAACTAACAGAAAAAAACTGTCAATTTTGGCGCCAGTGGAAAACCGTTTAATTTACCGAAAATATCTGTAATTTTTCATTAAAACAATTTTTTTTCTGAAAAAATATACATTTGTTTTTCTATAAAAAAAATTAAAAATCCAATTTTTTTTTTTTTTTTTTTTTTTTTTTTTTTTTTTTTTTACAGTAAAAAACTGTTTTACTTTAAAACAGTTTTCTTCTGTAAAAAAATATTTTTTTTTCTGTAAAAATTACAGATTTTTTTTACAGTCAGTTGTAAAATTCTTTTTCTTAGTCTTCGAACAGGAAAATTTCAAAACAAAATATATTCACAATACGACAAAAATGCGTAGCTTAAAATTGAAACACATGTAATGAAATCCCGCTATAAATATATTATAAAATGCTGTTATTAATTTCATTTTGCCAAATAATAACGGTGCTACATTTACACTGTTGCTCCACCAGTTAACTCATGGAAGATGAATACAATACTTACCATGCACTCGAGGAGACATTAAGTTTGTCAAAGTACTTCAAGTGTTTGTTTATGTTTCCAAAAGCGGATTTAAACAGGTTATATCTGACCACTGGCCGAGATGGATGAATTATTAGCACAACTCCGACAAGTACAGTTTTCCTTCTCACTGGCACTATACAGAAGGATTGTAAAGAGAGAATAACAGCTTTTGGTCTCCAAACACGCATGAGGAGAATTTACTGAGTGGAGAATTTGTAAACTCTAGAATGGTGGCATAAAGTCGTTCATTTGATCTGTGCTCCCAAAACAATAATATGTTATATTTTAAAGGGCAATCTGTAAGTGAGTACAAAATATTTATTTTAATCTTCTCATGCGTGAATTAATTTGAAAAAGATGAAAAAAAAAAGTTTTGCATTTAAAATAAATTTAAAATGGAATTTTAAGCATGAATCTTATATTTATTATAAAATTACAAAATGACATTATATGAGTTTTACGAGCAATTAAAAAACCATTATTAATAGTTATTAAATCATTCTAAGGGTTATTTTGTAAAATAATTTCATATGAGGTTATCTTGCATAAAAGGATTAAATTTTATTTGATATGACTTATGAGAAATGTTTAATAATTTTCCTAAAATATCTTTAATAAACTGTATATTTTCAATATTTTTCGTTTAAGATGATTGACGTGAAGGATCAAGCTTTTATAGATGTAGGAATTTAGGCCGTTTTACAGAAATATGATCAAACTAATTTCTTGCAGGCGTAGCTTCATTCTATAATTTACGTAACTAGTTAACTAAATAAATGCATAAATAAACGAAAAAAAATTAATCTTTTTATTTCACTTTGGCAGAAATGTGTGATCGATAGTCAACATGTAAGAGCAATTTACATTGAACTTTTTTTAATTGATTTGTGTCTGTTTGCATAAATTTAAAATAGATGCATCGATTTTATACACTAATTTTAAATTGAAAAATTACACAAATAAATAAAATCAATTTAACACTTAAAAATTTTTTGATGATGGTCAGTTTTCCAGTTTATCTGTACAATGATATTTCTAAGCAGTCAATTTGACATGGGGGTTAAAATGTATTGCTGAAATAGAGTACGGTATTCTTTTTTTGAAAACTGCCTACTTACCGGATAATTTTTTTTTAGTTTGATCACATTAAGTAATTTTAATGCATTATTTTGAATGATTACTTGTTGTCTAAAATATTTAGACCTGTTAATTTACTGAAGTTTACTCTGACTGCTGTGCAAAGATTCTAGATTCGAATCTAATGCAAGGCACAGATATTCCTAGAGGTAAAGCTACTGGAGGTAACGTTATTAAACTATTAGGCGCATCCCACACTAAGGCGACACATAAGACATGTCGCTTGAATTCGCGGGAAAAACTGGTTTAATACAGGTTTGAAACAACTTCGTTCTTTGTTTCGACTGGTTTTTGCGCTACATGTTGCGGCTACATGTCGCTTGTCGTCTCAGTGTGGGATGCGCCTTTACAGTCCTAAAGAGAATGACCTAAGCTTAACCAGACACATGGGAATATATAAACGGCAAGCAACAATAATAAAAAATTAAAGATACCAGAGGTACATTTTATTAATTATCATTATTAATCACTCTTTTCACTGTTTTATTAATTATCATTACTATTATTATTATTTTGTTAGTCCTCTCATTCATACGGGCCTCATATGAGGACAGATAAGTATTGTCCTATAAAGCAAAAATCTTTTCAGCATTTATTTCTGGAGATCTGATTTGTGGACAGATAATAGCTAGCATGCAGCACAATAATAAAATTATTTTATAATGGGTTTTCATTTATCACAAAAAAAAAAAAAAAAAAAGATTTTTTGTGAATAGTGAAATATAATGAAAAATAATTTATGCATGAGAGGATTAAAATATTTTTAAATAATAGATCATAAATTGGGACCGTAAATATTTTGTGTACAGTGAGTTCTCATGGTTTTATATCAATATCATACGGTTGTTTAATTATTAACGTAAAATTGAATACGATATATCTCTAAAATTATTCTGCAAAGCTAGATAGAGATGATTATATTTCTTTAATTATCATACACACAGTTCGACTCGTTTCATTAATGAAGCAGAATTAATGACACAACTTAATCAATATTTCACCTTATATTAATGAAACTTATGAGTTATCGATTGTGTTAAATTCGAAACTGTCCTCTTTGTATCAGTTCTATTTAAAGTAAAACGTTAGATACAAGTAATTTTTAAAAAAGTTTGCAAAAATTTTGTTCTAAAACTGAAATTATAAAAGAAAAGGCATTTTAAATACAATTTAAAAAATAATAGAGCAATACTGTGGAAATTAATTTTCTTTTAAAGGTGTGGTTTAATTGAAAGACAAGTTCAAGAATAAATTTCGTAAGGTTGATACTAAAGAAGTTTTAAAAGCGCCCAAAATATAGATACTATTGTAAATAATTAACAAGTTTAAAAACTGAATATGGTATAACAGGTAGGTAAATATTAAAAAATATATACAAGAAACTTGTTCTGAAATTTTAAAATTGTGGATTAGCTGTATTTATACCTGATTAACGGTTATTAGTTTAAATCAAGGCACAAATTTCTGGACGCCAGGTCCTCATTGACGATTAGCAGTTTGAGGCTGCACTTACTTTATAAGTGGGTAAATATTTACTTTTTGTTAGTAAATATAGAGCTACCTAGATTTTAGTCTATGCCAAGGTTATTAGTATCACACAAGATTTGTATACATTATTAACTGGTACTACTCTCTAGACATTTTATGAGATTAGTATATAACATTAGGGATATGTTCTGTGTGTTGAAACAACGCTATTTTACTCGGTTAAACACTACATAATTATTGGCTATATTATCTCTTAATTATAATTTCATTCGCAACTGCTAAATAGAAAAACAAAAATAAAAAACAAAATGAAATATCTTGTAGCTCTCCTATATATATACTGTAAGTAGCTAAAGAACCGGATGCAGCTAAGATCTCCTATCAGGGTTCGTACGCATCAAGGGATTCAGAGGATTTTAGGTGTTTTCGTACCAAAAATTTCGTAAAGTTCTGGTCGGCATATCTGAAAGTATCTTCTTTTCATTAAATAAGGTAAATATTACTTTACGAAAATTCTGGTAAAAGGTCCTTGAAAGTGCTTGAAGCGTCCGAACCCTGGCTATGTTTGAATCTCACTCCCATCTTCGTTTCTTGTAGCACTTCAGAATCCGCGTTTGTTAATTCTTGTAATGTAAATACATGTATGATCATCGAGCCTGTATACTAAATCAAAATGCAATCAGTTGTTGGATAGCATGTCTTATGTGCGATCTGCCGAAGTTTGTAGAAAAACGGAAAGCTTCTAACATCCGATAGGATTTTTTTTCAAAACTAGCTTTGTGTGAAACCTACATCTAGAAAGCTCATGTTCCTATAAGCCAGTTTACTTCAACGCTATACTTTTATTAAAACTAAAATCTAGTGGGTTTGGTTTGTTGGAGGGTCTACGGTCAATGCTACTGTCAGGTTTTCAAAAGATGACTAAACAGTCCGAGAACTCTGTTTAAAGCGGAATTCGACCCACTACAAACATTCATGCATGAGTCGGGATTCGAACCCGCTGTCCTTTCTCCATTTCCCAGCACCCTAACCACTAGACAAGCAGGTGGGCCTAAAATCTGGTACTCTGTTTAAATCATGAGTTCGAGTTGAATGCTTGTAGTCGTTCGGAATCTACATTAAGCGATCTACTGTGAGGCTACTAAGTGAGGTACTGTGGAGGTCCTAAAAGACGACCACAGTACCTCAAAAGCATCGCAACAAAAGTGAAAGAGCAAACACGAGAAACTAGTTTCAAATTTATCCGCGCATATCTTTCAGATGATTTGAGGAAAGTGTACTTGTGTATTACAGAAACATTTATGAAACATTCATAAATATTTCATTCCGATTTTTTATGACAAAGAATCTCCTTATTAGCATCTAATCAAGATTTTTACAAGGAAAGAAAAATCTTGTTTTAAAGGAACAACTATAATTTATTAAGAAAAAGGATAAATTAATTTATAATAAAATACTCAAATTGATTCAAACTAGTTTCTGGAGGCTGTCCATTCGTTTGCTTAGAAATTCATTCTTAAATCTTATCTAAAACAAATATAAGAAAAATCATAGTACAAATTCACCATTTTAAAAGACACATATATATTTTTAATTTTTTTTTTTTTTAACCCACACTTTGTATTTTATTTCATCACACGTCCATTCTTTTGAAACCGGAGAACACGGGACTCCAGAAATTCCGACATTTTTCAATTTTCTTTGCAGATCAATTGTTTCCTCCCTTTACACTATTTTCCTCCCACCCTTAGCTACTCTTGTTTCAATAGAACTCGACGGTATGCAAGGGAAAAGGGGATAGAATGAACGCATGAATAGGCAAGAGTAAGATTATTGAAGATGTGTATTGATTTCCGATAATTCTTAAAGCCTTTCGTTCTATTGCTGCTTCATTCAGATTTTGTGACAAAGAGTCTCGGAGTTTGCACCTAGTCAAGATTTTCAGAAGCATTTGCAGTTTTTCGGAGGCTAACTCGACGAATTTAAATATTTTGAAAAATGAATGTGGGAATCTGGGCTTTTCGATTGAAATGGATGGATTTTTTGATTAAGGCAACCCTACTCTTTCGAAATCAAGGTAGGGGGTTGTAAGGGGAGGGAAAGCCATGTCTGATTTTTGATTGAGCAAAACTCTATCTCGGCAAATGAATGGACAGAAAGAAGTCAATAGTTATGTTTACTCTCAAGAGAAAGAAAATAGAAAACACGTTTCAACTTTGAATTTTGTGCTGGATAGAATAAATCAGTGTAATACTTTGATAAAATTTATATGCTGCATTTGAATCAGAGATATGTTTATCAATAAAAAACACTGTTTAGTTAAATAGTACTTAGGTTAATCTTTGTGGAAAGAAAATAGAAATACGCTTAGAGTTTCATTGTGATACCGAATGCTATAAACTTTAAATTAATAATATTTAAATAAAAAATGAAAGCGATTTCAAGCAATTTAATATACATGACGTGATTTCAATTATGCTAAAATAGTCATATTACACTGGGTAAAAAAGTAGGACACTAGACTTTTTTCTAAGAAAGCACAACTAATGAAGTTACGGCAAAATTCTTTGTTTGCGTAGCATTTTACAACTAATTGAATATAAAATCATAGTAATAAAAAATAAATTACAAAAAGAATTTGTTTTTCATAACATAGTTTCAGTTTCTTACATGAAGCTCTGTGAAAAAAAAGTAGGACATATAAGTATTTTATATGAAAATTAAAGTATTTGTAAGAAGTTTTCTGTTATTTGCCTTTATCACTTGAAGGACTCTGTTTGGCATTGAACCATAGAACGTTTGTATTTCACTTTGGCAAAAATTGTCTCAAACATCGTTAAGTGCATTCCGAAGTTCAACAACAGATTCATACTGTTTTCCTCCGTTGTATACGCGACGAACTAATGTCAGCCACATATTTTCAACTATGATCAGGTAAGTGTTTTTAGCTGGCCATGGCAAAACATGGACCTTTTTTTGTGTTGAACCAATTTTTAACACCAATTGCTGCACGAATAGCTGCTCCATCTTGTTGAAATATCCATTCTTCTCCACCTAATTCTGTACCACAAGGAAGAAGTTCAGATTCCCACAATCGGACGTAATCTTTATGGTTCTGTCTACCATTAAAAAAACCAGACTCGTTCTTACACCATATTCCACTGCTAGCCAGACCATCAAACTCCCCCCTCCCATATGTCGAGTGGAATAAAATTCTTCCTAATTCTCGATGCAATGCTAATAGAACTGATATCCACCAGGGCCATCTAAACAGAAAATTTTCTCATTTGAGAAAATGACAAAAGTCCATCCCGTGGTCCAAGACATGTAGTCTCTCGCCCAAAATAAGCAGTTATAGCTGGGAGCTACATGTATTTTTGCCCACTTTGGATGGTGTTGTCTCTTCTTGAAAATAAAGACTTTGGACTTTTTTATATAGTGTGGCACATGTGTTACCCCTGCTTGTATTCGGACCTATGGAATTGTAGAATCTTTTTCAACTATCGGATAATGTTTCTTTCATCACGAGGCGCCAGTATTTTAGGTCTTCTTGTCTTTTTTTAGTAGCGTGATGCTCTGGATTTCAAAGATATATTGCTATTGCAGTTTTACTAACACTAAGTAATTTAGCAATCTCTCTGATGCTTTACCTTCTTTTCTAAATGCTATGGCTTGGCCTTTTTGAAAATTATTTAAGGTATTCCTTTAGGCATTCTAAAAAAAATACCTCTATAAATGAAAAATATATTTTTTTCTTTGACTAAAACAATAAAATAGTAATGCTGACTAACCTTAACTATAGCAGAAGGCTCCAATAAATTCAATTTTCCACAGCTATCCTTCTACTGTTTTTTACAGTGCAATAGTTAGCTACGTTCATTTTACTATAAATTAACTGTGGTAGCAATCTATTTTTTATTCCAAAACAAATAGATGGGTATAAAATGATATCCTTAAAAAAATCAGACCATAAATGTAAATTACAATAAAGTAAATTTAAAAAATCAAGTGCCCTTCTACTTTTTTTTACACAGTGCATTGCCATTATGCCTATTTCATTTTATTTACTTATTGAGTGCCAGTTCGCATATTTAAGCAAGAGTTTTTTGGCACAATAGAATTCTGCTTTGTGAGAACCCCCCATTGTTGACCACATACAAATTATTCAACATTCAAGGTAACAATAGAGTGTCTTCTTAAAAAAACAGAGTGGCAACCTACGCATACGGCACATGCTCATGTTGAAAGTTTTTGTTCAAATTATTGCAATACACATTATAAAACTTGTTAATAATCATCTGGAGATGTTTTATTAGACGAGTAAGGTACGTAAAAAAACACTAAATTGACATTAATTGGAGGTTTTCCAGTTTTTCTCAAATTCGACAAATTAAATTTTATTGGTCGCAAGTCGCCATTCTTTTATTTATAATGGAACTCTAATTGCCTACATCGCTTTACGTTTGACGCGTACTAGACAATCATACATTTAAATTTTTGACAAATTAATGCGAAAAAGAAAAAAAAAATCTATGTATACATTGCACTTCGACTTTTTAACTTAAAACGTTCCCTGCTGTACTAGAATTGCAGTATAAAAAGTTAAGTTCAAATCCATCTAGTGGTTCTTGTCCATTATGGTCATACATATGCACATACGTAACGGCTAAAAACAGAAGTCGTTTAAAAAGTAATACATCACTAAATTTTAAGCCGGTGAAATTGAATTAGTCCTCTATTGATTAGTGAATAAAATCCCGCTTCTCCAAAATATGTGTGGGGAGATGAACGGTATGTCCGATTTTTGAATCTGCAAAACCCTTTTCTCTCAACAAAAACATGGACAGAAATAAGTCAATGATCACGTTACATCCAATAGAAGAAAATTTTAAAACATTTCTCAAATTTAATTTTTGTCTCCGATGCAACAAAACTTGAATTACTTTTATAAAGATAATTCTTTGATAAACTTTATATGCTGAATTAATTAGAAGTATGTTGATCAATGGATAAAAAGTTTTTTAAAGTTTAAAAAGTCACTTTTTAAAAGTTTATTTAGATTTAATACTGTAGGTTGAAATATATCTCAGAATTAAAAATTAATACTTCATTACTCTTTGTGAATCATACTTACTGTAAAACATGTTGTGCTTGTCATTTATCGTTGATTTACAGGGACACACAAAAGAATTTGGTTATGATTATGAGTGAAGGTTGCTGCAAGTGCGTTTTCAGTTGCGGTATGCGATTTTACGTTTAACTTGATCTTTCCATATTATATGGTGTGTATATAAATTCTATTGATCATATACAGGCCTACACAAAAGAATTCGTAATTATTACCGCCTATGGGTGTGAACTGCTTAAGGGTGAATTTTAATTGTATTAATGCATTTTCCTACTGAACTATATTTAGTATACACAGAAAAAAATAAGAACTAAAACGAGTTGAAAAATCCCCGAATTGGTAGAAAAATTCTTAGGTATCAAGTTACCCAATTTGGGTCCATATACCTGTTTTGGTTATTTTTTCAAAATGGGTATTTAAATTGCCCAAAATGAGTACACAGTGGTCACCAAAACAGGCATATGGACCCAAACTGGGCAACCTCATACCTAAGAATCTTTCTACCCAATTCGGGTATTTTTTCTACCCGTTTAAGGTCTTATTGTTTTCTGTGTACTAAAAGACATTTTTGGAAAATAAATAAATTCATGTACATGACTTCGCAAAGAACTGGATACATTTTCATTTATGATTGGTAATTGCTGGAAGTGTGTTTTTAGTTGTGTTATGTGTAATAGTTAGGTTCAATGTAAAATTTAATTTATTAATCTGAAATTTAAAAGTATTACTTCGGCAAACTGTATACGTTGCAATTGAATTATTAGTAACTGTTCTTTGCATAAAAATCTAGGATCTATTCAGGACAGTATGTCAACTGGCTATCCCATTAATTCTAAAATAATTGCATTTTTTTTTTCAATATGTTCCGCTGTCGGAACCGTTGCTCACATTTTGATTGGTTGTTGCTCTTGGCAGTGCTACAGCATATTCCGTCGATAATCATACTTGGCATTCCAATACAACACTGTAAAACATTTGTGAAAGCTTCCCATGAGCTCTCTGTGTAACGTAACATAAATTCTGGTGTAAGCCGTTCTAACATTTAAAAAACTCACATTGTTAGAGGATTCTTTCACAAAGATTGTGGAACCTCCCACAAGTTAATTATTGTCACAGGCGACAGTCGCACAGCCGATCTTAAAAACCGGCAGGATACTGAAAAGTCACGTGACCTTAATAGACAGTGGAATCCAAGGTCAGCCGGTACGCTTGCGTTGAATTCAGTGTAGCTGTGAGAAGTATTTGCTCTCGCACGTGTACTATTAGTCTTCATTTTATATTTTAAAAAATGATATTATAATGCGTTTTTAATTTTACTGTTTAGTTAAATTTTTTGCAATGAAATCACATTGTGGCGATTGTTGTTTAACTCAGGTACTTTACAGTAAACTAATTTGAAGCTTTCTACATTTTAACCACAATCTTTTTTTATTACAATATAGTATATGATTTTTTTCAATTTGTAATAGATTTAATAATTTATTTTAAAAAGCTGTGAAAAGGAGAATACGATACTGAGTCAGCATTAACATTAACTGTAATCATATCTTATTTACATGCACATTACAATAATAATAATGCTAGCATAATATATTAAAATGTCTGTGTAACAAAGGATGACTAATAAAGAACTAAAATAAGTAAAAATATTACTTTTAAATGTTATCAAAAGAACACTTATTGAGAGAATTTATTGTTGCTTCTTCAATGATAATACATTTTGGGTTGTTTAATGTCCATCTTTAATTCGAATGGTTAAAATTGATCTTTGTACGATGTTAAAACGCAGATATTAAAAACAAAATCTCAGAGAAAAGAGATTATATAAAAAGAAGCATGATCAATCCATGCAGAAATTGGGACTCTTTACGGTATCTTCACAAACTTCATTTTACTAAAAAAAAAGCCCCTTCACAAAAGCATTCTTAATAAAACAAATCCCTTCACAAAATGCCATTCCATATAAAATAAATTCTTCATTAATTATTGCTAGTATGAACATATATAATTTGCAAACACGTTCACCAGAAAGAAGCTCATTAGCAGGAGGACTTTATATATATATATATATATATATATATATAATGCTGTTTTGGATTGCAGTTGGTTATTAGGCTTGATCTTTCATTACTAAATTTTATTTTTAATGAAAATAAAATAAATTTCACAAAACTAATTCTTTATTCACAAAGTGGGAACCAAAGATTAAAAAAAGTAATGATAAATAAAATTGCACTCATATGATGTGTAACTGCGCAGACAAATATGGTGAAAACGTACACTAAAGGGGACACTTCACTCACTTGAAAACACTCGCTCCGTAATGTTAAACCTATGAGCAAGGTATTTTCAAGTTTTACGTTTAAATTTGAATATTTTTAAACGATTTATTTGCATAGGATAGTTGAGCTCGATCTTTAATATGACTATTTTTTACTTTTTTGATTTTGGTTGTAGATTTTTTTCAGTTTCGAAACTGGTTCTGAAAGTGAAAGAACTTTATTTGAAAATATATGCAACCGAAATCAAAAAAGTAAAAAATAACCATATTAAAGATCGACCGCAGCTATCCTATGTAAAAAAAAAAAAAAAAAATCGTTTAAAAATATTCAAATTTAAATGAGAAATTCGAAAACAACCTGCTCATTGATTTAACTTTACGGAGCGAGTGTTTTCAAGTGAGTGAAGAGTCCTTCCTCTTAATAATGGGTAACGTTCCAGGAAAATGTGGTGAAAGCTTACTCCTACTGATGTGTAACCTTACACACATTTACTCTCTAAGATTACTGACAAGTGTGGTGAAAACTTACACTTAATAATGAGTAACCTTCCAGGAAAGTGTGGTGAAAGCTTACTCCTAGTGATGT
The DNA here is from genome assembly GCA_963932465.1 of Maratus speciosus. Classification (NCBI taxonomy): domain Eukaryota; kingdom Metazoa; phylum Arthropoda; class Arachnida; order Araneae; family Salticidae; genus Maratus; species Maratus speciosus. The sequence continues at coordinate 380,076,662 of OZ010796.1, forward strand.
GTAACCTTGCACACAATTACTGTGAAAGCTTACAGGCAATTAAGGTGTAACCTTACACAGAAATTTGTGATATGTTTCACAATATTATGGTGTAACCTTACACCAGAGCTGTGCAATGTTACACCAGTTTTATGGTGTAACGTTACACCAAATGTATTACAGTGAATAATTTAATCGAAATCTCTCTTTTTTTTACCTTTTCACGGGCGCGAAGTTTTGCGCAATTTTTTTCCTAAATATGTTTTGTAGCCGCAACCGTAGATCGCGATCTGATTGGTTGTTGCTGTTAGAGCTGCCTGGCAAGGGTTGATTTTGCCGAAAAACCTTAGGAGATTGTAATGCGATGGCAAGATGAAATATAAAAATGCCTTCCTTTTCGTTCAAGGATCGTTAAAGTAGAAGTACATACACTGTAAAAAAAAAAAAAAAAAAAAAAAAAAAAGGAACTAAAAAACGGAAATTTTACTGGCAATCTAGACGCCAGTACTGTTTCCGTTTTTTACGGGAATTTTCCCCGTAAATTACAGAAAAACTTCCGTTTTTAATCAGAAAAACGAAAAATTTTCTGTAATTTATGGGGAAAAATTTCCGTAAAAATACGGAAATAGTACTGGCGTCTAGATAGCCAGTAGTATTTCCGTTTTTTAGTCCGTTTTTTTTTTTTTTTTTTTTACAGTGTAGTAAGGTAATTTTAAAATTAAACAGTTTCATTTCATTAAATAGATTGGATAATTATGCAATTTTTCTGCATATACTAGCATTTTCTGCCCTTCAATGTCAGAAAATATGAATCTCTAAAAATATAAAATTCTCTGTAGCCGCTATAACTATAACGCGTGTATTAGCGCTACGTGCACATGAAAACAGGGATGACAGCCCCGGGAAGCCAGCTTTCACTTAAAATGCTTTCGTTTATAAGTGCAATGAACAACAGCAACAACAACACCAAAAAGCATCAGTGGATGCGGCTAAACCATTGAATATTTAAAAATATTAAATTCTTTATAGCCGCTATGACCATAATGCGTGTTTGTGTCCTTTGCACCCATATTTACATTTATACATAAAGCATTGTTGAATGCAGCAAAGTCCCTGTACAGAATGCTCAAAAGTACATGAAATTCTGTAAATCCTCGAATAGTATAACGTTAATTATCATTAATTTTAAACTTCTAGTAATGAAAAAGCTCGTTTTAACTTCCTACTCTGGAGATACTATTCAAATTCCTACTGGGCAGCGGGAGATTCATCAGGGCAAATGGGCGATGAAATCTCCACGAACTTCCAGGGCAATCGATTTATCTCTTTTCAAGATTACGTGAGTGATAATAACAGTTACAACAATGAAATTAACTTTGCGTCAAGCCACGCTCGAAAAAAGTCTCAAATTGTCTGTAAACTCCTTTACCGAAGAATCCTTTGTTTTTGATCTTCTACACCCCTTTCTCCCCCTTATTGATTAAATTTTGAAAATCACTGAACGAGTTTAACTATTTTTTTAATTATATTTTGTATGCTGCATATCATGCTCCAATCTAAAACCGCTGCCGAGACATGACAAAATGACCTAGCAGGGTTGCGATCGGTATATATGCCCCGGACGCCATAGAGTAGAAGGGGACGCCAAGGAAGATTTAGTTTTTCGTTCTTTTCAAAAAACAAAGAACCAAATTTAAACAAATATGGCATGTAATCTGGGAACTCAGAGTAAAGATGTATTCGTTAATTTTATATTGTTTGCTTTGAACAGGGACGGTTTTTCCATTAAGAAACCGCCTATGTACGCAGGAACAATACTTGATTAAACAATTCACCAATATTCTTGCAAGGTCAATCCACTATTCCAGTTAGGTTTGAATTGGTTCAATATTTCGGACATTATCATGTTGAGAAGTTTTGCTTTTGCGTGTCCCTGTAAACATACCATAAGATATACTTACTTGATTAACGAATTCATCCAAGAAACTTGCAAGATCAAAACATTGTTCCAATTAGGTTCGAATTGATTCAGTATTTCGAACATTATCGTGATGACAAGATTTTGCATTATATATAGAGCGAGATGTATAAAAATGAAGAGGTTTGCAATTGATCGATGTCTAAAGAAATCAACCCAGAAATCTTAAGATTAATGTACTTCCTAATAATTATTTCGCATTTAAAATAATAATTAAGGGCATGAATTAAAAACTTTTCTGTATAAATTTATTTTGAAAGGAGGGGGGGGGGGGTTAAATTCATGTATCTCCAAGATTATAAAAAAAGAATAAAAAATCGTATTTTCGGTCCTGTCAGAATTCTCGACACCCTCTTTAATCACCTTAAGAGCTAAATTTCAAAAATTCCCTTTTTTGTAGATCATTATTATATATTGCATTCCATGTATATATGCTCAAGCGTTGAAATTTCTATCTCCGAGAATTTCGTCTGTGCGTTGATGAATCAGTCAGACAAGACAAAGCCGCTGATAAGTATATATTATGTCCAGGTTTTTGCCCGCTAATGCTAAATATGACATCACATTTTACCCTTTTTGATACCTTATGGAAAATTAACATACAGAAAAAAGCCAGACTTGTTGAATATATATATATATATATATATATATATGTTTAATTTTGAACTTAGTATTAAATGATTAATTAATGATTTTATGTGAATGTTAATCCCATATTCATATTCTTTAGTTTTTTATGGTTAATATGAAAATAAACCACACAATTTATTTCTTGTGATTAGGCAATTGGGAAATGAAGATTCGGACATAATTTTATCAACATCCATTTATTTTTTATTTATTATTATTTTTTTCTTATTGTTCATTTTAGTAATTAATTTTTTTAGATTTAAAAGTATTTCTTATAGTTTATATTTTTTATTATATATAATTTATTTAGTTTTATAGCATAATGCTATATTATATTATTATTGTTTTGAAATTATTTAAATTTTCCGTATAGTTTAATTGGATATGGTAGTAGAATATATTGTAATCATTCTATTAACATTTGTATTTATTTAATATTTATATGAATAATGAAATATAATATGGTATTTTTATATTAGGATTTGTTGGGATATAGCAGTTGGTATATTATGAAGGAATTAACTTATAATAGCATAAGCTTTGACATTTTGTTCATATTAGTTTCAAGTTAATATCATAGATGGCAGCACTAAAATTTAAATTGGATTCTGTCTGTTGCTTCGAATAGAGTAATAATATCAATTTTTAACACTAGGCGGAGCTTAATGTTGGCTATTTGTGATTTTGTAAACTTATAGTTTTGGTAATTTTTACTATAGTTAAGAAATTTAAAAAAAATTTAAAAGTGTTAAGAGGTAATTATTTCCTATTTATATTATTTTAATTACATTTATCACGGTATTTCAAAATAGATTAATTGTTTACATTAGGTTTTAAAATCTGTGTTAACTTAACTGTAAAAATAACCTTAAACTTATCGTGTTTTGGATACCATGTGCTGATGTTTACTTGGATAAAATAACTGGGATTTTATTAGGTATTTAGTGTAATATTACTTTTTTTCCTTGCTATTAGTTAATTATTTAAAAGTTTGTATTGCTTTTTCCATTTCATAGCATTTAATTTTATTCTGTTTTCAGTTTGAAACTATTCTTTTGGTTATATTGGTCGTTTGAGTGCAGGAGAAAAAAAATTTCAGCTTTTAGCTTTTTTTCTTTTCTCACAGAAAACGACTGATTTTGCTAATATAATTGCATTTTGTACTCTTGATAACGTAATTCAATACATAAGCTTTTCAATTATTTTTATCGAAATCCATATTCTTCTTTTTTTTCTTTATTATTAATTCTTGTTATATAGTACAAGGGACTTTATTTTATACACAGTAGCTTGTTTATTATGTTTTTGGTATACATCCAGTGTGTTTGGGGACACTGTATTGTTGTAAATTCACTCATACTATTACAATTATTGATGGTGGTCAGTAATGTTTAATTAATGGTTATATATATATATATATATATATATATATATATATATATATATATAATCTGCGAGAATAAATAAGATATCATTGTCTCTAAAATAATCGTCTAATCTTTCATAAACCAAGGTTTGCGTCAAACATGAGCAATACTGGCAACCAAAGTTACTAGTTCCAAAATTATGAGAGAGAAATCAATGAGTACAACAATACGATAAATTTCAAACCATTTGAGTCAAACCATATGCGTAAAATTTCACAATTTGGCAATAAACCTGATTACGGAAGAATTCATTATTTTTTATAAACTAGAATCTACAAAAACCCATTCACTCCTTTATGGATTGAATTTCAAAAATTTGTTAAATAGGTGTTAATCACATTTTTAGTAGTTTTGTGGTGTTGCATTCTTCGCTTACCTAAAGCCGCTGCTGAGATATTGCGAAATGACCTAAAATAACCAACATCCCCTTTAACGCTTTTGGTGTTGTATTTCGAGAAATCACTCTCACTGGATCACTGTTACGTGTTAGAAATATATATACTGAAGAGTTCAAGCTTCGGCTATAATAATTTCATCAGAGCGTTGACCTGAGCTGAGTCAGCCAGTCATGAGAAACATCTTATGTATATAATTTATTAATTTTTCGATGTTAATTGTTGCGTTGTTTAATGAAATCAGTTTTTTGTATATTGATCTTTATATTGTCAAAGTTTTTTGTGGGAATTATTTTCCGCAAAATGTTGTCTTCCTGACAGAAATATTTCATATTCATCTCAAGTATGTTTTTGCTAAAATATTTACAATATTTAATACTCAACTCCAGATTTTTTCCCATTATAATTTTTTAATATTTTCAGTGTGATTTTATAATTATAATCCTTTATAAACTATTTTATCTGCTGCTTATCGAGCAATGGCTCTTTGTATGAATAAAATTTATAAATATATAATTATTTTTATGAATAATTAGACATTATTTATTTTTGAAGAGTTTTACGGCTTAAATATATATCAGGTAGCATTTTTCTAAAGTCGCCTAAAACAAAAACGTATCTATTAATCATGGATACTTTTCATGAAAGAACATTCGCACTTGAAAATATGAAAATTTACTAAGCATATATTTCTGAAGGAGTTCAATATTATCGCTGTTTAAAGAAAAAAAAAAAAAAAAGATTTTTGCATACTTATTCCTTCCATTATAAAATAACTTATTTTCGATACTTTTTGAAAAGTTTGGAGTATATTGCAAGAATAATTTACTATACTATTACTTTGTTTTTAAAAATCTATACTAATATAATAAAGATCACTATTAGCTGACTGACTGACTCATCAACGCAGAGCTGAAACGACTACAGTCAGGATCACGAAATTTGGAGAGAAGATTGCTATTAAGACCTAGGCAATCAATAAAAAAATATTTTTTTAAATTCACTCCCTAAGGGGGTTAAATGGGGGGTCAAATGTTTTAGGTCATTTCGCCATATCTCATCAGCAGTTTAAGGTAGTAGCATGAATTACATCTAAACCAATCTGTTTAAAAAAAGTATTAAACACGTATTTCAGCGATTTTAGAGCTATTTTACCGATTTCATCGCCAACATCGACTACGAACCCGATTATAGAGGATTAGATGAATAAGACAACCATTACTGATTTTTGATTAGCTATTTTGTGAAAGAAAGGAAATGCTTTTTTTTTTCTTCCGTAAAATAGATGCCATACGAAATACAGTTTCGCTAAACGCTACCCCATTTAGTTGATTTTTTCCCCCTGTATTTTCATGGAAATTGTATACTTTTCTGTTACATGCGGGTTTTTTCTATGATTGTGTCAAAGTAACTTCATTATTTCGTGATTGTCTTTTAACGATTTATGTGCGGGAATGTACAGAGTTGCGCTGTTATGATAGCCATAATATTGTATTTTTCTTTATTTTACATGTAAGGCCCTCATATTTAACATGATAAAAGCCAGGTGGTTCTGCTAATGATAAAATAAAAGAAAATTTTTCAAAGTTACATTTACAGATGTTTCACCAGGAATTTATGTGCTGTTAAAAATTTTAATCCGTATATTATGAAAGTGAAAACTCTGGAGTGATAATTATAATATTGTAATCATAATTTTGTAATTTTTGTACAATTTATGTAATAATATACTTAATTATATTCTATGAATATTTTATTTATGATCTGACAATTTGGACTTGATATTAATAGTAAAGAAAATGAAATGACTGACATATTTACCATCAATGAGTTAAATTACTATTAAATTGGCAATCATCTATGTTAAAAGGATCAAAATAAGAGCTCCTTAAATAATTACTATTATTTAATTAATGTATGTTTAAAAATATAAAAACCCGTAACTAAGTATTTAATTTAGAGATAGCCCTCTCATTATAACAATATCAGTATATAATCATAGACTGTATTAATAACATTGCTTACAATATCTTATTTAGTCTAGCAGGTCATCACCAATATATATATATTTTTTTTTAGCTTGAAGGAAAAAACACGACGTTTTTCATAACTGATTTAATTAGACGCACCATTTATTAAGCAAAAATTTTAATTAAATTCGCGAAACGATTTTTTAACTTAGCCTCGTTGCCTGTGAGAGAGAAAGTACGTCTCATTAAACTCCCATTCAGAAAAAAAAAGGTTTCTTTTTCCACACTTATACCACCCATAAATCCTGTAATGAAATTCTCAGAATTTATATTTTTTACACGATGATATATAGACACCCCTCCCTTATTTTCCATCACTCCCCAAGTATAAATTTCAAAAACAAAATCCCGCATACACTCTAAAATTCTCTTTATAAAAGAAACAAAAAAAAAAAAAAATGCATGGCTAGAATAATTAGGGCACTACACATATCAGAGATTTATCTTGGGGTGATTTATTACGCATAATTACGTTATGCAGGGGCTTGATATAATGAAAGTAGCTCCAATTTGAACTTGACGAGAATTCAATCACTTTATTTTATGTTATTTCATTTTCTAGTACAGGCCGTTACCTTCAAACGAAGAACGGAGAAATCTTCCGAATGCAACGGAAAATAACAGGAGATTTCCTGTTTTAAATTTGACCCAAGGGAATAAAGGAGCATCAATCTTCCAGGGAAACATTGGGAAATTTGTCATTTCGCACTTTGTAATGGAACCAAAGAAATTTATTTTCGAGGCAATATAAGATGTGTTTTTGAATGCAGGGGTTTACATATGGCAGGCAAGAAACCATAGTGTTGGACATTCTGATTTGAAGGGACATAGCTTGCAAACATCTCTTTCACAGACCGTTTTGAGGCAGTCGATAAATTTTGTTAGATTCTATTTGTTATCAGAAGCTATTATATATAAAAATATGAAGGAAGGTTATCGTCAGAAATTTTAAATTAGTCTTATCGTTGGCGATCTGGATTTAATTTATATATATACACATGAAGGTATTGAATAAATTTGACAAGTTTTAGCCGTGATTCAATTTATTTGAATATAATTTAAACCTCTACTCATACAATATATAATTTTAAAATATTCATAAAATTAATTATAACATTTTTCAAATTATGAGCATTTATATATACAGGGTGGGCCAAAAGGCCTTGACACATTTTAAAATTCAATTAAAGAAAACAAGTAGTTGCTGTAGAAAAAAGCGGTTTGGACGAAAATTTTTCGGATGATTAAAAATATTATTTAAGCTAATAAAAAAGTGTGTTCTAAAATATTCTCATAGATTACGCTACACCTGCAAAGCTTCAGAAAATGTAGAGTACCTTTATATGTGAGAGTGGTGACAGAAGCACAGCGCGCCAAATTACGTTGAAAAAAATCCAGAACTTCACAATACTCTCCCGCATGATTTCAATTAGATGACTTAGACAAGCCATCAAACATTAGCTTAACGATAATAGCAAATTCGTCAAGGTGCTTGGTGATTCGTTTCGGTCCAAAATTGTCTCCACAAACCAAATTTTATTTTCTATATGTCTCTTATAGAAGTACCTTGCAAAAAGGGTTGTCCAGTTTTGTCCACGATTAAGGTAGAAAAAAAACTACGTCGAACAGGTAGAGTATCTCTATATACAGGGTGATTCAAAATGAATGGGACAAAAAGAAAGCATACCCATGACTGCTGTAATGGGTTTGTTTTTTAAAAACAAATTTAACGTGAAACTATAACTATACTAGTTTCTAAAGATGTTCGATACGGACCTCTTCCGTGACACGGCAAATGTCTATGCGATAATCCAATTCCTGCCACATTTTTTATATCATATCCAGTGTTATTGAGTCCAACATGTCACTTATCGGCTTCTTTAATTGCTGTAAGTCCTGTGAAAATAGGAGTACGAACACTTTGTCTTTTACGTACGCCCATGGGCGTACGAATAAAATTGCACGGTGTTAGATCTGAGCATCTGAGCGGCCAAAAAAAGTAATGGCACATCATTTGACCCAGCACACCATTAAAGGATTGCGAGAGATGATTGTTGAGGTATTCACGTGCATCCTTATACCAAGGCAGTAGAGTATCGTCTTGTTGCGGCACGACGCGTTGATTTTGTGGGACTTCGTGCAAACGTTTCACGAAGGTTTTCCACCACTTCGTTTTTAACAGTTATTCGTCCCTGCTTTTTTCTTTACCTGTCTCATTAAACTGCTTCATCGACCTTACAACGCAGTAACGATGAGGTGGCTCTTTAAAAAATTTGGTTAGGAAATGCCTCTGAACAACGACAACCGATGGAGTTTTTGCTTATTCTATTCTAACATACAGTAAGCTTTCTTTTTCGGGGATGTCGCCATTTTCAATAACAGCGGTCACTAGTGAAGATTTCAATAATAGCAGACTTTTCGTTGTTTCCAGATAAAACTTGTACAGTTGTACTTTCACGCTATATTTTTATTTTCTAATTAAATCCATTTAACGTTGTTTGCATTTTTGTCCCATTCATTTTGAATCGCCCTGCCCTTAAACCAGATTTTCCAGCGAATTCAAGCGACATGGTTTATATGCCGCCTTAGTGTGGGAAGCGCCTAAGAGTGACAACATAAATACAGCGTTCATGCTTAGATTGAAGTTTTTGTTCGAACTACAGCAACCTACATTCAGAATTTGGCGATCATTTTACTATAAAATCGTCTCGACCAATCGAATTTTATTGCCCGTATATCGCTATACTCTATCTTGTATAAAGGGAAGAAGCTTTACACTGTACGCCTCTCGATGTAAAATGCAGGTATCTTTGCTCAAGAAATATTATTTAATCTACAACTTCGTTCCAGCTTGTAGCTTATGCCTTTTGATCTTGCACTGTTCAAATTTTTTGTCGCTCTTTAAAAATGAGAGTGTTTGTTTTGGACCAATGTCACCCGTATTTTTTATTAATCATGTAATTAATTTTTCAACCAATTTTTTAAATGTTTTAACTAGTTTTAATAGAAATAATTTTTTAATTTTGCTCTGATTTCTTTCTGCATGATTCACAAAACCTGTGCATTATGCATAATGGCTATTGGCCAGTCAACTCCCCGACTCCCCTTGCTAATGTTAAACCCATGGCCCTGGATTGCATTCGTATATTTAAAATATTTCCTTGGGAATTTATAACTTCTTTTCTGTGTGTACTCTTATTAAAATATGTCTCTTTTTTTCATCGTTGTCGAAATGTTTCTAAAATATATACTTAATTTTATTTGAAGTATTAAAATCTTACTCACAGCTCATCGGCTTTTAACACAAAAAATAATAAATTAAGCAAGTATGTTAGAAATCTTTTGAAAACTAAGAAGAAGAGATATCCCTTAACACCTTCGGGACGAGCGTCTTTTACAGAATTTTAAAACTTTTATCACCGGTTTTTGAAAACAGAAATTTTTGCCTAAATGAATCGGGAAAATGCTCGGATTAAATAAGGCAAAATTTACAATAAAAATTTACTGGTGAGAATAATCACTGATTCTGAGCACCTTACGCGGCACGTATACCGGTCGCCCCTCCCCAAGGGGTTAAGAAGTGTACAAAGAAAAAAGAAGTTAAAAATATTTATTTTTTGAGACGATATTTTAAATATAGGAATTTATTCTACAGACATAGGTTTAACATTAGCGGGTGGAATTGGAGAGTTGGCTGCACTGCAAATAGAAGCGTCTTAAATTTAGACACATATGTGACTGAAAAAGAATTTTAGACACTTAAGTGTCTTAATCTGAAAATTCAGACATTATACATGTCTTAATTTAAGATACGTAAGTGTCGTACTATGTCCATGGTGTAAACGAACTGAGAATAATGTCTAAAATATCCGTAAACGTCTTATTTTAAGACACTTCATTGCTTTAAACGTGTCTTAATTTAAGACGTTTTGATTCTTCCGACGCAATAACCACCAATGGGCACTCGCACACCCAGTTGCGCATGCGTTTTAGATGTCTTCGTTCGAAGTGGTTTACGTTGTAATTCAAACAAAGTTTGTTTTTATGTACGCGTGTATTTTAATTCGTTTTTTGCGAAATGTGGAGTACTGTGGTTTTAATTCGTATTAACTTGGATTATTTATTTATTTATTGAATACATACATCTGACGTGTGTGCTCGACATCAAATGTCTCTTAGAAGCTGTCGTCGATATAAGGGCGGGATAGACACAGAACAGAAGTAGACGACGGTTGAAGATTACACCCGGAAATTCTACAAAGCGTGTGCAATGGGCTTAGTGTTAACTTGTATTAATAAATATCAATAATATTGCGTTATTCATCTTCGTCCTGTCGAAGCTGGCAAAAAAAAAGAAAAAAAAAAAAGAAAAAAGAAACTTTTGTCTGGCGGGTCCTGTTTTGAGGATGAAACATCTCATTCTTTAAATATGGCTAGTCGGATGTATTATGGGATTACCTTTTAAACTGATGCAAGTCTTTCTCCCTCACTGTGGTTGTGGTAGTTTTTAAAATTTCAAATCGAGAAATTTTTCTTACCTCTTGCAAACAGCGATTGAAGTAAGTGTTATAATTTCTTTATAGTACTAAAATTAGTGTCTTTTATGATTTTATTTATTGTACTAAACGAAATCTTACATGAAATTTAATTAGTTTTGAATCTTTTTGCAAAAAAAACCACTAATTCTAGAAGTATATATTTTTAAATTTATGACGTTGTCTTTTATTACAAATTATGTATTATTTATTCTCATCTTTTTTCTCAAATTTAAGGTAATAACATCACTAAAAAACAGACATATTTAAAAGTTAAGTTCATTCTCTTGTTTTGTTTTGTTTTCAATATGGCAGTTCTTAGTTTCAATGGCTAATGCTTATCTCATACTAAACGACCACAAGAAAATAGAAGAAAAAAACTTTGAAAGATCTCCTACAGCTTTCTTACTTCCTAGCTAGAGATTACAATCCCGAATTGAGATCCCGGGATCCCGCTTTAATTTTAATCCCGAAAATCCCGGGATTTTCGGGATTGCCTTTTTTTTTCAATTGGACAATATTCAGCTGAAATTAAAAAATATATTTATAAACTTTCGCTTTTGGGAAAAAAAAATCAATTGATTTTTATGAAATTTATATATAATTGAAAATGAATATTTATCTCAAGTATTTCTTAGATATATTTGTAAAGCTATAAAATCTTTTAATGTGGGAAAACTTTTGACTTGGAAACATAGAAGTAACCCAGTCAGGAAAAAGGAAATCATTTGTTTATTTCGATTTCGCTGCGTATGTGGATTCGAAGGTCATTTTCCAATTAGACTTTACTGATAAGCATCGCAAGTGTGTATCATAGTGATATCATGTGCTAACTTCTTTTTTTTTGCGGCTTTATTTTGCTTTAAAAATGTCTTGTTTAGTAGCTCATAAGAATGATAAAAATAAGCCCATGTGGCAATAAAAATTTTTAAAAAATCTAATTTTTAATGATAAGGATTTTCATTTTTTTCGGGGAGTGAGGGGGATTTTGTATGAAATTTTCGTAAAGCTGATACCTTAAATCTTGCACTGATTATAATGAAAGTTTTGAACTTTTAGAGTAGGACAAGATTAAAAAACACAAAATATAAATAAACAAAATACCGAAGTAATTTTTTTCTCAATATTAACCCTTTGCGCTCGAGGGCACCGGAGCGGCTTTTCTAGACAGGTATCACAAAATTATTTGCATTGTCTCCGTAGCGGAGCCCTCGAGTTTGAAGACAAATTTTAAATGGCTCCGCTCCGGAGCCCTCGAGTGCAAAGGGATAAAGTAGAATATTTATTTATTTATTCATAGTTAAATAGCTGTTGTGATTATCATCTGATATATATGTAAAATTGCCTATGTGGCAATATAAATTTTTAAAAAATCTATTTTTAAATTATATCAAGTAGAGTAGGAAAAGATTATAAGAAATATATATATTTATCCATGTACTTTAAAAGCCCTCAATAGCCCTTGACGTTGAATTTGTCCGATAATCGGAGATGTCTGCTTTTGTGAGGTAAAAATATACAAATATATATGCCATGCGAATTAAAAAAGTATTCGCTAAATAGATGTTTCAGAATAGCTATTCGGGAATGTCCATTAACCTCCACAACGGATACTCCCGAATACCGGACATCTCAATTTAGATAATAATAATGCAGTGTTGTATTTTTTGCAAAAGAACTTCTTGATTAAAGAATGGGCATACTGGGCCATGCCCCGCCCCCCTACGATTTTAGTGCCCACAAATTTGATGTGCAATATTTGTAAAGCTTATATTTTAAATCTGTTTCGAAATTGTATTGATTATAATCAATATTTTGAACTTTTAAAGTAAAATAAGATTATAAATTAAAAAAATTTAAAAATCTGATATTTAGATAAATATTTTTTGTTTTAATCTTGTTCTACTCCTGAAGTTCAAAATGTTGATTATAATCAGTAAAATGTCGTAAAAGCTTTAAATTATCAGCTTAATAAAAATTGCGTACCAAAATTGGGAGCACCAAAAAAATCAGGTTGTAGGGGGGGGGGGGGGGGTGCAGGACCACAGCCAAATATTTTTCCAGGATTCAACGTGGTCAAACATGGCTACGTATGATGCTTACAAAAAAAAATGGACTCTTTTAAGACGTTTGAAGTGTCTGAAAAAATTCAGACATTTTAAAATGTCTGAAAACTGAACACTCCGTTTCAGACACTTAAGTGTCTGAATTTCAGACACTTAAGTGTCTGAATTTCAGACATTTTAATTTACAATGTGATAAACAGCCGTATTTTAAATTGTGTCTTCTAAGTTTAAATTTTAGTCCTAGAAGCACATCATTCTGAATCACTGCGTCAAAAATTTTGAAGATAAATAACGCATACGTATTTACAACACAAATTTTAATTGTGGGAATAAGTTTCGCCAGTTTCAATTGTTTTTTTATCTTGAGGTTTAGATTTATTTATAGTTTTATAGATGTACCGCCATCTGTTAGAAGTTTTTTGTGCTATTTTTTTTATTTTCTTTCAAAACTCTTTCTATCATGAGAAGAATCTTCACCCAAACCGCGCTCTCGAACGCCAATTACATATTTTTTTAATTGAATTTTAAAACATGTCAAGGATTTCTGGCGCATCCTGTATATTATACATTTTATATAAGCTTAAATTTATTTTACCCTTTTTAAACAGCTATTTTAATGTGAAAATATGAGATTGGTTCCAGAAATAGTTTTGTCTTTTATGTTAAAGAATTATTATACAAGACATGGATGGGTTTGAAAAAATTGATTCTTTGGCAATGATTGCATTGTTTTAAATTGAATTCAATCTTATATATATATACACCCATTGTCATAAAAATTTGCGCACCAAGAAAAAGACGTCCAAATGAAATGAAATTTTACACGGGTAAGTACTACTGTGATATAAGTAAGTGAGTAGAAAACCAAAGAAAAAGGATCATTTATTGCAGAAAAAAGTACAAATGAACGGAAACTTTGGTACTCTATTGGATCCCCTCTAGCGCGAATGCACGATGTGATACGAGCGGGCATTGAGGCATACAAGTTCCGTATGATGTCCTGAGACATCTCGTTCCACAGTTGCTGTAAACGCGCCTCGAATTCAACCAAACTCGTAGGGTGTCCAACTTGTCGTCCCAAATGATCCCAGATAGGCTCGATTGTTGACAAATCTGGAGATCGAGCAGGCCAGGGAAGGGTGTTAATGTGGAGGAGGCAGGCTTGTGACATCCTTGCTGTGTGTGGCCGAGCATTGTCTTGCTGAAAATGGTTCATGGGAGCCCTGCCATGAGTGGCAACATATGTGGCTGAAGGATGTCCTGGATGTACCGCTGGACTGTCATTGTGTCACGGATCAATGTTAGGGGTGACCGTGCATCGTAAGCAATGGCACCCCGTACCATTACACCAGCTGTGGGAGCGGTGTGTCGTTTGCGAAGGCAGGATTGGAGTGTTTACCGCGGGGTCTCCAAAAAGAACACGATTATCATCGCTACTCAAATTGAATCTAGACTCGTCGCTGAAGACGACCTGGTTCCATTCCGTTGCAGTCCAATCCCGTCGTGCGCGACACCACTCCAAACGGAGGCGTCGGTAAGTGGGTGTCATTGGCAGCACACGTAATGGGCGCCGCATTACCAGATATCCTTCAGCCAGGAGCCTTGCGATGGTTCCGGAAGACACAGGGGTCCGCAGTGAAGGTGGTGCCTGTGTCTGGATAGCGGCCAATGAGGCAGTTGGCTCTAAGCGTGCGTTTCGCATGATGTGACGGTCTTCTCGACGACTGGTCTGTTGAGGGCGTCCTGAGCCTGGTCGCTGTGTAAATGACGTCTCTTCAGTCCACTGGTCCCAACACCTCCTCACAGTAAAATGAAAACGACCTACTTGACGAGCTACTCGCCGAGCTGACCACCCAGCTTCCATCATCCCGATGATTCTTCCCCCCTCGAACTCTGACAGCTGCTCATATTGTCTTCGATGGCTGCGTAACGGCATGTCTACCTCAGCGTTTCCTTTGCAAAAGAAAAGGTACACTCAGACAAGTTCTGCTTACCAGATTTATACTCCAAGGAAGACGAAGTTCAACGCCCTCTAGTGGCATTACGCAATGCGCAATCACGCTGCATTTCTAATCATTTGCATATCTGCCTGATTTGTATCTAAATGCCAAGTTCCCTTACGATCCCACAGTTATTTATTGGTGCGCAAATTTTTTTGGCAATGAGTGTATATATCGTAACTTAAAACGTTTCTCAAAATAAATGATCACTTTTTAAATTAAAAATATTTTTCTACATTTTTAATGGAAGCAAAGAAATTTATTCTGGAAGAAGCATAAGAAATGTTTTTAAAAGTAGAAAGTTACATATGGCAGGCTGGAAGCCATTCTGATTGGAAAGGACATAGCTTGCAAACATTTCTGTAACAGACAGTTCTGGGGAAATAAAAAAGAAAAAAGAAATTGCTAGATTCCATTTGTTATCAGAAGCTTTTTTTATATAAACATATGAGGCTATTAGCATCAATTAAAAAAATATACCTTTGATGTTATTGATTTAATTATCATAAAAGTGGATGAGTTCAAAGAATTAGATTCGATGGTAATAATTGGATTTTTAAAAATTGAGTTAATTGAATTTAATCCTTCAAACAATACTACAGTACTTCACTTTAAAATACATTGTAAAATAAATAATAATATATTTTTTAATTAAGTATGTTTTTGTAGATTTAATGATTTTTATTGATGATTGAAATGTGGGTAAGAAATTGTTCTTAAAATATTAAATAACGAAAGTTATATAATTTAGCTGTTCTATAGAAATTATTTTTCACATAGTTGTGACAAATTTAACTGTGACAAAGGGATTGCATGTGAAAATACTATGCCAAATAAATTTGTTGCAATACTAAAGTAGAATTTATTTGTCTTAGGAATGTATTTGCATTAGTAATAGTGATTTTTTTTCTATGTTATATATAATTCAGTGGCTTTAACGTGATTTTAGTACGAATGCGCGCTTGTATCTCTATGTACTAATTATGGAGCAATAAGCAAACACTATTAGAGACTTTACGAAATTACGAGAGGAGTGTTGTCGCAAACTGTTGCAAATGAGTTAAAAATTTAAATATATCAGCGAAAGCCTGATTTTTCTTATTTTTTTACTGGGTCTTGAGTTTGTACAACATTTCTATATAAATGCGATATATAGGAATATTGAATTCGTGGACTCGCTTCACAATGTCTTTCGCAGGAAAGTTCACAGACGGACAAGATGGTCAGGAGAAATAAAAAAATTATTTTCAATAATATATTTGTATGGACCACTCTCACAACAGTTGCTTCTGTAGAAATGGGGTAAAAACATTGGCAAGAAAAATTCGGTACTTTCCCATTAGCCGAGCGCTAGTGATAAATCACCAAATATTGTTACAATTGCAATCATTGACATTGCCTTGTTATGACTGGATACGATTACGGAAGGGGAATGTTATTTGTAGCGATATATTATTCTTCACGCATTTTATATAATTATGTTAATAGTTATTTTACTTTTTTAACAAATTTAACCTTTTTATTTCAAATAATAAAATGTACAAAGTTTACAAAACAGTTGGTATCATGTTCTTGTGAAAACTTCAAAGTTTTTATGACCAACTTTTATAGAAATTATTACAATTGTGCTAAGGAATATTATATATACTGGCGGGCATCGTTTGATTAGAAACTATTTTATGATATAATGATAGATGTTATTGGTCTTTTGAAGACAGATCTCAAACATTGTTTCTCAAAAACCCTTTAATTTATCCATTTTATAAAATATGTTTTTTTTTATGTTTTTTTTCTCCCACCCATCCCAGATTTTACTTCTGCGTGTGTAAATTATAAACGATGCTTTAATATGTAAGAAAAATATTTTTTGGTTCATGGTAGTATTTCTTTTTAACACTTTCGAGACGGCATCCCTTGCACAAATTTTATTTGGTTAGCACCGCTTTTTTTAAACAATAACCTTTACTTTTGATAATACAAAAAATGCTCCAATTAGAAAAGACAACTATTACATTTATTTGTTAACGGTGCCGAAAACAAATCCCGCATGCATCTTTTGACGATGCATATATGCATCACCCGTCCCGAAAGGGTTAAAACATTTCTTTGTTTCTTTTCTTTCCCTCTGTCTCTCCTCTTCTTTAAAATTTTGAATAAAATGAGTAAATGTTCTTTTATTATTTTACTTTTCTAATGTATGTGTATGTGTATTCTCTCTACTGATGTAAGAGTTTCAATGAAAAAAAATCTGCTATTGGCGAGGTTTGCACCCGGCTGACTTAAAAGTACCAAAATATTAGAGGGACAATATACCTGCCAGTTGAAGTGATAATAATAAATAATAATAAATAATAGTAATAATTTTATCTACGGGTATCTATTATTTGCCAGCAAATCTACTGTAAAAAAGAATTTTTACCCCTTGTTGGTTTATATATATATATATTTGTCAAGTACTCACATAGTTTAAAGAACTAATCAGCGTGTTGATTCCAAGAAAAAGTCTTATAGTTTTGAACATATAACACTCAGAAAAAACTATTAGAAAATAAGATGTAAAAGAATTTTGTAAAGGAAAATGCTGAATTGTTAAATTTAAAAAAAAAAATCAATTTTTCAAAATATATGTTATACATAATCAAGGTCACATGAAAAAAATTACATTTATGTAGAAATTGTAGCTTTTCGATAAAAAAATTTTATTTATTTAATTTTTTATAAATTTTTTTATTTATTTAATTTTTTATAATTTTTTTTCATCATTACTTTTTTTTTCTTTTTGTGAAAATATCATGCAACACAAGTTTAAGTCTGAAAATTTTTATTCTATTCCCAAGTGCATAATAGGGAAAAAAAAAGGTAAAATTAAAGCAAAGAAGAATACACGCCACTTATTCGATAAAGCATTTTGTGCTACTAAACAGTATTCGTATCGAAAAACGTAAAAATCGTTTACTTGAAAATCCAACACTAACTTATTTCACTTTACAAATAACTTTTACCAAAATGAGAAAGATTTTCTTGAAGCTAAAAGTATTAAAAATGGCTTTAAACTAATTGATGAAGCTAAGTACCATGCAAAGTATTTTACCCTTCTACTCTGGTTATAATAATTATAAATGATCTTCCATCTAAAACGCCATTTATTTCAATTCTTAAATGGCACTGAATCTAGTTTCGCAGGATAAAAAAAATAATGGTACATCTAATTTGTCTAATACAAACCAATAATTCGCTCTCCTTTTAGAAAACGAGATTCGAATGGAATTTTTGCTTTTTGTTGCATTTTCCATGCACTTTTTGTGATTGGATAGAGGAAGAATGAAATCGTAAGATAATAACTTTGCATAGCTTTTGAATCGTGTTTTTGCTGCATGCGATTTTACTATATAAGAAAATATGAAGCAGCAGAAGTAAGATTAAATATTAGATCACACAACAGGGAATCGAAGCGATTCGTTCTATTGATCATGATTAATGATTTCATTTTTAATTATATTTTTATTGCGTTTTTAAATTTCGTCATTTAGGATAAATATTAGGATAATTTATTTTATCCAATAATTATTTCTAAAAATATTTAATGAAAGTCATTATTCATAATACTTAATGACTCTTAGCGATTAATAATAATAATATTTAAGAAAAAAGTTTCTATATTTGAATGAAAAGTAAGTTTTAATGAAAATATAATGAAATTGTAAAATATTATTTTCTTCTAGAACTTTACGTTTAAATGTAATATTCAAAGGTAATATATTCGAAATCTTATTTTTTTTATGAATGAAATCTATGTAATATTTTTATTTGTTAGTTTTTGTTGGGTTTTTCTTGTTTGTTTGTTTGTTTGTTAATTTTTATTGGAGAGGATGTATAAGGCAATAACTGAAACTATGTTATTGTATAAAAATTCACCTTTATAAAAAATAAAACAACAAGAACGAAAAACTAAGGTTCTATTGAAATACCTTAAACTGAAACACTTTTTTGTGGAAAAAACACATTTTCTCATTAAAAAATTACATTTACTTGGAAAAAAAAGGTTCCCATTTTTGTTTTTGCGTATTTTTTTATCACTATTTATGATTGAATTATGGAAAATAGAAGATAATTACCTTGCATACCTTTTGAATCGTGCCTTTTCTTGTTGCAGCATAAGAAAATGTGAAACAGCAAAAGTAAGATTAAACATTACGTCATAAAAGAGGGAATCGAAGAGATACTTTTTATTGATCATGATTAATAATTTTATTCTTAATTATATTTTTATAGCATTTTTAAATTTCGATCATTTAGAATAAATGTTATGGTCATTTATTTTATCTAATCATTATTTCGGAAAATATTTAATGAAAGTCATTATTCATAATACTTAATGACTCTTAACAATTAATAATAAATAATAATATACTAAACAAGATTTCCTTTATATAAATGAAAAGAAATTTTTACATGGAATTATAAAATCTGAGAATTTCGCTTTAAAAAATGCATCAGAAATTTAATTTATTTGGCAAATAAAATCACGGAGTATTTTTTCTTGCCGAGGAAGTGTCAAACAGTAACTGAAATATTATATTTATTATTTTTTATGGATGAAACAAGCTAATAATAATCCCTAAAATCAATATTTTCATAGAGAAAAATCCTGTATATTTACTCATTTAATAAGAAAATGCACATGGATAATAATTGCTTACTGTAGCATTGTTTATGCACTATTTGTTATTGCATATAAAGACAATCAATATCGTAAGTTAATACACTTACATAGCTATTATATAAATTGTGTTTTTGTTGCATGCGAATTTCTTTCTTAAGAAAATATGAAGCAGAAAAAGTAACATTAAATATTAGATCACACAAGAGGGAATCGAAGAGATTCGTGTTATTGATCGTGATTAATGATTTCATTCTTAATTATATTTCTATTGCGTTTTTAAATTTCGTCATTTAATGTAAATATTAGGATCATTTATTTTACCAATAATTATTTCGGAAAATATTTAATGAAAGTCATTATTCATAATACTTAATGATCTCAACGATTAATAATAAAAATCTAAAAAAATATTTTCTCTAAATGAAAGAAAAATAAGTTATACGTGAAATTGTAAAATCTAATTTTCTCATAGAATTTTGCTTTTGAAAATAATATAAATTTATCCGAAATTTAATTTATTTGAGAAACAAAATTCCTGGAAGGATTTTTTCTTTCTTTCTTTATTTTTTCTTTTATTTTCACTTCTTTATTCCACGCCAGACAGTAATTGAAGTACTGTTTATGTTTTAAATATCAGCTTTTATAAAATGATATAACAAGCTTTTAAAAAATCCCTAAAATTGATCTCTTTATTGAGAAAAAACATATATATATATATATATATTCTCATTTAATAATTACATGTACATGAAGAATGAGGCTGAAATTTTTACTTACCGTTGTAATTTCTATGCGCTGTTTTTGATTTGGTAAAGGACGAGGATGAAGAAATCAAAATAAAAGTTACATAGATTTTAAATCATGTTGTTTTTTGGTGCATCACTTTTGTTTCAAATTTCTCTCTATAAAAAAATATGAAACAGCAAAGATGAAATTAAATATTAAATCAAACAAGTGGGATTCGATAAGATAGTTAGTTCTATTGATCGTGATTGATGATTTTGCTTTTAATTAAATTTTTATTGCGGTTTTAAATTTCTGTGTTTAAGGATAAATATTAGGAACAATTTTTTTCTAATAATTATTTCGGAGGATATTTAATGAAAGACATTATTCATAACATTTAAATGGCATGATTTTGTAATGACTCTGGACGACTAATAAAGGAAAAAATATACAGTGGTGGCCAAAATTGTGGACACTTTCTGGTAGCTTTCATTACAAAAATTAAAAAGCTACCTATTGCAGTCGTCCGAAGGAAAATACTTCGGGAAATTTTGCTATATTTTTGCCTATCATGACCCCCAGATACCAAGCCACCCTCCATTGAAATGCTGACTTATCACACTTAACACAGATATTCCAAAAACATAGTAAAAAGCAGCAAAAATTGAATAACATAAATGGAATGATGGAAATTTGAAGAACTTAGACAGAAACATCGGGTCCCAAATGCCTTAAGATCCACAAATAAAATGTGTAGTTTCATCTTCATACACTCTAAAACTGGGAGGAGTGAAAAGCTCACTCTTTGAAAGAGTGACAGGCCTTTTCACTCTTTTTGGAGTGAATTTTATAAAAATACACTCCTTAAAGAGTGGAATTTCCCACTATCTAGAAAGGAGTGCAATATCTCACTCCGTTATCGAGAGTGAAGTTGTCACTCCCGAAAGAGTGGCTTGCGTATGCATTGCTTATTAGCCAATCAGAACAGCAAGGCGACAGCGCCCTCGTAAGATAAGAAAAATGATCACATTTTCGTCTGGTCCGCCATCTTAGGATTAACAGATAAGAAAATCATTAAAATTATTCTTAATGGAATACATAAAATAAAGGTAAGTCTTATTTAATTTTAACCATTTATTCGAGTAGATATGTTAAGATTATGCACTAAAAAGAAAAAGATTGATCGTTAGAGTGTTCAAAAGTGATTGTCTGTTATATTTTTATATTTCTTCATGTAGCGTTTTGAAATATAATTCTTTTAACAATTGAATACGCACTAGAGATCTGCACGGGCCGGCTCGTGCTCGGGCCGATTTTTACTCACGGAACTCGGGCCGGTCCCGGGCCACACTTTTTTGTGAAGGCTCGGGCCGGGCCTAGCTTATTTTTTCTGTACAAAGCCGGGACTGGTTCATTCCGAGTCTTCACGGCCCAGAATTTTCAGTCCTAATTTTGACCCAGCCCGTATGAAAATCCTTGTCTCACCGTGGCCTGGTCTATTCAAAGGTCAGTAAAATTAGGTCTGGCCCAAAAATGTTTGAAAAAATTGCATACATTTTTAAATAGTCATTATTCTACCCTTAAACATTAAAATTTATTATTTTTAAAGAACACTAGATTTCTGCGCTTATTAAAATATAGCTAAATTAAAGCATAGTAAAACGTGTGAAAAGAACCTGCGTATGACGGAACCCAGTTTTAAACTCACTAACGTATTGATCCATGCATAATTAATATACTAATACATAAGAAAAGAAAATATAATACATTTCACTCGCTAAGAAGGGAACTTGTCTATAACGCATTTTTTTTTTTATACAATTCCATCTTACTGTATAGCATTTTCCAGATTTTTAACACTTCAAAAAAATAAAAAATCAATGTTTTGTTGAAATTCACTCGGGCCGATATTTTAACTTTTTTCCGGGCCGGGCTCGGGCAGAACTTTAAAGTTTTTTACCGGGCCGGACCAAATTTTTTCTACGGGCCGGGCCGAATTCTTTTCTATGAGTCGGGCCGGGTCCTTGGAAATTTCGGCCCGTGCAGACCTCTAAGCTCACAATGCTTAGCAAAAAAATAATCCAAACTTCATTAGTTCGTGAAATGCGAATTAAAAAAAATGAGTGAAAATATTTTTTTATTCCATTTCAATGCTGTGTTTGCAAATTATAAAACTTTTACCAACGACCAAAACAAAGAAGTTTTATCTCTTTCGTTTGAAAGGGTGACTGACTCATAAGAGAAGATAGATTTTCGCAATCGTAGGAGACACGTCATTCGAAAACATTAATTTGCCGTTCTATGAGATTTTTTTTTTGTTTAATTTTGATTTCGGATTATATACAGTTAAGAGTATTTATTATTGTTTCGGAGTCAAATATGATATTTGATGTTTATGATATTACGAAAAGGTTGGTACAGTGAAACCTCCCTGTGCGTCCAACTCTATTAGGCGACCACCTCCCTCAACGACCATTTTTTCATGGAACGAAATTTATTCCCATAGGCTCAATACTAATTTGACCTCCATTCAGAGACCATCCCAGTTGAACCCCCTCCATGAGAGACCGATTTCTTTGAAGAAAATGAAATAAATTCCGTTTTTTCCTGGTCGCTTGAAGAAGGTTTTATTAAAAAAATAATTCCGGAGAGTGCATTATTCATCAAACTTCTAAACTAAGTTTAGATTTTTTTTTTTTTTTTTTTTTTTTTTTTTTTTTTTTTTTTTTAAATCCCGGTAACTTTTAAGTGTTTAAACCCCTTTGTGACTTTTTAGGCAATGAATTTAACTCTGATTGCAAATTAAGACTGACGGTTAATAAACTCCTCTGCCCTGTTGTGTCGGAAAACTCTCAAAGAAATAGTAAAAGTAATGAAATCGTCATTATTTGTTCCCGTCCACAAAAAAAATGCATTTATTTACTGAACTTCGAAAGGACTTGGAAATAAAAATTATAAAATATAAAACTGTGAAATTAAAGCAAAGCTCAATGTGTTCATTTTTTAAACTCTGCAGTAATTAACTTATGTACTTAACTTTTATTTTGATACTTAAATTTTTATATTTTTTCCTAGTGTGAAAAATAAATTTAAGTAACATCGTTACCATTTTTCAACAATTAAAATCTAGATTTAAACATGACCTACATTAAGAGACCACCTCTCGGAGAGACCAATTTTTATTTGAACAGTACGTGGTCGTTTTAGGGAGGTTTTACTGTATATTATTTTTTTTTAAATTGTATCTAAACATTTTTCTGCGGGTTATGATTTTAAAATTTCGAGACTGAGTAATAAAAAATAAAATAATTATAATAATAAAAATAAAATAATTATAGACATTCTGCATCAGTTATTAAATTTCCTTCAATTTAAACGCATTTTCTACGTTTTTGATGCACGTAATTTTTGGCACTAAAAAATAAAACATGATATTTAAGCATTGAAATAAGATGTTTTTTATGCCTGTTTTGATGTTTATCGATAAGACTGCTTTAGTATATTTTTTTAAAAGTTCATATTTTCTTACATGATTTAGGACTGAATATTTTTTTAAAGAGATCAATAACAACTTTTTTACATTAAAATGTTTTTCAAACAATAAGAACTTTTATATGCAGTCATTCACTTTATTTTTATTCAAATTCATACAGATACAAATAAGTGTAATGTGTTTATTTTTATATTTATTTTTTCTATTTCCTAGGTCAATCTTTTCCTATAAAACATATCAAATCTATTTTGCTCATATTCCCAAAATAAAATATCTACTTGAATAAAAAAAAATAAATTAAATATGACTTACCGTGTCGTTTCATTAATAGGTATTGTTTTCAACAATAATAGGCCAAAATTAGAAATCATGATTAAGTTAAGGAATATGTTTAAAAGACATATATATACATATTCCAGAGAACTTAAAATTTAGACTACATGATCATATTAAATAAAACAAAAGCAAATCACAGCGGAAAAAAATACACATTCTTAATATTTAAATCATACTTAGAACTCATTTTTTTAAAAATATGTAAGTCTATAAGCATTGTTTTTAAGTAAAAAAATGAAAAATATTTTAGAACAATAGGACTTTGCAAAAATAGCAATAATTTACGGAAAAAGTACGGTAAAAAGATAGGAATTTATATTTAAAACCAAAAATTAAAATGACATCAAACATTGTTAAACATATAATATCCACCTATTAAAAAGTTATTTATAAAACTTTAAAAAAGTAATATTTTTATAGGGTATGCAATAAAAGCAAACACAAAGGATAAAATTGGAATAAAATATATTAGTTTATTTCTGTCAGTAATCGAAATTAAATTCATATGTAACTTTAACTGATTTTTTCCTTAAAAGTTCAATTAGCGTTACAAACTGTAAATTAAATAAATATTGCTGATAAATATTTTATTTCAATCTTTACCACGCTTTTCATTGCATGCTGTAAAAGATCTTTTAAAATGCCCATAAAAGCAAAATAAAAAAAGAATTGACTCCATAAAAAATGAACATTCACTTCTATGAAAGAGTGACTATTCACTCCTACCAGGGGTGAAAAACCGCACTCCTTTAGCAAGAGTGAATAGTCACTCCTCTGAAAGAGTGACTATCCACCCCTGTTTAGAGTGAATATTCACTTCCCAGGAGTGACTATTCACTCTCTCAGAGAGTCAAAAATTTCACTTTTGCTCAGAGTGAATAGTCACTCTAAAGAAGTTGGGCATATTTTGACTCTGCGATAGAGTGACTATTCACTCCTCTGGAGTGAATAGTGACTCCTTTTTATTTAGAGTGTATTAGCCATAAATTAGCTAAAGAATATTAATTTGGGACTACAATACACAGATAACCAAGAAATAATCCATTGAACACCAATTATGTTCCAAATGAAACAAGATTAAAAAGGATAGAGGGAAAAAATTACCAAATTAAAATCCATACTGTCATAGCATTAGGTATAACAAATACACTCATTATGCATTTTATTCTCATTTAAGATAGTATACTATTAGAAATTAATATGATATTGTCCTGAGTAAGCTAAAATTTAAATACAAGTTAATCGTTAAATTTATTAATATTAACGAATATGAATAAATTTAATATGAATGGATAAATATATAAATATAACTGCACCATTATACATATAAAAGTATCGAATCAACATCCATTATAAAATAAGTATTAGCAACGTAGCTATAAATCAAATGCCCCATTTTTTTTTCTAATTAACCATTGCGTATTATCCAGACAACGCCACCCTCCTCCATACTCTAACATCTACCTACCCAACCGTCCTATAATAATTTTTTATTATTATTTTGATAGCAGTATTTAAACTTTGCTAATAGTAATTGCGTGATGTTCGGTTTTATCTTCAAAAATAAACTATCTATTTTTCAATATAAAACGAAACATAGGTAAGATAAATTGGGCTTACCTTGTATTTATGTATATCCATATATTATCTGGTATTCTGCATCCGGAAGGGTAAATCTATCTACATATTCTTCTTGTATTTATGTCTTTTATCCACATCTAATGATCGTGTGATGTTCCATGTCATTTAAAAGACACATGCTTTTTTGTGACTTGTAAAACTTAATATGTCCGGAAAATTTTAAATAGAAAGAAAATTAACATTTAATAAAAGCTTTAGAAAAATACATCTATCCTTTGGAGAGTCTAGGTTACAAGTGCAAGTAGAGAAACATGTATAATATATTACTAGCAATAAAAAAACAGGAAATTAGTGACATAAATCTTAATAACAAATTATTTGTATCAATATTTATATTTGTAGTAATTTAAAATAAGAGTTTATCAATGTCTATAGTTCTTGAGTATCATGAAATGTTTATAATAAAATGTTTGTTTACGAGTGTGCAACCACTTTTCACTTTCACTTCCTTCCTTCAGATCATAATCACTTTTGATAATTGCTTTTATAAATCACATTTGACACATGAAAAACAATTTACTTAGCTTGATTGTTTTAATTTCCTTGTTTGGAGATTATATTTCACAATAGCTGTCAACATATTTTACAATTTTTAATTTTTTATAATTATTTTCTTATTTTATATAATTTTTTGTAATTTTATTTGCGCATGTGTTATTATTATTATTATCATTATTATAAGATCATTTAAGTGCTAATTAAATATTTAAAAATTCATGAATTTTTTTGGAAAACCATGATTTAATGCATCATAAATTAGTTTTTTAATATTATTGGTAATTAGATGAGAAAAACATAAACACTTTATTCTATATAAATGATTAACCCTTTCAGGCGCGGAGTAATTATGCTTATAAATTGATGAAATAATGGGCTGACACCATGAAATTATAAACGAAGTTATTAGAAAATATGAACTTGCTTATTTTCACGTGCATTATAAAAAAAAAATTTAATTAAATATTCTTGGTACCGTTTGTCAGTTTTTGAATTAAAATTAGGTGTCCTTTTTTAAAGATACTGCCCTCGAAATGGTTAAGGATTATATTACGATATACAGAATTATGACGACAAGATTTAAAGTAAATGTATTAACTTTTTTTTTGTAATTCTTTACGTTTATCATATAGATCAGTTATTGTTTTATTGTAATTTTAAGATCTAAAAAGTTAATTGTATTGTTAGATAGGAGGTTTTCCGTTAATTCTAAATTAGTAGGGTAATCTACTGGAAATTGAGAAATATTAGTTTGATCAGTGGCAATTAAATTTATGCCATTAATGTAACATATATATATATATATATATCCATATATATATATTTATTTATTTATATCTGAATTTTGAATTTTGTGGGCACTTTTGAAAATTTTTAGGTTTCCTAAGTTTCTCTATAAAATGACCTATGTTGTTAACTTACACATTGTGACTCTTTAAAATATCTTTTAACGTTTCCTACATTCTGTTAAAATGGTACACAAGAGTTTGCATTTTGTGAAACGTAACATTTTCTATAAGTGTACAATTTAGAAAACATAAAAAAAAATTCAAAAATTCAAATGGCCGCCATTTTGAAACAAGATGGCGGATGAAGCTGGCCAACGATTTTGGGTCGAGACATTAGTATGTACTATGCATGTGAAAAATTTCATCCAAATCGGTTCAAAAATTTGAGAGTTACAGCATGGCAAAATTCAGATATATATATGTAATGAAAGCTACCTAAAAGTATCCACAATTTTGGCCACCACAGTAAGCATGAATGAAATGTAAATTTTACATGCATTAATAAAATCTTATTTCCTCTTTGAGTTTCGAAATTAAAAATATACTAAATATGTATCCAAAATTGAATTTATTCGACGAATAAATTCGTCAGTATCGGAGTATGTACTTTTTTTAAAAGTGTGTGTGTGGGGGGGGGGGGGTCTTTTAAGAGGAAGGTGATGGATAATATGTGAACTTTTATGTTTAGTTTTATAAAATCAACTTCTATTACAATAATAAAACAAACAAAGTAATAATAATTCTTCCATTAACTTCATTTAGAGAAATTTTTTGACATTACATTAGGTTGACAATTAACATCTGAACCGTTGAGATATATTGCTTTTCCTGTGTTTGTATTGCGCTATGTTTATTTTTCTATGGTTTCTCCTAAAAAACCACATATTAATAGAAGCATTCAAACTTCTGCAATTTTTGTGTTTTTTAAGAAGTTTATAGTTTCTTAAATATGCTTACATTTATTAACGAGCATCACGAAAAATGAACTTAAGATTGATATAACTAAGAGAAAGATGAAATTACATAAAATATTAGTAGAAAATTTGATATACAAAACATGGGAAAAATTCTTTTTTTTTTTCTTATTTATTTATTTTCAATTTTGAAAGCTGCAGTGTGAAAGTATGCTTTGCAGTTATCTTTTTGTTCTGCACTACGTTTTTCTTATTTCTTAAAGCTCATTTAATTAAAAAAAAGTAGGTTTGTTGATAAGAAATATAAAACTATTCGAGCAATAATCACATTCTCAGAATATGTAGCTTAGAACTGATTCATATTGAGAAAATGTTTAATGGACAAAGATAGTTGTCTTCCAAGTTCACGATAAGGATGACTTTTGATTTATCAGTACTATTATATTATAATTATTTTTAATCTTAAATGCAAGTTCATAGATCAAAACGAGCTAAAAATTATCCAGCTATTTAAAGATATATTGAAATTTAAGAAATATGTATAACTATTAGGTCTAGAAACATATTAGTAGAGTACCAATAGCAATTTAATTATCGCTTGAAAATAATTTTAATTGTATCTGAAGTATTACTTTGACATGTTCATTTCAATGTTCAAGTAGATTATTTTGAAGATAGCTTTAAAATAATCTACTTGAACATGAAAAAGAACATGTTAAATTATTACTTCAGATACAATCCCGAATTCTTCAACACTTCTATAAGAAAGTTTTTCAAGTTAATATTTACTTTAAATTCTTGCTATTAGTTAAGAAAAAACTCCCAATTTAAGAAAACCGTAAATGAAGATAATATAGGTTCTAAAACAATTATTTTTAAAATGTTTTCATATAATGAAGAATAATATCAATACGCCAGATGAAAAGTGGTGTTAAATTAATTGTTCTCGTCTTTTTTAGTCGCTTGATCTGTAATTTTATAAAATAATTAGAAAATTTCCCTTTTATTTCGCTCATGTGTTATTACATTCTCTTTCTCAATCAACAATATATATTTTTACTTTTATTTTATAGAAAGGCCGATCATGAAAATTTCGAGCCCGAGGTAAGTAAAATGTTTTGCGCCCTAACTGTAAGATTATGACATTTTTGTAAAGAATGTGTACAATAACTGCATTAGTGTACTACTACTGTGTATTATTGAACGGTGAATTATGATGACAGTCATCGTGTACTTGAACACAAGTTTCCTTTTTATAAGCATTAAAATTTCTTTTTCAAAATTAAGTAAAATTAATCAGAATTAATAATATATCTCGAAAAAATGTGCATGCCGAAGACAACATAAATTCTATAGATACGTCAGTCATAAACAAAGAAATTCATGTTAAATTTTAAAGTACATATTACAAAAAAAAAAAAAAAAAAAAAAAAAAAAAAGAAAGTCATCTGTGCTTATTTTGATATGCTTAAGATTTCTGACCTGCAAAAAAAGATATATAAATGCACATACATTCATAAAAGGAAAAGCTGTTGTAAGAACTTTACTAATTACCCCTAAAGACTATTTATTCACGAACTATTAATTCGGGAGAAGATCCCCCTAGGGTCTTCTGGACTTTCCCACGCTAAGAGGAATCTCATAAACCCATAGTTCATCTCTGAACAAAGGTATGGTGCCGTCGAGTCTGCAAATATGAATGGAACTGGCAGTACATTTTCGTTCCGGCGCTAACTTAACATTCCATTGGATTGCACAGAGAGCAGGTGTTTCAGCCGTCCAGTAAGTGAGCGGTGGCAACAGCTGAGGGGGAGAAAAGACGATTTCTCCTAGGACGGCGAGCTTCAGCCTTCG
This sequence comes from Maratus speciosus, assembly GCA_963932465.1. Lineage (NCBI taxonomy): Eukaryota > Metazoa > Arthropoda > Arachnida > Araneae > Salticidae > Maratus > Maratus speciosus. The sequence continues at coordinate 380,106,615 of OZ010796.1, forward strand.
AAAAATAGGCGGTGGCATCGGCTAAGAGGGAAAAAGCTAGTTTTCCCTAGGACCGGGAGTTTCAGCCTTGGAGAGAAGCGAGGTGGCAACGCGGGAGGAAGGGAGAAGGAGTTAGGAAGTGAGAGAGGGAGGACGCTGGCGAGGAGGTCTTGCTGGACCTAGTGGTGAATGAGCGAAGCGAGGAGATGAGATAGATGGTCGTCCGACCAGTTTTTCTCCGATTGAAGCACTATATCTGTGGAAGCAGCCCGTTGATGGAACTTTTTATCCTGTAAAATTGACGCGAACCCAAACCAATATTGTTTAACTTGTAAATATTCATAATATAATCGAGACTAAATAAAGGACTTAGATTTTGATAACTTACGCTACCATAGACTCTTGTCCAGTGATATCTAAGTCCCTACAGTGGTGGCAGCGGTGGGATTAAGAACTGGTGAATATAATCTATCACAGTTCGTCAAAAACAGGAAGGGCCGCAACCAGGCCGCAAGTTAAAAAGGAGACCTTGATCCCCAGACCAGAGTCTTCGGCAAATCCAGCAGGGATTCCAGAGCCAAGGCAATCTGACGCCGTGCAAGAGGTTCCGGAGAGCTGAAATCGACAGACGGAGATTAGAAAGGAGACCTTGATCCCCAGACCAGAGTCTTCGGCAAATCCAGCAGGGATTCCAAAGCCAAGGCATTCCGACGCCGTGCAAGAGACGTAAGACGTTCCGGAGATCCGAAATTGACAGACGGAGGGTAGAAAGGAGACCTTGATCCCCAGAGCAGAGTCTTCGGTGAATCCAGCAAGGATTCCAGACCCAAGGCAATCCGACGCCGTGCAAGAGACGAGAGACACCCGAATCCAGGGAAGTCGAGCCCGCCTACAGATGACCGGAGCTGTACCAGTCTAAGACGATGTCAGAAGAGCAGTCAACAATATCTCAGGTTAGCACTCTTTATTTGATTCATTACAGAGGTTTAATCGAAATAGTATAGTTAATAACAAACATGTTTTTTTAATCATTGTATATTTAATAGAGTTTAGGAAGTAAGGAATTTGATAATAACATTTTGTGAAATTTTTCCAACTGGATACTAAGAAATTTAAGTAAATATTAATTTTCTAAAGTTCCTTAAAACTGTTTTAAATAAGTATTACTTGTACTAAAGGTTAATAATTCAGTGAGGATAATTTAAATTGCTTATGAGAGGCGGCGCATCGTTGGATGCACTGGATGCAAATAATTTAAATTCTGTTTTGTATGTGAATTTTATTCAGAATGTATGTTTTCAAAATTTAAGAGACTTTCTGAGCAATTTACTTAAAGAAATGATACCAAAGAATATATAAAGTTATATATGAAAACTTGGTTGGTTAATGATAAGGCTGTTTATCATATTAATATTATTGAAATTGTTGTGATATATTTATGTCGCGAGAGTTTGTGATTATCCACAACTAGGGAAATATTTAGAGGCTTCGAAGTTGATAATTGCATGATTGGCATAGCATTTTTTATAACTGTTAATTAGTAGGAAACATGTCAGTGTTTGCGGGTAAGAAAAAGTGCGATCTAAAAGAGTTAGCTATTGAATTCGGCGCGAGCATAGAAGAGTCGGATAATATAGCCAAAATTATTAAAAAACTCGAAGAAGCAGAGGACTATGACGAAACTTTAGCACTAGCCCAGCTAAAAATCTTAGAGAAAGATAGGGTTGAGAGAGAAAATGAAGAAAGGTTAGAACGAGAGCGGAATAAGGCCTTTGAGAGGGAAGAAAAGGCTAAGGCTTTGGAGAGGGAGCATGAATTGGCGAGAATTAGGTTAGAACGGGAACCAGATGAGTTTAGTTTAGCTAGCCAAAATGAGAGAGAGCCGAAAATATCTTTAAAATCAGTCCTGCCCAAATTCGACTCCGATAAGTCCGAAATATCAATCTATCTCAGTTTATTCGAAAGACAAGCGCAGAAAGCCCAAATCGAGAAAAGTCAATGGGTTACGCATTTACTAGGATTGTTACCGACGGAATTGGGGCAGCTTATCTTGAGAGAACCACCCGCATGTTCCGACGATTTTGATCATGTAAAAAAGATGTTACTAGAAAGGTTCCAACTTTCGGCAGAAGACTTTCGACTAAAATTTGTTACGACACAAAAGCCCGAAAACAAAACTTGGAAAGATTACGTATATGAGGCTTCCAATTACTTTGATCAATGGTTAAGTGGTTTAGAAGTGGGAAATTTCGACCAACTGAGAGAGCTAATAATCACAGATCAGTTAAAAAGAAAGGTTAATCCGGAAACGAAGCATCATTTCATTGATGTTTGGAGTACGATAATCACTCCATTTGATTTGGCGAAGAAATTAGATGCGTATGATTCGGCTAGGAAAACTATGAAACGGCTAGGGCCCTCGAAACTTCAAAACATTTCCCAACCTCTAGAGCGAAATAAATTCGCGGGGCAATCAAAAACGGAAAGTAGATCGGAAGAGAGTAGAACAAACTGGAGGGATAAAGACAACTCGAAAAACAGAAATGAAATATTCGATAAAAAGAAAGAGATTACATGTTTTTTGTGTAGGAAAACCGGCCATTACAAGTATTCTTGCCCGGAGCTAAAAAAGGCTGAAAAGACCGAAGCAGTTTACCATATCGCGGGCCTACAAGACTTAGAAAGTGCCTTTGAACCCTACGTCAGTCGCGGGTTAATTAATGGGAAAGAAATGACTATTCTACGCGATAGCGGAAGTAATTTGGACTTAATATCAGCTCACGATGTAAATGAGGACCGATTTACGGGTGAAAGTGTATATGTTAAACAAGCATTAGATAATAAACTTCGGTGTTTACCTATTGTAGAAATAGAAATTAATCTGGGTACCGGGGATACTATAAGGACAAAGGCGGCCGCAGTAGATAAAGAAACGGACATGGTTCATTATTTGTTAGGGAACAAAACGCAGCAATTAATTGACAGGCGGAGACGATACCCACGTTCAATCATCGCAGTTCGCACTGGGCCACGAGCGCACCCCGGAAACGCGGATACGAAAAGCGAAACTAAATCGCAGAGCTCGTCCATTCCCCCTACCGTAACGGAGAGCGAAAATGAAAAACCAGCCGGTTCACCTAAGCCGATGGACCAGCCAATTCTCCGCGACGAGGTGGAAAGAGGAATTTTTAAGTGCGACCCCCCGAGGTCAGGGAGTAACCCAAAAGAGGGAATCTTTCTCGAAGAGAAAAGGGGAAGTTTTCTACCTGTAGTTGAGAGCGCACAGCCTGTACCGAATTTGAATCCCGTTAATGAACAGGTTTTGAACTTGACTGAGAGAGGCGATTTAGCTGGAAGGTTGGGGAGAGTCGAGACTTTAAAATTCAACCCCCCGAACGCAGTGGGAGAAATAGGAGCCAGTTTAGTAACGGAGAAAAAGCAAGAGACTTTTCTAAGACTAAGCGAGATCGTACCGCGGGATGAAAACTTGACCCTTGGAAATAAAGAAAATGTGAGTGAGGCGCAAGAGAATGTCAAGTTCGATAGTGTTAAGCAAAGAGCAGACGAGGTGAAATCACATTTTGAGATGAATGAGGGGTTGGAGATGAGGAAAACAAAAAATCCCAGGGAATCTGACCAAGAACAAATGGTAATCCCGTTGAAAGTCAAAGGAGATATGTTATCCTTATGTAAGGAGAGTGCAGGTAGACTTCTAAGTACGAAGAAGAAGTCAGGTTATAAATTCTTGAATCGTTATTGTTGGCCAAAAACCGTAAACGAAATTAAAAAGTTATACGAGAGGTGGAAAAGAGATGAACGTTCGAAAGGGTTAAAATTCATACCTAAATTGGATTTAATTAGACGCATCAGGCAATTTCGGGAATTATTAGTGGAAACGGGGACTAAAACTCGTGAGGTTAAAAAGAAGGGGAGTGTCTTCCAGATTGATCCGGGAGAAAACTATTCGAGTACGCACGACTTAGATTTAGGCGCTAGAAGGCAATACAGTTCGAATTATGATTCTCCTAAGATATTTGGTTTGTTGTATTTAAACAACGTGAAAAGGGTTTCCGATTATTGGAGTAATCATATGGGACAGAGAGGAATTGTATTGAACCGCATCAGAGGAGTAAAAATGAAAGTGAAACTATATAAGAGAAAATCAGCGCAGAGTACCAATAAATATTGGATAAGGTTGATCCGGAACAACGCCGTGAATAGTCCAAGATTGATTCATTGGTCATTGATGCGGCAACCTTATCATTATACAATCAGGCACCGTCCGGGGAAAGAAATAGTGCATGTTGATTGCTTAAGTAGGGTTGAATAAATTTAGGGAAATTGTATATAATTCTCAAAAAAAGGTGCTTGCATCATAAGGTATAAATAATTTACATTTTGTATATATTGTTGTAATTGTCATAATAATGTTCCTGGAAAAGTGTGTAAATTTATATGTGTTTAGTACAAAAGAAAAAAATGAATAATGAACCTCTGTGGTGAACGAATTTTAAGTGTAACACTGACTTCACTATAGATTTTCCAGCTACGTGAAAAATCTCTCTTGGAGGGGGGATTACTGTAAGAACTTTACTAATTACCCCTAAAGACTATTTATTCACGAACTATTAATTCGGGAGAAGATCCCCCTAGGGTCTTCTGGACTTTCCCACGCTAAGAGGAATCTCATAAACCCATAGTTCATCTCTGAACAAAGGTATGGTGCCGTCGAGTCTGCAAATATGAATGGAACTGGCAGTACATTTTCGTTCCGGCGCTAACTTAACATTCCATTGGATTGCACAGAGAGCAGATGTTTCAGCCGTCCAGTAAGTGAGCGGTGGCAACAGCTGAGGGGGAGAAAAGACGATTTCTCCTAGGACGGCGAGCTTCAGCCTTCGAAAAATAGGCGGTGGCATCGGCTAAGAGGGAAAAAGCTAGTTTTCCCTAGGACCGGGAGTTTCAGCCTTGGAGAGAAGCGAGGTGGCAACGCGGGAGGAAGGGAGAAGGAGTTAGGAAGTGAGAGAGGGAGGACGCTGGCGAGGAGGTCTTGCTGGACCTAGTGGTGAATGAGCGAAGCGAGGAGATGAGATAGATGGTCGTCCGACCAGTTTTTCTCCGATTGAAGCACTATATCTGTGGAAGCAGCCCGTTGATGGAACTTTTTATCCTGTAAAATTGACGCGAACCCAAACCAATATTGTTTAACTTGTAAAGATTCATAATATAATCGAGACTAAATAAAGGACTTAGATTTTGATAACTTACGCTACCATAGACTCTTGTCCAGTGATATCTAAGTCCCTACACTGTATAAAACTTTAAAGTACATGCAGGTGGCGTGACTTTTAATACACCCACAGACTATATCGCTGACAATTTTACTTTTGATAATTGATGCAATAAATCAAGTTGTTTTCTTTATATTAAAATGCGTTATAATAAAAGTAATTTATGGGGCATAAAATTATTTAAAACATGAAATCTGTGAGCCCTGGGCAAATGCCCACGTGGAATGCTGCTTTTAGAGCATTATTTCTATAGATGTATACATCTGTAGAATAAATGTTTCTCAAATGTTTTCTACTTCTGTTTTAATAGCGTACACCCATAAGTCAATGCCTAGATTTAAATTTGAAATTTTAAAAAAAGTTTGAAAGAAGGACTGTTATATCTAAACTTGAACAACAACATTTGGGGCTGAAATACGCAAATATTGTCTATTTTTTATGACTATATTTGAAAACATCAACTTTGTTTTACTTTTCTCTTGGAAATAAAAGCTATGAAGTGACAAAAAGAAAAACAAAACATTTTACATTACATAAGTGTCAACTTCATCAATTTTTTAACGCTTTCCACAAATTCGATTTGACTGTCCGTCCGTCAGACCCTGCTCTAACTTGTGTATTCGGATTGCCATGCAATTGATATGTGTTATTGAGGTTTACTGTTGCATGTTCGGTATAGAAAATGAAGTGCCTGTCATTTATAGTTAGTTTACAGGGACATTCAAAATTTACAGTCAACGAGAAAAAATCGTTTTCCAGTGCATTCCAATAATGTTATACTATTTCAAATATAATGAAATTGATATGCGCCACTGTGGTGGATGGTAATATGCTTTATATGGAGTAAGTAGCAATTATAGTTCGTTTACTCGGGCGCACAAAAGCATTATATTGCATTGTTATCTACGGGCGGAAATTGCTTTCAGTGTATTTTAATGCTGTTAGAAAGTTTCAGTGAAATTGATACAGTGGAGACTGGTTATAACGAACCTGGTATATAACGAACCCTCGGTTATAACGAACCAGATAGACAGTCCCATTTCATTTAATATACTTTAGAATACTTTTTTAAATTGATATAACGAAATTATTGCATTATGGATATAACGAACCCTTGCTTAAAGCGTCCTCAATCTTTGTCCACTTTTCCAAAAATAACGAATTTTTTTATTTCAAATTACTAGAAAAGAACAATCGACATTTTTAAAATTTCCAAACTGACAAAATGCTCCTACCAACTCATGATGATGTTGATTTCGCTTTGTTGAAATGGTTTACACTTCAAAGATCTCAGAAGGGAAAGACAAACAAAAGTCACAGAATTTTTTTCGACGTAAATGTATACGTTATAATCTACACTTATAAAACCATTCTAGCACAATATTGAAAATTTTTGGATAAATTTATGGTGTAACATTTAATATGAATTTCAATGCTTATATTTAAAAAATCAATTTAAAATGTGTAAAATTATTTGAATGTCTTTAAAACGTTCATTAAGATTCTTATATAGTTAAAAGTATTTAGAGCTTTACCTATCATGAAAAGTCGTAAATCGTTTTTAACGAGCTTCGGATATATCGAGCCAATTTGATGGTCCGGCCACGTTCGTTATAAGCGGACTCGACTGTATACACCACTCGGGTACACTACAAAATACTTTGTAATAGATTATTGAGTACATAGAATTTATCATTTATTTGCAGAGGCACTCAAAAGAATTCAGTTACCGGACTGACTCTGCCATAACTACTGTATGCACATTTTGAACTGTGATATGAATTAATTAACTTAACTAATTTTTAGTGTATTACGAGGTGTGTGGATCATAGACGGGGTTGCACGAAGGAATTCGCACACATTACCCGTTAATGACAATAAGTAACGAAAAAGATTTTTTTCTGCAATATGTTTTATTTAAATGTTTATTCCAATATCTCATTCCATTGTATGAACAAAAATGAAATTTCTTAACATTATTCTGATTTTCTTGGAAAGTATTTCACAATGTATGTCGCGTTGCATGATTTCTCGACTTGTATTATTTTGAAGACAATGATAAAACAAATGTCAATACCAAACAAAATACAATCTTTTATTTCCGTAAAAAAAAAGAGGGGGGGGGGCATGACGATAGTTTTGACTATAATATATTAACGGCTCCTTTTATCACCATGAGCAGAGCCCATTTACAACAAGTTGGTGAGAAAAGGAGGTGAAAGGAGGCTTTTCTAATGATATTGTTTGTTATCTTTATGACCCTTTATTCTACAATGATATAATGTATTCATGGCTACTTACACTAAGTGGGCGAAGGTATACTGTTGGTAGAGAAATTAAGAGTTCGCAGCCCAGACCAAAATTATATATAAAAAATTTTGGTTCATTGCTAGAGGAGAAGAAAATAGTTTGCTTAGCTTTCAAACATATAATTTTCGATTGCAATATAACTCATTGAATAAGTTTAAAATAACAATAAAATTATTCTTTCTGTAAACATTTTACTCATATTTTATTTCACATTTAGTTATTATTTAACTCATTTCGTGTACTTCAGAAATAAAACACTAAAACAATTTAAGTTGCATCACAGTTATAAAACTGAAAATTAAAAAACTTCACGTTTCAAGGTGTGAAAAATACCGAGAACTATCGCGCTAATACCCAAAAATATTCTGTTTTAATTAACTACGCCTTTTAGCAGACGCTAACACTTTTATGATCAAAACGTGTTATTAAGTAGCCAAAATATAAACAGTACTGTTTCTGAACAGCGCATAATTAAAATAGCATATCAAAAAGCGTTTTAAGAGTTTAAACTTTCATGAGACACTGCCGGTTAGATCATCACATGCTGAACCCTATGAGAATAAAAAAGATCAACTTAAGTCAGAGCCTTAAGTTAAGTGAGCGTCCCTTCTGAGTTAAATCAACAGACGCCGCTCAAAGGACGTGATGCGTTTTCTAAGTCAAGACGTTAAATTCGCCGACTTCTTTATTTTCTTAGTTTCTGCAAATCACCCCCTCGGGATTCAGTCACTGAGAAAGCAGAAATTCGCAATTAGCAACTCTGAGCGCTACTGTCCGTTTTCATTTTTGTTCGCCTCCGCATCAGCGGGAAGCGGAGGTGAAGAATACGGACAAGTTGGCAGTTTTAAAATCTCGAGAAACAAGTCCAAATGATAAATTTCTCCTTCACAACAGCTGCAGTTGATTTGTCTAGGAGAAAAGGGAGCAAATAAGGGTTGCCGAACGTTGGGATTTTGTTTTAAAATCTAACTGACAGTAATTCATCTGTTCTGCAATTAGTTATATCTGAATGAATACATTTATTCATAGATTTTTTTTAATTCCCAAAAGATTCCATGTCATCGAGTATTAAAAGAAGAATGTTCCTCAGTTTTCTTTTAACTAAAAGATGCGCCCCCCCCCCCCCTCAACCCGCCTTCTCTAGTTCAGTGGTTATTTAAATGAATACATCAAACATTAAGATGGGTATTTTTTACAACATTGAGTTCATATCACTTACTGAAATTAATTAACTGAAAATACCAATTAATAATATTTAAAAACTTGGAATAGACGTTAATTACAACGAATGTGCAACTTGAGTGAAGAGTTTTTCTTATTGGAGTTTCAAAGTAACATGAAAATAGCGCAAAACTGTCTACAGTCCAGTGTTGCCAATTCGCTACTTTTACTATTTTTATTCAGATATTTATTGATCTCCACGACTTTTTCGAAAAAGTATAATTAGCTTTATTTTATCTTTTTTTAATCTGTCATTAAATAAGGCGAATGCTAATACTTCAAATAAGTGGTGGCAATCAAGAAATATGATTTAAAAAAAGGATGGGACTGGCAACACTGCTGCAGTCAAGATGAATGAATGTAAAGCGAAATACGAATTGAATGTCTCAATGAGTTTTTAGACAGCGCATATCTTAATCTGTTTTTTTAATCAACGACACTTTTTACCTGTTTAATGGCGAATTTCAAAAATAAGAGTTTATAGAAAAGAAAAGTGAAAAGAAAAAGACTTTTCAAATTTATTTCTGTACAGTGTTAAGAAAGAGAAAACTTAAACGCACCTTTCAGGCTTATAAAAATTCGTTAAGTTTCATTTTCCCTGCGGATTAGCACAATTTTTTAGTTACATTTGATATAATATTGATGCTCACTGAATGCTTTTCAAGAGATCTTCATTACGATGACAGTCATTTCTCTCTTAAGCCGAGTGCAATATTTACCATTTTTACACGAAATGAAAAGTAATTTTTTTGAAAGGGGCATTTAAGGAATTTGCTTTGTTTCTGCAAAGTATCAGCCAGATTTGTATAACATTGAAGAACAAAATTTCAAAAGCCCATTCTTAATTAAATTCAAACAGATAATTTAACACTAATTACAAAAAGTTTCAAGTTACAAGACTCTTTCTAATTAATTCTAGGAATGATTCTTTGAAAGTGCTGAAATATGTTGAAATAAGTAAAATTGTGCACAGCACAAATAATAGAAAAGAAAATGTATTTTTCTTAAAATTACGAATTCGTGATATAATTTTTAACTGCAGAAAGACGGTTGCTTGCTCTACCGCAAATAAAAAAATCTGATATTTCTTGTTATGTAATATTTCTCAAGTAAAGTGTAGCCACCTGTTACATCGTGCATCGTTATAATACTCATTCGGATAAATCGCTCTTTTTTCGTGTCTCCCGAAAAAAATATTTTTATTTTAAATCACTTTACATATGCACTAATTATTGTAAGTATCGTTTTCTAGCTTTAATTCTAATGAAAAAATTAAATATGTGTAATCTAAAATTTGGAGGACAAATATAAAGCAGACATTTGTAGGTTATTATATTTCTTAATTTTATTATACCTTCGGTTATATAACGCTTCCGTATATAAGTGCGGCATATCCGATTTTTTTCCCTTCTCCCGGCATGCTCGATATGGCAATGGGTTCTGTCTATTATATAAATATTCAAGATAAAAAAAGAAAAGGTCCAAATATCATTGTTTTTAAAACTGACATTTTTTTTCTTTTGGGGAAAGAAATCTACTTTTCCCCAGAGACAAAATATCATTTCTGAACTAAATAAAAAGCTTAACATTTCTTTATTCAAAGGTAAGAGCTTAAAAGTGACTAGAACGTCGCGATAGAGAGACTGGTGAAAATGTTTCAGACGCATTTTTTCCCCTTTCTTGATTGACGAGAAGAGGCCCTTTACATCCATTACCAATGCTTTAAGTGTCTGAAACTTCCAACTTTTCAAAACTAGACTCAAGATCGTTAAGGGTGAAGTCAAAAAATAAATAAACTTACGTCAATGAAAAATGGGACAGAGAGAACTTTTGTTGACATCTCCCAAAATTATGGATAGAAGCCTATGACATGTGCATTAACTATTCTCTCAACTTTATTTTTTGTTTTGTTTTGTGGTTAAAACCTAATTTTACTTCAAGTTTGCGTGTTTATACTGTTCATTAGAACCCGCTTCCATTCTTAATTATCGTGGACACGAATTTTATTTTTCTTTATTATAGATAACTTGTTTTTGACGTAAATTGAAGAAAGAAATTATGTTGGTGCGGTTGATATTGTTCGCTGAGAAAAGCGATTAAATGTGTTTAGATGAGAAATGATGCTACTACGCGGAAAATTGTAGTTTATTCGTTTAGACCTAAGTTAATCTAGATATGATTTCTAGCTAAATAATGTAAAATGATTTAGATTATAGAAACTCTATTCCTTATTTTTGAAATAGCCTTCCTCTCATATTCATTATACAAAGCTGCTTGTTTATAACGAGCACAAAAAATGAAAAAAAAGGAACATTGCGCTTTTATGTAAAAAAATTATAATTTAAAATCTCCAGGATTACTCCCCTCTCCCCTAACTCTTTTATAAGAGAAAAATATACAGTTATTTATCTTTATTTTTGTTCATTAAAAAAATAGAATTCGTATCTGTGATTTATTTTTAAGAGTGGCTTCAGATCGCAAATAGTTAGGAACGCAATCTGTTATCATCAAACTAATCACACTTGTTAGCCTAGCTCTTACATCAATTTGGGGCCTGTAATTAAGTTGCAGAAATGATATGCTAATACGGAAATTTGTCGGATCGCTGATATATTATATTGTGTAAATCGTCATAACTCTATCTCCACGTCAAATATATCATTTCGGTTTCAAAAAACTGGCCTGAAGTTAGAAAGTATTTTTGACTTTTTTATGATACAAGTGGCGAATACCAACTATTTGATAGTTTTACTTACTCTTAAGTCAAGATCGAAAAAATGTAGTCGTCTAAATTTCAACAATTAGCTCCATAGAAACCGTTGTTTTATGTTTTTTAAATGAGGTCTCTAAAATTAAATTATATACTTGAAGAGAAATTTTACCAAGTATGTGAAGTGCTCCGCTCTTTACTTAGAATGTGAAGTGTGTGAAGAAGGAAAAGTCAATGCTGCTTTTCAAGGCTGTACATTCAATTATCTTAATACTCTAGTAGATCTATTCCTTTATGAGCATAAATTTATTACGCAAGTACAGGTTACTGACTATGTGTTCTAAAGAAAAGAGCACGTATTCATGTTGCATAGTATATCCTAATTCAAAAACAGTGTATTACTTTTAGTTTATTATCTATTTAGAAATATATTCTTTCAGTGGTTCATTTATTCCTGTCAAATTGAAAGACATTTCCAACGCTCATATTTTGGGTTAATCGAACTGATTTTAAAGAGATTTTTTTTTTCTTTATATAGCCGTGGATTTGCATTTTCAGTCTTTTCAATTAATGATTATGGTAAGTAATAAATAGAAGTAAAAAAAGAAAGAAAGAAAATCGAGTACAATGTGAAAAAAAAATATTTTTGAATGCCTAATGTCATTATCAGCATTTAACATGACCATTGGAATGCTGGTGGTATATTATTTATACCACTTAATTTTTATCTCCATAAATAGTACAATGGCACTAGAAATTTGGAAAAAAAAAATTTCTCTTTGTAATTTACGTGAAGAAAAGCTTTTACTTATTTCCAAATAAATTTGTTAGTAAATTCTGTTGTCAGTCAACCATTTCAATATTTTAGCAACAGAAGTTCTGTGCCCTCGAAGAGTTTAAAAAAGTATTTAATACTGGAAATTAGATAATAATGATAATTATTATTTTAAACATAACAGTCAATTAAATTTAGTATTTGCTAAGCGTGAGGCAGTTCTGATTATGTTGCTGTTGCAACCATCGTTTTGTTAACTTTACGTAATAATGTTATTCAACTTTTTATTACACATAACGGAAAATCTACAAAGCTGGTATATCGAGCACGACCTAAAAAATGCAACTTCAAAACTTTCCGTAGCTTGAAAAAAAAAAAAAAAAAAATCGCTAAATACAAGGTAAAAAACATTCCAATGAGACGAAACTGATTTCGATTCAATGAGTTTATGTACGGTATTTCTAAATATTAAGACATTCACGTGAATATAATAAAAGAGAAATGAGAAAAAATATTCCTGTAAATATTTATGCCTTGTAATATTTTCTGTTTCTTTAGCAATACAATACCTAAATGGTATTTTTCCTAATCTGGGCCGCTCATGACCTTTCCATGGCAATGCCCAAAATCTTGCCATTACTAGAATTAAGTCAATGCCGTTATTTTATAATTATCCTATTCAACTGTTTCAATATTTTCGTAGAATACTAAAAATTGAAGAGATTAAAAGGAAACTTTTCATTGAAATATTATATAAAAATATTAAATTAATTACAGTTCTTTAATGTTCCTCCCACAATAAAAAAAAAACGCTTACATGCCACAATTCGGGGAAACAAACGGTTCCTTTATTAGAAACAAGACATTGTTTAAGGCACATATGCAAAATTCTAAGAAAAGATTTGTGATTGCGTATAGGTGTAAATATCTGATTCATTACATTTATTTTCAGAATGCTAGAGCAGACATTGCTCTTTTGAGAATGTTTTGCATAAACGTAACGCAAAGAGCATTTTTATAGACTTAAGGTTAAAAAAATGTGCATGAAATTTGAACGAAATTGAAGGTAGAAAATACTTTCTGAAGAATTTCGATAGCGCAAAGCGGAATTTTTGAGAGGCTCCGCGGTTTGCTTTGTTGGATCACTGCTCGCAAGGAATGTGAAGTTCTTAAGATTACCTGTCACGCTTACAAACATTGTATGGGATCGTTGTGATAAATGAAACTTTAACCCATTATGTAAGGGAGACGAATTTGGGATGGGATGTTAGAGAAAAAGATTTTCTTGCCCAAAGATGCATAAAGTACACTTGTCATTAAATTAAGGTATATCCTCAGCATCTAAATTAATGAATCATTATGAAAGAATAATATTTATAAGATTTTTCAACCTCCAAAATCTAAATTAATGAGTCTTTGTGAAAGAATAAGAATTTGCAAAGTCAGTTTGGAGATTAAAATTATGTAATAAAGTTTTATTTTCACATGTTATTATTTTTTTAATGTAATTAATTATACCTATATCATACATCAAGAGAAAAAAAATTGTGGTTCTCTGCCTAAAATAAACATATAATTAAATTACAGAATATCTTTAACATCTAGATATTATTAATAAATCATTATAAAAATATATATGATGTTTATAAGCATTTTCAATCCTCAACACCTAAATTTAAAAACATTTATAAGAACCTTAAAAGTCAGTTTAGTGATTAAAATGCGTAAAAATATTTTGTGTTTGTATATATTGATTATCTGATAATTTTTAAGCAATTAAGGGCACATATTTAGCTGTTGAGGAAAATATTTTGCTGCATGAAGTGAGTGGAGTATACTCTTGTTATAAATAAAAGTATATCTTCAACATTTAAATCTATGAATTATTATGAAAGAATGCTATCTATAAGGATTTTGACATTTTAACATCTAAATTAATAAAAAATTGTGAAATATACTATTTCTATGAATTTTTTCTCAGTTTAAAATTAAAATTAAAATAATATAATAAAGAATTATTTTTGTTTTACTTCACTTGGTAATTTGTTAAATACAATTAATTATATATAAGTTAACTGAGGGCAATGTGGACACTTTTATTTGAAACTAAAATTGTGACGGTTGTGGTAAAGCTTAATATATATATATGATAAACGCGTTTATTAGTGTGCTATATTTTCTCCTTATGCTTTGATGGTAATTTTCTTTTCACTTTTTATTTCCACTTACAAATTTATAATTTTGCAAAATACCATTTTTAAGAAGTAATTCGGCCACTTTCATGCTTTTTTTTTTTTTTTTTTTTTTAATATATAAGCCATTTTTAATACGTTTACATCACTTAAGCAAAAATAAAATAAACGAAAGAAAGACAAAACTTCTTTATTTCTATAAACATAATTTTATTTATATCTGAAATGGTTCGAATGTAAATAAACGATCAAGTGCGACTTTTACTCGTGCTCAGAAGGGTTCCGTACAATAAATATATAAATTATTAACTGTATTATTAAAAAAATCGTTGCTAAAAGAATAATAAGACTTTGTAAAAAAAAAAAAACTATACAACTTAGGGTTGGGTTTAGCTGTATATACTAGAAAAGTATAAATGGGTATACCATAAAAGTTCAAAGAGATATGAAGCCTAAATAATATGAAATATTGCCATTCTGTATAACTCTTTTTTTAGGTAGATTTCGTAGGAAATACGTAAAATAAAAAGAAATGTATTATTGAGTTCAGCGTTACGAATGCTTTCACACGACAAAGACAAGATTTTTCTTTTCAAGTAACTTAATTAACCCCTGTAAATTTTTCCTAAATATATTTGTGAATGTTTAATAACCTGTAAATACGTGGGTCAATAGTCTTTATTAATCCCCAAAATTTGAGCTTTCCACGTTCCATTACGAGTAAAACGGCTGTGACAGGCGAACAGACAGACACAGGGGTGATCTTATAATGGTTCCGTTTTTACTTTATAAGTACGGAACCGATAATAAAACAAGTAAATCAAATGTTACAGCCAAATTAATTACCAGAAAACCAAATTGAGCAGTCCAAAACGTTGACAAAAATTCAAACGATCAAAAAACTTGGTATCACCACTTGTATTCCCAATAAATGAGACACAAATGTCTCTTGATTGTAATTCGCAGTTTGCTTAATTCATAGCGGCTTTTTTTCTGTGCAGCTAGGTTTCTGGAAACTCTTGTTATTCATGCACAAACGAAATTTGGTTTGAGAAAAATTATATATATATATATATTATTGATTTTTCCATTTCATATTATTTGTTTCTATTCTGTTTTCATTTTTAATCTATTCACTTGATTATAATGGTTGTTTGGGCACAGAGAAAAATAATTTTTAGCTTTAGCTTATTTTTCTCACAGAAAACAACCATATTGCTTATATCATTTAATTCTGTGCCCTTGAAAACGTAATTCAATATATAAGCTTTTCCATTATTTGTCGGTGTACACTTTCTTATTTTTTTTTCTTCCATAATAATTCTTATAATAAATTATTTGGCACTTTTTTTTATACTTACAGCTTTAATTCATAATATTACGGTTTTTGATGGTGGTAGGTTATGTTTAATTAATGGTTATATATATACATATATGTATATATATATATTGCATTATTCTGATTCAGTACTGCACGAAAGAAGGTATTGCATTCCAGATGAAAATAATAACAGCCCTAGAACACAGGTAAATATGCAGAAAACTTCTATGAGAAAGGATATTCAAATAATCCCGCTCGTGGCTATAGCTTATTTTTCAGAGTAGTATAGCCGTTCTTTGCTGAACTAACGCTGAAACTGTCAAGTAGCAGTATTAGCAGAGCTATTATCCTGAGCTAACTTAATACACTAATTTCTAAATATGCGTGATGTTACAAGGTCATTAAAGTGATATTATGAAAAAATAACATGCAAGAGAATTCAGTGTGAAGTATCAAATTACGTAATTTTTTTTCCCTTCGCATTAGTATATATATTTTTTTTATTATATATGTTTCTATGTCAATAATTAATTGTAATTAAGTGCGCATATGTAGGGAAAAAATTGTTGTATTTTGTTGGCCTAAAATGTAAAAAAATACACATTTTATTAAAGTAAATCATCAATATTTAGACATTAATGAAACATTGTAATAATATATTAGAGAATCATGAAAAATTACTCTTTATGAGAATTTTCAAAGTCAGTTTTGAAGACTAAAATTAACAATAAGGTTTCATATTTATTTTATTTTATATGGTAATTTTTTTTATATAATTATGCATAATTGCATTTTAGAGTAAGTTTTTTTTTTTTTTTTTTTTTTTTTTTTTTTTTTTTTTTTTTTTTTTGTAAAGTGCATAAAATACATAAGTAATTAAATTAAAATACATCTTCATCATCTAAATATTAATGAAAGCCTATGCGATAGAACAATATTTATGAGACTTTTCAAAGTTAATTTGAAGATTAAATTCACCTTATAAAGTTTTGTTTCTGTTAACTTTTGAAATGTAATTGTCACACAATTATTATAGATTTATCTTTATCATTTTGCTTTAGAAATAATGTTTTGATTGTCGATTAACGATAATAGTTTAAAAATCGATTTGAAGATTAAAGTTATTTAATCAAGGATCTTTCTTGTTATGATTCACATGGTGATTAAGAAATATAATTAATCGTAAATTCATGTTACATTTATGCTGTGTTCCTACACTCTAAAATTGGGACGAGTGAAAAGTTCACTCTTTGAAATAGTGGTAGGCATTTTCACTCTTTTTGGAGTGAACTTTATAAAAATACACTCCTTAAGAATGAAATTTCCCACTTCCTAGAAAGGAGTGAAATATTTCACTCCATTGTCGAGAGTGAAATATGTCACTGAAAACCTGGCATTATACCCTTTAAAAAAAATCCGTTCAATTTTGAACCAATATATGGGGCAAAATAATGAAAAGCACCAAAATATGTCATTTCTTAATTTTCAAAAACTCAATTTCATAAAGTAACCGAGAAAATTACGCTGATTTGGTTACTGAAACGCACTCTTTTTCAAGAGTGAATAGTCACTCCTCTGAAAGAATGACTATTAACTCCTGCTTAGAGAGAATAGTCACTCTAAGCAGGAGTGAGTATTGTATGTATTAGTATTACTCATCAGCCAATGAGAACAGTCTTGTCTACGACGCTTTTTTTTAAGATTAAAAAAAAAAGATGTCCGCTATTTTAAGATTAAAATATGCGGATATTATTAAAGTAATTATTTATGGAAATTTTTATTTTCATATAAAATAAAATGTAATTAATTCATAAAGGATACAGAATGATAGAACTTTCTCAAAGAGTATCCGAAACACTTTTGCGGTTTCAAACTAAAATTTTTGTATTGCGGTTAAGTCCGCAGTTTTTTACGAGCGCGTTTTTCACGCGCTCGCAAGTCCGAACGCCTGTCGAACAAGTGTCGAAGTGACATCTTCAAAGTTGAGTCATATATGCAATGATTGCTTTATAGTTTTCACCCCCGTCTTGAGTCTGTCATGACTGATAATTATACACAGTGAAGTTCATAGTAATAAATAAAGAGTGTCGATACAGCTCATTAGCCGATACAGCTCAAATCTACGGGCAATGTTGAAAGAAACTAGATTCTGTAATATCGATAGTTTTGGTCTAGTTTCGGTCCGGCCAAATTTTTGGCAGCATTTCCGCGGAAAACGAATTTTCAGCGAAACTCAGACTTTGGGACGAAAACGAAACCGAATTTTCGGTTGGTCTGTAATTGTATGTATTGGTATTACTCATAAGCTAAACAGAACAGCAAATCTACAACGATTTTTTTTCAGCTAAGAGAAAGACGTCCGCCATTTTAGGATTAAAATATACGGATATTATTAAAGTGATTATTTATGGAAATTAAAGGTAATCTTATTTAATTTTAATCTTTTATTCCTGTAGATTTCGTATGTTATGATTATGAGTTAAATAGTTTTATGTTATATAGAAAAAGATTGATCTGGAATTGTTTTCCTTTGAGATTTGTTGAAAATGTGTTGAGATAGTGTGCTGTTGGATTCTTCCGGTTTTTTACTGTTTTATTATTATAAACACTTACAGTATTTATCGTTGTTTTTGTTGTTGTTTAATAGTACAATTATAAAATACTAATTGTAATGTTTAGTGTTTTTCAAAATGGTATATGTATTTATTTTTTTTTTATTGTATGTAAGCATTTTTCTGCTGTTTATGATTTTAATCTAAACATTTAATTATAGACATACTGAATAAGTTATTAAATTTTCTTCTATTGTAAACTCATTTTCTATGTCTGTGGTAGATTTTATACTTCGATCAATCCGAAGTACTGATTTCATCGAGAGCCGGTAAGGCTAATCATTTTCCCATCAAGGGAGAGAAAAGAACGCTATCCAGTCCTGACTAATAGCGGACGAAAAACGAGCGACTTCCTGTTAGACCAGGAGCTGGCAGCACAGACAACCACTTCATCGAGTTGGAGGCTGAAATTCCAGAATTAGCTAAAATTCGATTCCCATATTAAAATGCAATCGGTCTGCCAAGTCATATCTTGGTGGAAAACACCGAAAAACCCGATTTTAGAGGTCGACTCGTAGGTTTACCATTGCGTTTTCCTGCACCCAAAGGTATGAAAACATGGCGGACTGGGAGCAGGAAAACACAATGGTGAACCTACGAGTCAACCGGTAAAATCCGGTTTTTAGGTGTTTTCCACCAAGATATGCCTTGCATATTGATTGCGTTTTAATATGGGAAAGGAGTTTTAGCTAATTCAGGAATTTCAGCATCCAACTCGATAAGGTGGTTGTCTCATGGTTCGTACGCCTCCTTGAATTTTGCAGACTAGAAAATTTTTCGGCACCATGTATTAACTTATAGAAGATCTCTTCTTAAAAGAAGGCGAAATTTTGCGCGTTTAAGCTAGATTTCTTTTTCTATAAAACTGGTAGTTTTCCTAGCGAAATAACGGTATCCGTAACGAACCATGTGTCTCTGCTGCCGGCTCCCGGTCTATGTCGTTTACAATAGAGTATTCTACCAGAGAGTAAGGCTCATTTATCGGTAATAAACACATTAACTATTAATTATAAAATCACCACACTTCTATTTTAATTTAAAGACTATATTTAAAAACAGAACTGAAAGATTATGGCTCAAGCGCTCAATATATTGCATTTAATTGATTATACAAATAAATTAATACTAGTAAATATTTGTTTACCGTTTCTGAAACGCCTTACACCCTCCACAACTTTAAGTACATTATGAATATCTTGCTCTTTCGTTCTTTCTTTTTTCAAATAAATAAAAAAACACATTACATAAAAGTCATTTTTTAAAAATGCTTAAAACTTCATTCTAGCATTGTTAGGTATAAATAGAATGTTTTTGTTGTAATTAGCTTTATGAGTTAATTTTAAGATTATAAATGTTTATGTAATTTCACTTTCGTATAAGAAGATGCTTCATGGGAAAATGCCCGATTGCCCCCCCCCCCCCCCCCACCCACCAAAAAAAAAAATAAATAAAAAATAAAATAAATAAATAAATAAAAAAATCTTCCAATTTCTCCATTACAAAGAATGACCTCTTCGACAAATGAAGAAATGCAAGGGAAAACGTAATTTTTAGGCAATACATAAAATGCTAAACTGCAATTGTTAGAACACAAAATACAGTGCTCTTAATAGGGGCAAATTAGAACTATTTCATATGGTTCATGGATAGGTATTAAACAATATTTTTTAAATATAAATTTTGGATATTACGTATGGCTGTTTCTTTCTGCTGTGTCCACCTGAAAACAGACGAATTCTTCAGTTAGCTCCTGGAATTGAATCAGTGACCATGCCACTAATTAAAAGACGAGCATAACGAAGAAGACAGGTTGCCGCACTATCTTTCGCAATAGACCGCGATAATCACGTGATGCTCTTTTCGTGCACCTGCATTCGTGAGCTCGAGCATCACGTGGCTCAAGCGGTCGGAAAAGGAAGACACGTGGAACGTACCACGGCAGCCTGTCGTTTTCGTTAGCCTCGTTAAAAGCTTTTATTTAGCATTTTTGGTTAAAAAGAAAGTGCATGCGTAATCGGTAAAAGCTAATGTTCAAATCAGTTGTAGAGTAAGAGGAGAGTAGGATGTACTTCCTCGGCTGCTTTTTTAAGACTACGACGCTTAAAAATTAATGGAAAGATGTTCTTTTGTTTAAGGGGTCTCAGGACTCTCAAAATTGGAAAAAATGAAAAAAAAAACAGACCATATTCAACTTTGAATATCTTAAAATGTATATTATTTTAAAGTACAAGTTTTAGAGAGGATGAAAGATGTAACTATGTTCTTTCATTTCATCTATTTAAAAAATTTCAAGATGCAGAATTAATATTTATAGGGAGCTTCAAACTGAAAGAGATTTCTCGAGAATAAAACTGGTATGACAGCTTTTGCGCAGGATTATAAAATAAATTTTGCAACTAGAAGGACACTTTTTGTGCCTAATTATACATCAGATTGTAATAATTACTCTGAACCTAAAAATATATGTATTTACAGCATTTTTATATTTTCAATACAAAGAAGTATTTAGCTAACACAAAATTTGGAAAATTTCAACAGTATAATCGCCTAAAAAAATATTATTTTGAACAATAAAATGTAAATTTTAGGTTCAGTTTACAAAGACTAGCATGAAACATATATTTTGAAAATTTCATGAAAAAAATATTGAAAATATTTTGAGATATCCTGCGCGTTCTGCTGAAAAACGTCATTTTGAGTAAAATGACTTCAAAGTTTCGAAAAAGCGCTTCAGCTATTGGGCGGGTACAATTCTGAAAGCCATAACTTCTGTTCTAATTTGAATTTCAAGGAAACAGTTATATCAAAATGTTCAGAAAAGATAGGAGTTTAATACATAAAAAAAATCAAAATTTCGAAAATTTTGAAGTTTTAAGAGTCCTGAGACCCCTTAATTTCATATAGTATTATTTTAAATGTAGTAATCTGCAACCATTGTATAATCAAGATGATCCATTAAAATAGTGCAAGAGTATTTCTTCAACATACGATCACCTCCTCTTACATTTGAGCCTCCATGATACATTTCTTCTTACTCTGGACACCATGACATTATTAGCAGGGCTCGGCGCGTTTCTAAATTTTTCTAAGTTTTCTACAACTGTATTTCAAATGAAGAATCTTCGTCATAGATTCCATTAACTTCTGCGATAGAAATCGACAGTAATGAATACAGTTTTAAAATAGTGATACCACAATGAAAAAAAATTTAGGAACGGTTCGAGCTCTGCATCAGATGCCATTTTCTGAAGCGGCATGCTTCAAATAGTATTTATAAAGATAACGATCTAATGCGTGGATATCTAATCTTTCTCCAAGCTGTAAATGCCTTCTTGTTACTTTCCAAGTAAAGCTGCGCCCTTTTTTTTCAGCACAAATGTGAAACTAGCATCAAGATTCGTAAATGGGTCACAATTGTCCACCATATTTCTTCAACGATTGATTGTAAAATCAAAATGTGTGCTTTGCATCGTCTATTTATCTAATAGTTCCGTATTCGAGTAAATCTGCTTAGTATCGGCGAAATTTTTCAAGTACATGCTCCGACACGTTGCACGAGTTGATTCTGCTTACATTTAATTCACAGAACTATTTTCTATTTTGATTGTGTCACCACGGGATTACTTTATCTGGTATCCTTTATTTTTTTTTCGAGTAAACATTTTTTATATTCTATTATGCTCTTATGAGACGTAGAGACTATAACAACCAATTGAAAAGGGCTAAAGACTATAAAATTAAGCTCGTGCATTTTCTAATTTTTAAAGAATAGAAAGACAGGAAAATAGGAAAAATATACAACATTTTTTCGGTTTCTCTTTTACAGTTCCAAACCCTAAATTTAAAGACAAGCTTGAAGATATTACTAATTGTTTAATCAGTTACAGTTAATCACTGTTGCGGATTTGCTTTTCATTGATATACAAAGCTCGAAAGAAGAAATTGCTCATCGCATTTTTTCCTGGTCATTTGATTTAAATTCTTTTAAAGATACTTTCCCCATCAACTATGCCTTCGACTCAAAACGTAATAAAGCTGTATCAGGTCAACCCTTTTGAGAATTATTTTCCTCTTACATCGAATCAAATAGTACAAAACACAGTCTTAAACATTAAACAGTAGTTCTAATATAATAACACCAACCACGATGGAATCAATTTCGCATCACCCAGAATTTTTCGGTACTCCGTATCGTGCTCCCAATCGCCTTCACGTCCAAAATCAGAGCCATATTATCATTTATGTGGACCTTCAAAAAACAATGTTAAATGAAATTGCACCAAAAAATAGTTCTGTCCATTTCGAGAAAGATATCACCGATGCCACAATTCATAATCTGTGAGTAGTTATAAAATAAGGGTTTGTCACCACTTCGGTGTGCACAGTACACGGTATGAGCTCTGAGCCACCACGGTGCATAGGGTGCTAAGGATGCGCTCAGCTAGGATGGTTCCCTGATAAGGGACGAATTGCGGATTTCAAGGATTCATAATGCGTTGTCTTGTCTTGTTATATGGAGGAGATGAGAGAATTTTTTGGAGTTAATGAATAACTAAAAAGACAGACAATTTTTTTATAATTATTTTCGAAGAAATGTTGAGTAATGTTTAGTCGTGTCCGAATTATTTTCCCGGTGAAAATATATATTTTTTCTAATAAATGATTCTAACGCGTTTTGTATTGAAATAACAAAAATAAATAAACGTTTATATAGAAATAGTAAAATTAAATATACATTTTATTTTGAAATAATAAATAATTATGCTGAAAATGTATTTAAAAAGAGTTTCTTGAACTTAATTTAAACGTGTTAAAATTTTTAGGTGTTGAAAATAATTAAGTTAAAATTATTTTTTTCAGCTGAAAATAATAAAGTCAATTTCCCCCATCTACTGATGGAATTTAGCCAATGGTTTTATATCTTCACTGTAAAAAAAAAAAAAAAAAAAAAAAAAAAAAAAAAAAAAACGGACTAAAAAACCGGAAATACTACTGGCGTCTAGATTGCCAGTAGTATTTTCGTTTTTTAGTCCGTTTTTTTTTTTTTTTTTTTTTTCACAGTGTTGCTACCCAGGCATCTCTGACAGAGCCTGATATCCATCGTGTACCTCATCCCATCCTCTCTCCTAATTTCCTTTGTGCTAATTAATATTTTTTAATATCCATCAATACTTTGTCATCGTACCTTTATGACCTAAAGCTATGGTATCAAATTTGTTAACTAATATAGTCGTCATAGGCTGACAATGCGACTTCTCTATCGATCACAGTGTAATGTTTATGGCCAGTGCTAGCAATATTTTTCGTTCTAGCTCTTATAAGATTTTCGTAGAATAGAACATTTCTATAATTTTGGTATTTCAGTTAGTGCTTAACTATGTATTTTTGCACTAGATTAATTTTAACACAATTATTCAAATTGGTAAACAAATCATATTAGATGTAAATTTCCAACTGGGCGAAAAATGTCCGGACCAGGATTCGAACCCGGGATCTCCTGGCTGAAGCCGCCAGTGCTCTGCCATCTGAGCTATCCCGGACGATTCTGGTCGAACTTTTTCACCCAGCTAACCTTGAAGATTACAGCATCTGGTCTGAAACCTGGTTCAGCTCAACAGAATAAATCTGTTGAGCTGTTAAGATTTATTCTGTTGAGCTGAACCAGGTTTCAGACCAGATGCTGTAATCTTCAAGGTTAGCTGGGTGAAAAAGTTCGACCAGAATCGTCCGGGATAGCTCAGATGGCAGAGCACTGGCGGCTTCAGCCAGGAGATCCCGGGTTCGAATCCTGGTCCGGACATTTTTCGCCCAGTTGGAAATTTACATCTAATATGATTTGTTTACCAATTTGAATAATTGTGTTAAAATTAATCTAGTGTAATTTCGTATCCAGCGATTTCTGGAGTTCCATTACCTGTGATTTATTCTGTTGAGCTGAACCAGGTTTCAGACCAGATGCTGTAATCTTCAAGGTTAGCTGGGTGAAAAAGTTCGACCAGAATCGTCCGGGATAGCTCAGATGGCAGAGCACTGACGGCTTCAGCCAGGAGATCCCGGGTTCGAATCCTGGTCCGGACATTTTTCGCCCAGTTGGAAATTTACATCTAATATGTGTTTTTGCACACATTTAGCTCCTTTTTGTTCTTCACCATTGGTCAATATGGTATGCATTTTTTACATCGACCCAATGAATTCAAAAACGGGTTCTAATGTTTTGCTCACACATTCTTTAATTTTTTCCAACATTTTCTTGCTTTGAGAATTGCATGCTTTTTGTGTAGATGGGTAATCCGATATGCTATAATAATCAGCATCATGGATCGTATCTTCGTAAATATCTTCGGTGAATACCTCATAACAAAAGCTGTCTGTATCTGTAAACAGAAATAAACAGAAGATCAATAAACAAACTTTGAGGATATTTCTTTAGGAATATCCTCAATGTACGAATATTCTCAATCGTTATAAATTCATACAACGAGGTTTCCTTGATGTCTAATATCGAAAACCTGTGTTAAATTGTCCTTTTTAATTTTATGTTTATTTTTTACAACGAATACCTGAAAATCTGAGTTGAATATTTTATATGTGTGTAACGATGGCTTCAGACTTTTTTTCGGTCGGTTATAATTATCACGTTAACTTTTTCTCTTGCATTATCGAGTGTTTTGCCACCAACGCTGTTGTTTACCAATTAAAAAAGTCTTTTTCAAAGGTATTAGCAGCATTCTTCCTTTGTTCTGCATTGAGTTCAATGTATGGCTTCAAACATAGTGATTGGCATAATTTGATACCATTGTTGATTTTTGTGAGATTTATTTCATCATTTATACATTGCTTTAGATTTTTATAATGAATTACGCAATCATTCTTCTCGAATAGGTTTGGAATTAGTTTTTTTACTGACGATAATTTTCTGTTGTAAGCCGCGGCTAGATTTTTTGTATATTCAGACGTCATCTCAGGATGGATTTGTAGTTTTTCAGCTGCTAACGGATTGTCTCTCATTATGCCATGAAACTCTGGAAGAATTTGCATTACAACGGAGAACATAGCCTTTATCAGCTTCATTAGAAGTTGTGAGCATGTCATGGTTGAAATTTCATCTTAGATGAACCATTGAAATTTATCGATGGGTAAATGTTGTGCCATCGTCCAATCATATAGGTTGTTCCGTCTAAATTCATAATATCTTTAGACTGTTCACTCTTCTGAAAATTGGCTGCAATGATTATTATTATTGATCCGACTGAAACGTTTGCTGTTCATGAAATTTAATTCGAATATACCCCGTTCAAATAAGAGATCCATATCGGGGTCTGTTAACAGCCCCATCTTTACCCTGGTAATTTTTAAGCAGGTTTGTCATGCCATCCCCGCAATAGTAAACATGTAACATGGATCCAGCTTGTAATAGAATAATCAGAGTTGCCTAAAATGTTTAAAGACGTCTGTTAGTAATAGAAGATCGAGTTTTACGTAGAAAGTGTGGTACGCATCTAGAAATTGAATTTTTAAATGGTCCTAGACAGCTTTCGCAGGCGAATTGTCTTTGATAGGACGATGATTAAAGAGAACGGCAATTGTTGCTCGTTGAATTTGCCCCAACTATCTACGTAAGAGTATGGGTAGACTCCCTTTGTGAACACTAACTCAAACTCACTGGCATTTGAATAGTATATCTTTATAATGTGGAATTTTTGTTTTAACAAGTTCTTCATAAGGTTATCGATAAACGTATTTAAAATTTGAAGTTAGTCAATGAATACCAGTGATCCAAGGGAGAACAAAATAGACTTTTCATGTTATTAAGTATGCAAGAGTTTCTTTTGTTTTTAATCTTGCTAGCACTGATATAAACTTCGTCGTATCCTCGAAGATTATTATAATGACGGGGATTTTTTTTAGATGTTTAGTAGTTTACATTGAAACTGCTGTGAGCCACACTTCTGTAAAAACGTTGGGCATGATCATGGTCGCGCATACGATTCTGCTTTAGCTCCTTCTGGCAGGTCTGGCATACCTTCGCTCGTTTGAATACTTCTTGCTATGCTGTCGTGATAATTATAGTTTCTGAGTTTCTTAACAAATTTCCAATTTTTTCCTTCTTCAACCAGAAGTCATGATATAGTCTACTGTGTTTCTACTTCTGTAAACCTTGTGTTTGTGAGGATTTCACCCTCAAAAACGACCATTATGTAGGAATATTCCCAAGTATGATGGCGGCTAGTTATTAATATTTGTTACATTTTATTAAAAGTGTTGTATGAACTACCTTTACATGTAAGTTCCAGCATAGAGCAGGAGCAAATATATCTTCTTGTATTGGATCTGTATTGATGTTTTTAAAAGACTTTAAAAGTATTATACTTGAAGACTTTTCTGCCTCTTTAAAATCCACACCGAGACTAAATATTATTAAAACTTTTTCTTTTTCAGCCAGACGAAGGAAAACAGTCCATGAATATTGATCGACAAAGTCAGCATTGTTAATACAAATTATTAATATGTGGCGTAGAAGTATTGTTTTCTGTGGTATCCATTTTTATTAGCAAAGTTCCGAAGTCTTCATAAATGACAAATGGAATGGGGAGTTGGTATGAGTGCTCCTCAACTATAGATATTTCTCGTTTTCTGTATTATAAGCCACCTTTTATGGATCGTGAATCTTACAGGAGGGTTCGTGATATTGGAAATTTTCTCGAGTGGTAAATCTTATTTAGACATAAATTGCAATGATACATGTGAATCCTACGCTTAGTTAAACTGTATAAGAAACAGTCTAAATTTTTGATACGGCGGTAGTAGCTTGTGTCTTCATTTTTATAAGCAGCACATTGATGTGAATCGATCTTCCTTTTCTCGATATGTTTAATGAATATATCCGACGTTCATATGCGAAAACATTCAGGTATAGGTCGTTCTATTCCGAAGCAATTTTTATCGAGGGTGCTGACACAGGGTATTTTAGCATGGCAATGTTTACGGCATTTTTATGACATTTATATTTCTGTATACGATTTGCATTTTGGCTGACAGGATACAGATGAGCGAAGACTCTCCACAGAAAGCATTTTTTATCACCCTGTTTCGTATGTTTCGAATACAGTTGGTGTTTCTTAGTTTTGCAGGCAATTCGACACGTTTAGATTCAGATAACGGGCGGCATATAGTAGTCTTGATTTCTAGTCTATCGATTACCCAACCAATTTTCAACCCTTCGAAAGATTCAAACGGATTCATCATTTTTGTATTAGCATGAATAATGTGTTGTTTTAATTCGTCTGCTATTAATGATATCTCACAGTTGCAACGGACGTAGTGGTTCATGTTTCGTTTTTATGGGCTGAAAAGGCATTCTCAAAAGGTATTTTTATTATAAAATATAATTTAAAAGCACCATGTTTCTTCATCTGTCGACTTAGTTTATCTTCAATAATTGGAATGTTCTTTTCTAAAAATGGTTGAAAATATTTTAATTTTCTTCTGTGGGATGAATGAGGAATGTTTTTAAGACATTCTGGAACTCTTCTGCCACATCCCTTGATTCTGATTTTCACCAAAACTATCTTGAGGTGGAAAGAGTTCAATTTATTTGTTTTGCTAGCCAGCAGGCTTGTTCATCATCCTTAATGGGAGTATTCGCTGTCTGGAATTTATTTTTATGAGAGAAAGTATTATTTATCATGTTTCTTCCAAAAGGACAATGTTTTACCTTATGCAACCTTAAACGGCAAATGCTATTCTGTAAAGCATACCATACTATTGACCATGACTGGTGCTTATGTTTGGAATGCCGCATCTGAAACAAAATCAGCATTGTACTTGCTTCGTCTGTGCAGCTACTTCAAAAGACTTTTACAATTTGTACCCAGCTAAGGAGATTAATGACTCAACACTGAAGTTTGGATTGTCTATACTTCATGCACGAATCAGAATATTTGAAAAAAATTTTGCATTTCGCTTATAAACTGCACATTAAAGAACGGCAGCTACGATCCGAGGAGGAAATGCACCTAGTGAAAGAAGATTGAAGATTTTAAGTCTAAAGTTGGATTAATTGTGGACATACCAAAATCGGGATATGGAAACACGAATAGAACTAAACACGAACATAGAACTAAAAGACAAATATTCTTTGCTGATTCCCATCTCGCTGTAGAAATCATGGAAGTAAATTTTAATTTAATCTTTTGTTTAAACATCATGTTAGAAGCAATAAAATTAATCTGAAGCCATTTTATCAGAACGCGATAGACACGGCTAATTACATGGAAAATTATTCATAATACTCCATGACTCCAAATGTCCACAAAATTCTACAATACGGTGCTAAAATTATTTAGAATGCACTGCTTCCCATAAAGTAATTCTCGGAAGAAGCTGAAAAGGCTCGGAATAAACATTTTAAGTTATACCGAAAGCATTTTGCACGAAAATTTTCAGGAGAATCGTGTAATTTAGACATTTTAAATCGATTATTTCTTAGTTCAGATCCACTCTATTACGAAACGAAAAATCTGAAACTTTTTTTAAATAAGACTTTAGCACTACTACTTCATGCTGAACCATTAAAAGGTGCAGCCTTTTAACACGTTAAGCGCCATGCCAGTCACCGTTGACTGACACTGAATTTTCCGTTCAGAACCCATCATTCACCGATGACTGACGGTCTAAAATATGATATAAAACTAATATATATATATATATATTGTTTTAAGTAATTACTTTAAATTTATTAAAAATGTACTTACCTTTTATTTATTACAGGATTACACTTTCTTAAAAAAAATACTTGAAACATTGCAAATTTTTCAGCTTCAGTGTCGGTCACTGTGGCACTCAAAGTGTTAAAGATAACTAGAGTTAATTAGCGATGAAAACTAATTCAATGTGCATTTTGTGTCCTATTATGAATGACCTTAGATTTTGTCATCTAATATGCATAAATATTCATTTAGATATACATATATACAGTGTGATAATTGTAATACTTTGTTTGATTTTTTGTCAATATTCCATTTTCTGATAGTCAATGTCATTTTCATTTTTTCTGTGCCTCATGTAAATCTGTGTGGTATCAATAGTCGAAATTTTGTGATATTTTTACTACTTTTTCTTTACTTGTTGATAAATAACTCAAGAAAATTCTTATATATTTTCTATCTCTCTTGCACTTTCTCTTTTTCTGTTCCTCTTCTTCTTCTGTTTTTTCAATTATTATTATTACTTTTTATAAATAACTGAACTGAATTGCTTAAAACTGGTCTAGTTTATTGTTGTCCTCTTTTCCTTGAGATTGAACATTATATGATTTTATTAGCTATATTTGTTTATATTTTACACATTTTTTATGGCGGCAGCAAACACCAATTGTTATTCTTTTAAAGATAATTATCTTTCACGACGAAAACAATTTAAGATGTCGTAGATGGATGTTTTTCTTTCTTTTTTTTTACGACTGTGCTTTGTAAGCTGATAGAAAGATGACATACCAGCCAATATCGACAATGGTGTTTCATTTTTTTTTTTTTTTTTTTTTTTTTTTTTAATTATTCATTTTTTTTTTTCTTGGTTGTAATTTGATTTTTGTTCTGTTATGCCGTAAGATATGTTTCCTTTTCTTTTTCAGGTACGTCATGAGGACGGGGAAGTGCAGCAACCAGGATGAGAGGGTGGTGTGCATTCCGTATAACTATCTACCTGTCCTGCTGTCACACACTGTAAAAAAAAATGGTAACTTTCCATGTAAAATCCAGGAACGTTTCGCCTTTTATCAGGTTTTCAGAATAATTTAGCTCTTTCCTGTGAAATTCTGGTTTTCTTATCTGAAACGTTCCTGAACAAAAGTTGGAAACAGCAAAACGCTGCGGCCGCCATTTATTATTTTTTTTTCCTATAATCCGTTGCTCGCGCGCGAGTGTCGAAAACGAATTCCTTAAATGAATGTAAAAAAATCAATATGGAATGCAAATAAATCAATAGACGACATAATCCTTTACGTCTCTATTATCAAGATAATTCAGATGAAAATACAATACCTCTATGACATCACTAAGAAATTATCTCTCGTACTTGTCTGTGAAATCTTTAACGAGCAGACTGTGTAAAAAAAAATACACCTATTATTTCGATCTGCATTAACCAGAGGACAATCAAATATGATTCTCACCTATTTTGATTAATTTAAAGTATGTTTTAGAGTTCTTATCTCTAATTATTCTTGTGAAAGGATTTCTTCAAATGGGCCTTAGATTTTAAGAAATTAGATGCCGAGTTTTAGCATACGTTTCAAATACCCATTAGTTTGCAGCTCTCAACGTGTCTTTCGTGGTTTGGGCGCAGAAAGCTTGCACGCCACCCGTACGGCCCGGGTTCGATGCTACCTCTTGACTTTTTTTTTTCTTTTTTAATTAATTTTATATTTTAACACTTTATTACAATTTGATTTAAATTTGACATATATTTGACACTTTGAATTGCTGCAAATTTGAATTTTTTTTTTTTATTTTCGGAAAAAATATACAATTACGTTTAGGTTTTTTTTTCATGAAAATTTATATGTATTTTATCTAACTTGTAAACTAACATAATCACTGACGAAAATCCAAAATATTTTATGTCTAGATTTTTTTTCTAATTATTATTTACATTTATATATTTTTATATTTTAAGCAAAGTTCAGAAACAATATATCACATATATATTTACTTTATTGAATTTTAACTGAAAATTTATTTTTTCGTGTAAATTATGAATAATAATTTTGATGTCAATTTCAAAATATTTTTTCATTCTAACAAATAATGATAATAAAGCGAAAATTGTCAACTGGAAATGTAAAAATCGTCTGCGGATCCCGCATGTTGTGAAATGTCAGTAATGTCATAATGAAGGGAACGAACATCCAGAGTGAATTATGTCAGCCAGGTATCGGTCCGGATAGCCTAACAGGTAAGGCATTGGCACGGCACGCCAAGTATCCAGGTTCGATCCCTGGTCTGGACATTTTTCGCTCTTGTGCTACTCCAGCCTTGAATATGTCTGTAATGTTTTGCTGTCAACAGAAATATTCCTGGTATTTCGCAGGAAACTTACTGGCATTTCTGTAGAAAGTTTTTAACATATACAGTAAAGTACCAGTCATTTTCAAGAAATGTTTCTTGGAAATAATGGGCAACTCAGCTGCCCATTTTTTCCCAGGAACGTTGCGGAATTTTTTTTACAGTGCAAGCTCGAAATGGCCATAGACTTCTCATATAACTTCTTATCTTTACTCTGAGGAAATGGCCGAACTCAGCAGTTTCCCACTAGAAGTTTAACTATTGCTATGAATCACTGACGACGCTACTAATTAAAAACTTTTATTCGGAATTTTTTGATACAAAGAAAAGGCATGTGTAATCGGCAAAACCCAAAGTTCAAGATACTTGTAATGTTGTGTCCGAGAAGACTAAAATGTACTCTCGGGCGCTTTTTTTAAGACGACTGTTAAACGTTTAACGGAAAGATGGTTATTTGTTCAATTGTAAATACTAGCATTATTTCAAAAAAATGTAGTAATATGTAACCAATATCTAATCAAGATAATCCATTAAAATATTGTTATCACTGCAAGAGTGTTTTTTCCTCATAAAAACGCCTCCTTTTACATAAATAATATGATTTTATGAAAATATTATTAGACTTTTACTTAGAAAAAATTCATATTATATGATTAAAAATTTAGACTTTTTTATGGATAGAATCTTTCGACAATAATATAAAAAACCTTTAAATCTGTTATAAGGACTTTAAAAATAATTTGAAAATAACATACTTTTAAGAAACTGTAATTAGATTTCTACTTTGGAAAAAATGACATTATAAAATTAACGATTGACATTTATTTTACGGGATATTGATTCTTTTATATAAATATTGAAAAAATAATTACATCAACCTTTTATAAACTTTGACGAAAAATTTGTAATAATATAATTTAAAAAAATTAATTACACTTTTACTTTGGAAAAATTCGTATAATCCTATTAACGATTGAGACTTTTTTTTAATATAGAATATGATTGTTTTATAAGAAATAAAACTTACTAAATGTTTTAAATCTGTTTTATGAACTTTGGTGAATAATTTTAAATCACAGTGGCATGATTGTAAATTTAAATGCCTAACTTACCTCAGAAAAAGTATTAAAAAAAATATATATATATATATATATCTTTTTTTATATGACACGGGCAGATTTATTTTATCATCCTAACTATAATTTTTTTCTTTCACATGAAATTTGCAAACCTTCCCTTTGCAAACACATGTAGCTTAAAATCAGAAGTGATTTGCTCCTGGGAAATACGATTTAGCGATTATCCCGGCAACACTTTTGTCCCGGTTTTCAGGAGAAACTGGAACAAAAACCCGGAGTCGCAACTAAATCGTCGCAAATGAATTCGTGGTCCCCGGAGGGAGTTACAAAGACTGAGGAGCGCACTAATTAGGAACAGTGCAATTACGATTCCATTTAGCTCGCTTCGTTTGTCATCATTACGGCTAGTGCGAGAGGTGCTCGCTTCTTCTGATGCTTTTCTCATTAATACCTGGTTGGGTTTTTAAAGGTTTTTCCAAGAAAATTTCTTCAACGGACTAACATTGTTGCAGCCATAAGGAGAAGAAAAAAAACTTAAATATATTTTTTTAAATGCAACTTAAATGTTTTAAATAAAAATGAGAAAAATATTATTCTATTTGGGTGTACTATCTAAGAAGTAATTTTATGTTAAACGGAAATGGCCATTTCATAAATTATAACTGTTCAGAAATATATGGTCAGAAATGAGAACCTAAAGCTAATCGCTTTATTGTAACTACATTTGTATTATAAGCGAAGTATGTTATTCGCAAATATAAGTAAACATACATACATAAAAAATAACCTTGTCGAAAATTAAAAAAAATGTATCCTATTACTCAATTTTACATATGTCGATTTCAAGAGAAATTTTTCATGAAACACAAGTACATACATGTGCAATTCTGAAATATTTTGTCCGAATCGTTTTACGACTAAAATTGCGCATTTCAAATTTAAATAACTATTTTATAGCGGATGCACACGATACGCGTGTAAATTTTCTAGTGATAAAGGTGCTGATTACAAGTCCACAGAATAGCAGGCTTGATTGCTTGCAATCTTTTGGATTCCGCTGTAAGCAGAAATCATAGTCTGGTTAGCTCTCGAGTGCAGAAGATGACCGCAGCGCCCCCCCCCCCTCCCCACCGGGAAAAAAAAAGACCAAGCGTGTGTGATTATAAGTGTCTAGTTTTATTGACATTTCTAGTAGCATACTTAAAAAATAAGCATGTGTGTTTTTCAAATTTCAGACTAGCCAAGAAAATACCTCATAGAAAATGGGAGAGAAGAAATTTGATTCTGATGTTGAAAATAACTATGCCAAATTTGTTGTTGAAAATGTTCACAATATAATCCACATTTTTTTTTTTAAATTGATTAAATAGTTTATTTATTTATTACTAGTATTGATCGTTTGTCTTACAAACAATTGCACATTTTATATAATTATATTTTTAATACCTGAGTTACCAAAAATTAATTTTCTTGGTGGCTTTCTAATGCAAATAATGCTATCACAAAGTTTATTGTTTGGAAATAGTGGTGTATAACAAACATTTTCCACCATTTTCGGTCTAAAATCAAACGCTTATACAATCTTCTGTGGGCACCTACATTTTGTTTAAAGTTCTAAATAATTACCGTGACCTTGACACCACTGACTGAGTGAAAATTATTTTAATTTTAGTATGATATATTACTTTGGTATTTTTATTGGATATTTATCTGTTTATCTTTGGTCACATATAAGGCCTTGTACAAAAAAAAAAAAAAATAAAATAAAATAAAATAAAATAAAAAATAAATAAAAAATAAAAAATAAATAAATAAATAAATAAATAAATAAATAAAATAATAATAATAATAATAATAATAATAATAATAATAATAATAATAATAATATTTAAGTCAAAAGCATTTCTAGAAAATACGCTGCAGAGCAACGTACTCTCTTAAAAAAATTCAGCGATTTTAACTCCGACTGAGTGTATTCTCACTCCTTTCTAGTATTGAAAATGCACTTATCCTATAGGAGTGAATTTCATCCATCTTGCGGAGTGGTTTTTTTCATTCCTTTTTGATAAGCTGTTTTCGCTCTTTTTCCGACTAAATTAATAGGCAAAACGAGCAACTGCACTCATTATTGACAAGTCATTTTTAACCCCCTTTTTTGTCAAATTTAATAGGCAAAATAAGTTGTTTCCCTCTTATTTCCAGAATTTTTTTTATAATTTTATTTTTTAACATATATAACTCCCCAGTTTGCGAAATGTATTATTTTTAAAACTCCATTTTTTTTAAAAATCCAGATGCAGAAGAACAGAAGAAATTTTGTTTTTCATTTCCGAAAGATAAATTAAATAATAATAATAATAATAATAATAATAATAATAATAATAATAATAAAAGATGGTTCGCGCCATAACAAGACAAAGTTTTTTAACTTGTCAATATTCTGAAGTGCGCTGTTTTTACTTTATCTTTCTTATTATGACTTTTTTTCTTTTTAATATTTTCACATTGTATATATAATTTTAACGTTATTAGTTTTAATCCCGAAATGTCAATTTCTTTAATTATTTCTGATATTATTATATCTTCTTAATATATTTTGCTTATGACACAGATAAATAATTATGGAATATAGAATTCGTGTGTTACATAACTGCAGACTTTTTTTTAGTTAAACTTTTGAATATGAACAGAGCGAAGTATAACACAAAAATGAAAATTAACACAATCATAATTTACAAAAAACTAGTTGTGTCATAAAATAAATTAATCATATTTTTTACTAATCTATTATTTTCTGATACTTTTTTAAATTATCTTTTACATTTCGTACTATTTTTATATAATACTGTGTCAATTAAAAAAATAATAAATAAAGTGCAGGTGTGTACAACTGTCTAAATGAACACAATTTATTAAATACTTGTACTTACTGAAACATAAAAAAAATAGAACATATATTACAAGTTAATAATAATTTAATAATTTTTATAATCAGGGGTTGTGTTCCGCAAATATTTCTGAGTATCATGAACAAAGTAGTATATATTAATAATCAATAATATAAGCACAAAATGATACATGTTTAATAATGTAAATACCAACTAGCGTAAATTTAAACAATTTGAATATGAGAAAACTACATATCTAAGCGCATTTTACTGATTATAAAAATTATGGAACAGATGCATTAAAAAAAAAGAAAAAAAAGTAATTTAAGAAATTCATGTTTCCGGTTTAAAAGTAATAACGTTAAATAACGCAAAAAATCATATACATAATGTGAAAATACAACAAGGAATGGCGAAGGAATTACAATAAAGATGAAGTAAAACAACGTACTTTGCCTTAGAATTTTCAGTATTAGTAAAATCCTAGAATCGCCGGTAGCCATCTTGGTTTTAGCTGGGAAACAAAAACGAAATTTATTCAGTTCTTTGTGGTGATTGCCCCCCCCCCCCCCCTGCTTTCGTGGGCATAATCCATCTATCTTATTCTGTACCATTTTTAAATCAATCAAAATATAATTGTAATATTGTTTTAATCATGTAGGTAACGCTAAGCTTTGACGCTTGAAACAAACAAGCGACTCCCTTTTCAAAACGGTTTTCAGTTCTCCCTTTGCCAAACTATATATCGCGTTACAGGATTTCAACCAATAGGGAAGCTTCTTAAACCGCTCTTTTAGAGAGATTTTTCTGTTCCGACCTGAAATGAGCGGTACTGGGATGCAACTCCTAAAAGGGTGGTTTGGCAAACCAGTTTTTTTTTTTGGAAAATGTCTCTTTTTGATAAAACAAACACTCAGAAAGAACAAAAACATGCGTAAAACTTTTCGTCCTTTTGTTGAGTTAATAATTCGTTCCTTTGAATTAAGAGTGTAGATAATTTTGTGTCCATTTGGATTTTTTTTTTCAAAAATTAAAGCCGGATGAATTAACAATTTATGTGGTTTTTAAGCTGCATATTAAAATTTCACTAAGTCTGAAACTGTATAATGTCATTAAGATTCGCCTTTGAGATGCTCAAAAATCAAAATTTCCCATTTTAACCACGAAAGTAAAAAAATCTCTGGATTCACCAACCTTGCTGTGTAACAATCATAAAAATGCATGGAATTCGTCACTCGAAGAAATGTTCTAAAAGAGTCACTATAAGAAATGTTTAAAAAATTCACATTAAATAAATTGTAATATTATTAAAAAAAAAAAAAAAAAAAAAAAAAAAAAAAAAAAAAACGGTCTGGATATCTGAATCTTGCGAGCCAATCAGATCGGCTTTGAAGTACGCTTGAACAGACGTCTAGTGGATATAGAAGTATAGTGAATCCACAAATGTAAGAAACACGCGGAACATATAGCGAATAATCGCTGCTGTATGTTTCAAAAATTATTCTAAACCTCCAGAACTTCAAACTACTATCTTTAGAGCACTCAGATTTCTGTAATTAGAGCTAGTAGCTACGCTGTAAAAAAAAGGAGTATTGTTACACTTAATTTGGGTTTCTAAAATGCCGAATGAAGTTTAAATATGCGCTATTTCTGGTGTCAACACACTTTTAAGTGTTATAATAGATTAAAAATTTTGTAATTTGACTCCTTTAAAGAAATTATGGAAGCCTTACACCAATTCAGGAGTAAAAATTTTAAACGACATATGACTCAGAGCGCCATTTTGAAATTCATTTATAGTGATGTTCCCGGGTAAGGATTCGTCCGATTTCCGATATATTTCTGAGTAATGATTACTGATTAAAAAACAGTTAACATACTACGTGTTGTAGTTTTACCCAAGCTGCAGCTGTGTTTATTTTAATATGCTTGGACTAATTAGTCGAAACCAGCCAGGCTGGCGCTGAGTTTACAAAAAAAAAAAAGAGTCAAGTATACGTGACGTAAGTCCAGATGTACTGAACGAAAGATTTGTGAACGGAAAAATCTTCTACACTGTATTTCCTTGGAATAAATTTTATAACTGATAAGAAAACTCAGGAAATAGTAATTTACTTATAGTTTATTTTGTTACAAACTCTAAAATAAATATCTGTGTATAATTAGTTTTGGTTTTATCGTATTTAGAAATTTTAATCGTGTTTAAAAATTTTAAAGCTAAAAACAGTTTTAAAGTACCGTATTTTATGGAAGAAACGCCACGGCGTTTACGAGTTTAAAAGTTAATTTTTTTCTAAGTGCGGCGTATACGCCATGTGCAGCGTTTACGATGTTTTTCAAATACCAACTGAGTTTCCTTAATTTAAAAATTCATAAAAATATTTAAAATCGGATTTAAATATTTTAAATAAACTTCAGACATCTTAAGATATTAAGAACGAGGCATCCTACACTGCTCAGAAAGCGTTGATTAAAATTAGATCAATATGACGCTGTCGATAAAAGTAGCGATCCGATGGATGCGGCGTTTACGATA
Organism: Maratus speciosus; assembly: GCA_963932465.1. Taxonomy (NCBI): domain Eukaryota; kingdom Metazoa; phylum Arthropoda; class Arachnida; order Araneae; family Salticidae; genus Maratus; species Maratus speciosus. The sequence goes on from OZ010796.1 coordinate 380,144,593, forward strand.
TTTTTAAGCTTATTCAGGCCAATTTGAGGAGTGCGGCGTTTACGACGGGTGCGGCGTTTCTTCCATAAAATACAGTATATGTTATGCGCATCTATTGTGTCATATGCCCAAGTTTTAACAACTTGGACCTTTCACTTGATCGTGCTTATTGTTCGTTTGATAATATACACCGGAATGTCTAAGTAACCAAATATGTTTTCCTTGTACTTGAAACTCTTTTTAAACACTTGATTTTGTGATATATATATTTGCTTTACATATATATAAATATATATTAAACTGATACATAATACTTTTAAAATATGACTTAGTAGACTAGTTATTTCGATATTTTTAAAATCAAAATTACTTATAATGTAAACATGTAAAAATGTAAATTTCGTATAGACCTTTGAAATACTACTATTACTTTGAAATATAATGTAAACATGTAAAAATGTCACTTTCGTATAGAGCTTTGAAGTATTATTAGTTTTGATTTTATAGTGTTTTACATGATTTAAATCCCATTAGCTTGAACTGCTTTAAAGTAGTATTACAAAAAACATGGTGTTATAAGTTCATGTGTTAACAATACATTCCTTCAATTCATATTTGTATTTTTCTTTCTATTATTTAAGTTTATCTGAGGTTTTGTAAGTAACTCTTTAAGATACGTATTTTAATAATATGTAAAACATTAAAATTGTTTTGAATTTGAAAGCAAAAAAAAATAAATAAATAAATAAATAAATAAATAAAAATAAAATAAAATAAAGAAAGAAAGAAAGAAATATTTATCATCGTAAATGTACAGTTTTTTTTTTTTTTTTTTTAAATTCAGTACTTATGCTGTAAGGATAATTAATGCTAATTAATTGTATTTTTGTGTACTATTTGGCAATAATAATAATACTGCTTGCAAACACAGTTAGTCGCGTAGCCAAGGTTTCCTTTCTGTGAGTGCCGAAAATTTTCTATTTGAATGGAAAATCTGTTTTACTTTATCATAAACAAGAACATTTTCGCTAGAACACATTACAATGGGAAGGGTTTAAAATTTGAAGTATACGGGTAATAATAGGTGGGAAATCAATTTGGAACATATAACACTGATAAATTCAGGTTCTTTTTCTCTCCTTTTTTTAAATCAATAAAAGTTAAATCCAAAACTTTGTTAAAATAGATCCGTAAAAAAACGGAGGTGTGGGGGGAATGGATTAAAACCCATGCGACAGCTCTAATGCCATTATTAATAAGTATAGTTGCAATACTAGATACGCATAATAATGAGATAAATATGGTAAGGGATGGGATAATATGGAAAGTTTTGTTCATTATTTTATTTGTTTTTGCATTAAATGCTTTTTAAGAGTGACATTTGAAAATTGATATCTCACTTAAAATGAAAAACATTTTCCTTAAGATAATACTATTTTTCCTGAAAAGCTTGAGAAATTTATACAGTTAAAACAATGTTTAGCAGCCTCTTTGCGTCAAACTATTTATTGTAAATTATGGTTGCATTAGATTTAAAATGTAATCTTTAAATTGTTTTTTATTTTACTGTTAAAATTCAAACCAAATAAGCAGTAGTGTGACTTTACACCAGATAAGCAGTAGCGTGACATTACACCAAAAATGGTGGCAACTAAGTTGCCACTAAAAGTGGTGTTTTTTACACCATTTGATAGCTGGTGGCTCATTACACCAATTTACAATTGGGGTGGCAGCTTAGTTGCCACCCTTTTTGGTGTAAAGTAAGGGAAATCTTTTTTTACAGTGAAGAAGAAATAAAATCAGGAATGCTCATTATTAATTTACAAAATTACATTTTGACCATCAGAATATAGAGTTCTAATTCCCATGTATGGCGTCTTTTAAAATTACTTTATAGATTTCATTTTTTTTTTTTTTTTTTTTTTTTTTTTTTTTTTTTTTAATACAATAAGTTCTGGAAAATCTTCTTACGTAAAAATATAAAGAAAATTAATCGATTTTTTAAAAATACAATAGGCTTTCGTTGTATTCTTCAATCACGGATTTTGTGAGACAAAGAAAAATAAATGCGAGGTAACATACGAAATTGCGATACACACTGTAAATTAAAATGTCTGAAATGGAGTGTTCAATTTTCAGACATTTTAAAATGTCTGAATTTTTTCAGATACTTTTTGCGTCTGAATCGCACTTCAAACGTCTGAATCGCATCCATTTTTTTGTAAGCATCATACGTAGCCATGTTTGACCACGTTGAATCCTGGAAAAATATTTGGCTGTGGTCCTGTCCCCCCCCCCCCCCAATACAGCCTGATTTTTTTGGTGCTGTCAGTTTTGGTATGCAATTTTCGTTACGCTGATAATTTAAATCTTTTACGACATTGTACTGATTATAATCAATATCTTGAACTTCAGGAGTAGAACAAGATTAAAAAAACAAAAAATATTTATCTAAATATTAGATTTTTTTTTATTTATTTTGTTTTTAACCTTATTTTACTTTAAAAGTTCAAAATATTGATTATAATCAGTACAATTTCGAAACAGATTTAAAATATAAGCTTTACAAATACTGCACATCAAATTTGGGGGCACTACAGTCGTAGGGGGACGGGCACTTCCCAGTTTGCCCATCCTTTAATCAAGAAGTACTTTTGCAAAAAACGCAACCCTGCATTATACTTGTCTAAATTGAGATGTCCGGTATTCGGGAGTATCCGTTGTGGAGGTTAATGGACATTCTCGAATAGCGAACACCTCTATTTAACGAATACTTTTTTAATCAGCAGACATACATATTTGTATATTTTTACCTCATAAAAGTAGACATTTCCAATTATCGGACAAATTCCGCGGTCCAGAAGTGTTCGCTATTAAGGGCTTTTAAGGTACACAGATAAATATATATATATTTTTTATAATCTTGTCCTACTCTAAAAGTTCAAAATATTTATTATACTCGGTTGAATGTCGAAAAAGATTTAAAATATCAGATGTACGAAAATTTAAAAAATCCCCCCCTCCCCCCCCCAAAAATGAAAATTCATAATTTAAAAATTAGATTTTTTTAAAAATATATTGCCACATAGGCAATTTTACATATACATCACTTGATAATCACAACAGCCATTTAACTATGAATAATGAAAATAAATAAATAAAAATTCTACTTTAATAACATTGGGGAAAAATTACTTTGGTATTTTGTTAAATATATTTGCGTTTTTAATCTTGTCCTACTCTAAAAGTTCAAAACTTTCATTATAATCAGTGCAAGATTTAAGATATCAGCTTTACGAAAATTTCATGCAAAATTCCCCCTCCCCACCAAAAAAAAAAAAAAAAAAATGAAAATACTCATTTAAAAATTACGTTTTTAAAAAATTTATATTTCCACATGGGCAAGTTTTTATGTAGATCAGAGGGTGTTCACAAAAGCTATTCAACTATCAATAAAAACAAATAAGTACATATTCTATATTAAAAACATGAGGAAAACATAACTTATAGTTTCCAAACTTCTTTCGTCTTAAATATATACAGTAACATCTGTCATTTTTGTATTTTTCGTATAAGTGCATATAAATAAAGTTACCACAATTTTAAATACGAAATCTAGTTATAGGGTTTTACTTTTTCCCATTATAAATTTCAAATTACTTTTTTATAAAAAATAATCAAAAAATCAGTATTAGAGTTGATTGCAAATCAAATACATATGTATATTTTTACAGGCAGCTTCACATAATAGACAAGTCTCATGCACTTTATTTATGTATTTTTAATCTGCGGTTTTATGACAGGAAGTAAGAAAGCATTAGGTCATCTTTCAAAGTTTTTTTTTTCTTTACTTCCTTGTGGCCGTCTTTTACTGTGAGATAAGAATTATCCATTGAAACTAACAAGGAAGGTCACCATACTGGCATACTCAGAATATTTTGTAAAAAATACTAATTAAACTACTTATGTATGTAATAAAGGATCAGTCAAATTTAGCGGCGGAATTACACTAGAAAGTCTGTAAAAAAATAAAATACTTTCGAGTATTTGGCGCGAAAAGGCGAAAGCGTCACGCTATTTGGCGAGCAATACTTTTCCTCGCCAAAAGCAAACGATTTTAGTGCACCTGAAAATGGATTGTTAATTGATTTTTAGAATGAGTGTAAATAGTATTTAATGAATTTAAACTTAAACAGTTAGTACAGAGATAGTTTTATAAATACATTTTTTTCGTATTAGATATTTATGTTGCTTGTTATTTAATTTTATTACTTTAAAAACAATTTCATATATAAAAAATACTTTCATATATTTAAGCGTATTCCAAAATAAAGGCAAGATTAATTTACCAGTTATTCTTTCAATGAATTCGTTTCCATAGCAACAGAATTGAATCTACAGTGTTCAATTGGACTTAATTTTGAGACATTGAAATAATTTTAATTTATTTTAATTTTGTTTTAATTCATAAAATTTGATATTTAACTTTCATTATAAATATATATATGACAAAACTATAGTTAAATCAATCTAAAACTGACAAAACTAAAGTCATTTACATTAAATTTATTTAAACAAGTTCAACATGAAACAAGTTTATCTTAAAGAGTATTCGGCATATAAATGTATTTTTCGAAATTTCATTGCATCGCCAACCGATGATAAATCGCCAAATAAACGAAATTTTCATTATTTTTTTACGAACGTTCTATAGCGGTACCGCCGAAAAAAATTTTATAAACATATATATACACGTGAGAAGAACACTCTGTAATTTTTTCAGATTTTTCTGAATATGCCCGTATGGAGACCTTCCTTGTAAGAACTGACATTGAATATATAATTCGTAATAAAAAACAACGCCATAAGTTTAAAAATATATACTTTTAGAATTAGAGGGTTTTTTTGCGAACAGATTCAGAACTAATTAAATTTCATTCAGGATTTTGTTTAGTACAATAAATAAAATCATAAAATACACTAATTTTAGTACTATAAAGAAATTATGGCACTTACTTCAGTTGCTGCAAGAGGTAAGAAAAATTCTTCGATTTGAAATTTCAAAAACTACCCCAATGAAGGAGAAAGGATTGTATCATTTTAGTACGAAATCCCATAATATATCCGACTAGCCATATTTAAAGAATTAGATGTTTCATCCTCAAAACAGGACCCGCCAGAAAAAAGTTTTTTTTTTTTTTTTTTTTTTTTGCTAGCTTTGACAGGACGAAGATGAATAACACGATATTATTGATATAAATTAATACGAATTAACACTAAGTCCATTGCACACGCTTTGTAGAATTTCCGGATGTAATCTTCAAGCGTTGTCTACTTCTGTTCTGTGTCTATCCCGCCCTTATATCAACGACAGCTTCTAAGAGACATTTGATGTCAAGCACGCACGTCAGATGTATGTATTCAATAAATAAATAATCCAAGTTAATACGAATTTAAATCACAGAACTTCACATTCCGCGAAAAACGAATTAAAATACACGCGTACATAAAAACAAACTTTGTTTGAATTACAACGTATACCAACTTTAAAAGAAGACATCTAAAACGCATGCGCGACTGGCAGTGCCCCCTGGTAGTTATTGCGTCGGAAGAATCAAAACGTCTTAAATTAAGACACGTTTAAAGCAATGAAGTGTCTTAAAGTAAGATGTTTGCGGATATTTTAGACATTATTCTCAGTTCGTTTACACCATGGTCATAGTAAGACGCTTATGTATCTTAAATTAAGACATCTATAATGTCTTAATTTTCAGATTAAGACACTTAAGTGTCTAAAATTTTTTTTCAGTCACATATGTGTCTAAATTTAAGACGCTTCTATTTGCAGTGCAGCCGAGGTCATTTTGAAAATCTAGAAAAAGAGTAAACTACGAGTAAATGTTTTATATTAACTTCCAAAAAGTTATTTTATACTGACATTAGAATTTTTTAAAGAAAATTAAAGAGTCCCTTATTGCAATTGACATATTTTAATTTAAAGAGTGGTGTTAAGTATTAATTTGCATTTTTTTCGGTAGAAAAAAAAAAGATTTGATAAAAAGAAAAGATAATTTTATCAAGGGGTTGCTAAAATTAAAATTTAGGAAAATTTTCTTTTAAAAATACTCCCGGTAGTTCAGTGGTTAGCGCATAGAGCTGTCACACTACAGGTCCGAGATACCTTAGAACTTGCGCAAGATTCACTCAAAACTTTGTCCGTTTGGGATCGATAGAACGAGTACCATGCGTAGGACCTTGTCTCATCACCTAGCCAAAATCCTTTCACTTAAAATTAGAAAACAATCGCGTTATTTAATAGGAGAATTCTTCGATTAAGTAAGGCGAATTTTTTTTTCCAAAATGTTTCCCTAGGCGGCAATTAGGCACTGACCAAGGGTGCGATTCGGAAACTAAGTATTGCTGGTTCCACGTCTGTCTCACTCATAGACTTCTAATATATGACTACTTGACTAGGAAAATCCTGGTGTATACAGCACCTCTTGGCCGTAGTTAAAAGGCGAAGCTGGACGCCATAACGGCCCCACTCTTTATGGATTGCAAGTTCTTTAGAAATGCAAAACCTCGATAAAGGACTTCAATATTCTTATGGCGAAAAAGAAATTTTGTAAAGAATATTGCATACTGAAAAATCTTGTTTAAAAATATCCATGTAGGTAAATTTGAGAATTTACTTTACTATCACGCATATTTTCTTGAAAAAGCAAACACAAATGGAATTTGTAAACTGTTTCAACAAAATAAGATAGATGATAATCCGTCAAGATAAACAGCTTTTGTATAGCAAACTACGGAAACAATTTACTTATTTAGTCAAAAATACAAGTTGTCCCACTACAATCCAAATACGGAATTTTATTTATAACTTTGCCAATAATGACGATAACTCAGTGGCATTTTCAATAGACTAACTCTGCTTTCTGCAAGAAGCATGTTGATATTGTGGGAAGTACTGGAAGCGTTCTGTTATTCAGTCAGTACCGATTATGTACTGTCAGCGACTTTCTTAATATTGGGAGTTATATAATTTTAATATATTTTTAATATAATTAGTTCAGAGTTGTTTGGGTGTCAATTATGGCCATTTTTCAGTATTTCTAGGGTTATCATCACATTTATATACAAAGCAAAGTCGGTCTGCTGAAATTTTGTTGACAACTTATTTCGTTTTTTTTCATTAATTTCATCATTGGCAAAGAAAAGTTATAAAGGGAAACCCGATTTCCACTTCAGTGCGCCATCCCATATTTTTGACAGACTAAGTAGATTGTGAACCTAAATTCTGTTGTAAATATATTTTGTTTTGATGGGTAATATCACTCCTCCTACATTGTTGAAAGAGTTTATGATCACCCTGTATGTGAACATCACTGTAAAAAACTTCTGCAGTAATTTTACAGCAGCAGAGATTACAGGGAGCGGCACATAAAAAACGGGCTTTGCCTTTAGATAAAAGTAAAAAGATAGTAAAATATGAAAATTACGGAATTTGGCCGTTTATTTGGAAAAAAGTAACATTTTTCGTAAATTTACGGGAGCAATTTACAATAAAGTACACGTAAATTAAAAAAAAAAAAAATGACAGTATGTAAATCGCAGTTCTTCGCTTTTATATTTCCCAGCGATCACTTTTGTGTTCTTCAGTTTTAAATAATTGAAACAGCACGAATATAATTCAGCTGTGAAATAATTTTTTAAATATTAAAACAAATTGTAAATATTTCAAAAACAAAGTTTTCTACAACCGTGCGAATACTTTATTTTATATTATTGTCGAGTACAGCATTTTTCTTTAACAACATAACATGGAATTAAGTTATTGACAGTAATAAATGATTGCTTGAAAACATCAAGTTTTCCGCGTTGAATAAAGCCATTATTTAACTGATGATTCTTATTGTGTTTCAGTTTATAGGAACTTCTGTATATATAATTATTTTTCCCATTGTAAGAGAACAAAAAATAATTTTACTTCCTCGGCCAGATGCCAAAATCTTGCTTACTTTACGTCTTCAACGCAGTAAAAGAAAACATTCATTCTGTTTTTATTTATCACTCATTGTAAACATTTTTCATTTTACCATAACATACTAAGCAGAATTTCTTACACTACCTAAATAAATGGAATGGAAAGAGCTAAAAAATTCAACACTTTGCGCAAATGAAGTTCATAAAAATACATACAAATATCAAGAAAAGAGATTTCGTTATAAATGTCTCAAAAACGCAAAATATTTATGTCAGATAAGCTCTGTGTGTTTTTTGAAAGGGATTTCATCGTTGCAGAATCAAGGATTCTGCATGTAGAAACTATTCTATTTAAATTATTAAAAGCAAAAATTACTGTGCGCCCACGCAAGCGCATACGCACATACACACATGCACGCGTGCATAATTAATTAAGAATATACATACCTAGCATATATCATGTTAACTCTTAAATGCCTGATTTTTCAAAAATCATTGTAATAATGTTTTTCGGCTTTCATTTTTAAAATAAATCATGAGAAAAATACTTTTAAAAAATCATATTTTGTTTTAAGTATGGTTTACGGCTAAAAAACAGTTTGTTACTAATCGGCAATACTGGTCTTTAATTGAAAAAATAATTTTCCTTGATAAAGTTCTATAATATTAAACACACAAGAATTTTAGGAACTATAATAAGAAATAAATTTTACTTGCTCACTGCAGAATAAAATAGGGTATTTCGCAAGCTTCCAAACAAAACAAAAAGAACAAGTAGCAACAATTGAAAAAATAAATGTATCTTTATTCTTAAACAGCACAAGTGTTGCCATCTACATGTTGAAAATCGATTTAATAATATTTTCAGAATGTATTTTATTGGCAACATTAGGCATTATAGCTTCAATATTATTCTAATAGTATTTTAGAGCCTAAATTTTGTATGTTGCCGAAAAGCAACACCCGGCATTTAAGGGTTAAGCATATTACATATTTTGTCAACTAATATAGAAAGAGTCGTCTTTTAAAACGAGAACAAAAGAAAAGTTTCAAATAATTATTTTCTGAGAATATATTTAAAATTACGAGTGCATTTTAAGCCCATAAGTTTGGATAGGGGAATCGGATACCTGATTGCCCTACATCCTTAATTGCCATTTATTTCTTCATACATTATAGATTTTTTAGTTGAATTACATAATATTACCGCTTTTCCTCCCCGAATATTCCCCATGTTATTCGAGTATTAGGGATTTGTTTTAAAAGAGTTGTAAAGTATCTTAAAAGAAATGGCTTAAAAAGGGTCACACTTTAAAAAAACCACTGTAATTTGCCAGAAAAAACTCGATCACAGTGAATGTGCTGTATCTTTCTTTGGTTTCCTGACTATATTAACATGAGAAAATACAGTAGTTGTGTAAAATTAACAGCACAATGTGCTGGCAATTTTACGCAACTACTGTATTTTCCATGTTAATATGGAAACCAAAGAAAGATACAGCACATTCACTGTGATCGAGTTTGTGCGCGAGATGAACAGTACTTTGTACTGTAAAAATGTCGTTTTTTTTTACAGTGCATAACCCCAAAAAACGTTTAAAAATTGTCTTGATAATAATTTATTTACAAATATTTATCTCAATTTATTGACTAGAGAACAATTCTAATGCATCACTTTTACTTCAATATGTTTTTGGCACTTTGAAAATTTCCATTGGTTTTCCTTGATAATCCTTATAAAATTCTCCCACTATGAAAGGAGACCCCCCCCCCCCCCCACGATCGCAAAATCCATGTTAACCCTGCGTCAAATATCATTATTAAAATATGTTTTTAACATTCTGAAAGTAGAGTCACATTCTAAAGTAGTGTGACCTTGAAAATGATCTTCTTAATTTTCTAGTATTTTTAAGATGTAAAACTTTCCCTTAAAGGCTTCCTTTGAAGGTATCTTATTTAACCCATTTATGCCTAGCGTCCCATTTTTGGGACGTTTCACATTTTAATGAATTTGTATAATTCTCTTCTTCTTTATAACATGAAAATTGCATGAAATCATTATTTATAAATGTATTTATCTGCAACCGAGAGATGACAGCATAAGGTGTATATTTATTTGCTTCAATTAAGGTTTTTTTCGGTGTTTATAGATTTTTAATTTTTCAAGATGGCAAAATGTAAAAAGTAAGTTTAATTGTATTTTTTCAATCAAGGATGCAAAATCGCAAGTTATAATCTTAGCTTGTAGGCATTTTTGAAATGCGTATTTTTTTAAACTGCGAAATTAAATGTTCAAGCCTATTTTTTATGCATTTTTGTAATGTCCAAAACATACGGTTCTAGGCACAAATGGGCATATATTTCTGTTAGAAATTTAGGATACAGTTATTTATGTAATCTCCTTTCGAAGATATTTATGAAATAAATTGTTTTTAAGTCTGCAATACGATTATTCTTATTTTATTATTAATAATAGTTATAACGTTATTAGTATCTGCAAAGAAATAAATATATATATTTTTTAGTTCATAAAAATACTAATTATAGTACATAATATACAATTTAAAAACATTTTAAATATAAATGTAGGTAAAATATATAATTATGCATATTATTCTACTAGAAATACTGATATTTAGTTCTTTTAAATCTTATCAAATACATACAAAAAAAAAAAAAAAAAAAAAAAAAGCTTATTTTTTTGTTTAGTATTTTTTCAGTTCATTTTGCAACATTTTAAAGTGATTTTACCAAAAAATTTGAGAAAACAAAAATTCAGGCACAAATGGGCTAATTAACAAAATCTGTGAAAACGGAATCACCAAGGGTCCGATTTTTTTGTTTTGTTTTTGTTTTGTTTTAGACAGGTATCTGTCTTAGCTGCTAAAGTTGTGTGTTATTTCTTCTGTCGGGCCATGAAAACTTTCCGTTTAAAATAGAATTTCTGTATAGACAGGTTCAGTTTTCAGATGTTTTTCTGCGCTAAATCCAATGAATGAGAATCCAATGTCTGGAAGGACCTATGTTACAAATTTTGGAAAGTGAGATTTTTTGTTCTAAAAAGTTTATATAAAATGAATGATGATTAACTAGTGTTAAAAATTGCAATTTAATAATATACAAGTTTGTTTACGTTAAATAAAAAATGAAAACAATAAACTAAAAATAATAATATTATTTTCCTTACCCACCTAATTAGTTTTTTATTACTCGCAAATTCTGAGCATTAACACAAAAGTGGAGGATATGTAACCCTTTAAGTGCCGAAGGTTTTTGGTAGAAATGAAAAGGTTTCTGGTTTTCCCTAATTAATAGGATGATATTTGATTGATAAAAAATATTTAAAAAAATAACCGATGTCAGGCTATGCCAAGGGAGGATTCACGCAATTTTGTTGGTGTATAGACTCGACTTTAAATTGCACAAGAAGAGGAAAACGTGTTTTCTTTTTCTTTAGGATCACTTCCACAATTGTGTAAGTCCAGGACTTAAAGGGTTATAATCGACAGAACGTTCTATGTTGCAATATAGGTGCTCAGGACATCACTAATCAATGACATTCATAGATTTTTTCTAATTTCTCGAAATTTTAAATTTGTAACATAGGTCTTTCTTCCAGATTCAAATAATATTTTTCCATATTGCGTTTTGTCGTATGTTTTTTTTTTTTTTTTTTTTTTTTTTTTTTATAATACCCATATGACTTAAAGAAAGGATACACTTTCTCTTACAAAAATAAGTAAAAAAATTTCATGTTGATACCAAAACAGAAAAAAAAAAAATAAAACTATCTTCAGTACTCTGTTCTGTTAAGCAATTGCTTTCACTAAACCTTGTTTATTTATTTCTTAATATGCATTATAGTAACCATATAACTCAAACAATTGATTGTGTAGCCTATTTTCCATATGAGATTTTTAAAATATTTGTTTAATAGAAAGAAACGAAAATATATAATCTACCGTTGAGAATTTTATAGAATATTGCATGCTTCCTTCTCTGCTACGAAACGTGACAAATTATTAAATCACAATGTACATAAGAACAATGTGATTTTTTTAATCTGTCACGTTGCACTGATTACTTTGCTTAAAAACTTTCTGAATTATTATTACTCATAAAGGTTTGTTTTATTTATGGCAATTTAAAAAATCAAATAATAATTTTTAAAAATCTTGTTTCGATTTATTTTCATTTCAGTTCGACAAATAAGAAATTTTGATTTGGACAAGAATATATTAATTACAACAATCATTTTCTAACAAAATAAAATAAATAAGTAAACAGTTTGGGTTTCATCCTTGATATATTTTAACTATACTGTGTACATTACACCCATAATTACTGAAATAAGAATGAAGTAACTGTCAACAACAGCTATAAATTAGTAAAATAGATAACTTCAACGTGAACTTAATATAAATTGATTACCGGAATCAGACATATAATTAATCTGAATCAGCTTTGAGACGATGAGCCATCAATCACTAAAAACTTCTCTAACAATGCACATTTTGTGCATAAACGAAAATTCAGATATAAGCAATAAAGTTAATACTCAGCCTGTTATTGTTCAAATGAATCATTTGTTTAAAGACTATAAAAATTGCAAAGTATTGAAGAATACTTTGTTACGTCTGCAATAAATGTAATTAGTTGTTGAATTTTAAATATTTAAATTTAGATAACTGATAACTCTCAGCTGAGTCTTTCGATACAGATAAAAGTACGAAGAAAGACAAACAAATTCGGTTTAATTGACTTAATGTTTCTCCAGAAATTACTAAAAAATATGTTTAACAAATAAATACTCTTGAAGCAAAAAAAAAAAAAAAAAAAGAGAAAGAGGCGACTCGAAACGAATATTTCTTAATCCTACGAATTACTTTCAATTGTGCAAATACATTCATGTTATTATTTTTTTAATTTTTGCATACTGGCTTATTTTATCGAGGCTTTTTTGCAATAACAGAGTGTGTTTTGTATAAAACCTTTATTGTTAACTAGATTCATTTTAAGATACGTTACTACCAATAGTAATGTTGCCATCATAAATATGAAATTGGCGGCATACGCACGGACTGCATGCTTAGATTGGAAGTTTTTGTCCAAACTGTGATGGGAAACAGAAAAAGAAAAGAAATACAGGCATGTCTCTTTCATTCTTTATTTTCAGGTGCGTTCGTAATTATATAAATGCGTAGCACCTACAGTCATCGTTCGGTCCGTCTGTCTGTCCATCTGTCCGCATATAACAGAGCAAAAACTACCCAACCGCATGGTCAGAAATTTTAAATATATATTAATTGTTGCAAAATTTTGTCGAATCATTTCAAATGTTAGGAAAATCGGATGTATAATTTAATTACAGGGACAGTCAAAAGTCTTCCGTTACATTACGGCCAATGGAAAAAAATTATTGCAAGTGCATTTTAATTATGTTACAGCCTTTCGAACAGAATGAAATTGATATGCACTTATGAAGTGAACTAAAATATACATTCAGTACAATATGCGGTGCAATATATATATATATATATATATATAATTAGTGTGCCGCGTCCTCAAAGTGTGGTAGTGAGAGTGGTGATTATACTTCGAATGTGTGAGGTTTAGTATGACTCAGATGTAGAAAATATTAAGCTATATTTATTAAGATAAAAATAAACAGATAATTTCTAGATTAAAGCTACTAGACATCACAAGCACAACAATAATAATTATAGTTGAGTACTGGTGAAAATAAACAGTCACTAGGTGGCAGCTATAAGTTACAACCCCAAATTGTAGGAGATGAAAAGTTCACAGAGTTAAGGCTGTTCTTAACTGCTCTGCTCAACAAGCGCAAAACGTTCTGACACATTTACAAATTAATTTTTTAACAGAAAGATATAAAATTGGAAAGCCTGGCCATGGAAGTGATTTGGAATCGAACTGTTTTTTTTCCTTTTTTGATCCATCAATTACCCATTGAGTTAGAAGCGATTTCGATCACGTGATAAACCCGTTTTTCGCCCGCTCTTAAGTGATTTTTCTACTTTCGCGCGGAAATGTGGTTCAAAACGTCTACTTTGAGAAACGTTCTCTTCTGAAAGATCTATTGCGTTTGCAAAAAAATGGAAAAAACAGCTCGATGACATAGTTTCTGAACAACAACAGCAGCTAGTTTCATGCATTTTGGAACAAAAATAATTTAAAACTTATGTCAGAAAGTTGCCCTTTTGGATTTGAGAACACCCTTAAATGTCTCTAAGATCAAAAGTAATATATTCGCTGAATCGTACTGTCAAAGGGTAAGTCACCCTTACACAGGCAAAGTCGCGTCTCGCTAAACTTTCGCCGTCTCTTAACTCGCTGGGCTGCAAGGTTCGTGCGCCGACGAAAATCTGCCCTTCCCTGGGATCAAGACGACCCCTTCTCAAAAATCAGAGCCAAAGCATCGGTCCAACCGATCTATGCTCTCTCAAGTCTGGAATGATCACTAACTAACCCTTTTAATTATCGTATCATCTTATTTATCATAGATTATTTTTTCTGGCACTCTGTATACAGGACTTTGGCCAGTCTCCGTACTTTTCTCACCTGAATGGTCAGCTGGGGTTCACATATGACACGCCCTACTCTTGCGCTGCACACCTGAAGGAAATGCCTTTTAAAGCGAAAGTACTTTCCTAGTTTCACTTTTTCGGGAAATCAAAGTCTCTCATGGTGGTCCTGGGCCTAAGTGCCTGACAAAGACTGTCCAGCCTCCAAGATTGATCATGATATAACGTTTGCTCTAATGTCCCCGACGGATTAGTGGACTCTGACTATTTCTTGGTCGATTCTGTAAAACACATTGCAGTTCCTATATAGGGAATATTGTAATATTTGGGTCTGTACACTAGTTATAGTACGATCATTTGCTACGTTTGACGTGCAATTTCCAACCCGTCTATGAATAAGTAACGTTGTATTTATATGCTGAATATTGTTTGGTAATGATTGATATGGAAGCAATTAAGCATCGCAAATTTAAATAAAATATTTTTAAGTATTTTTAAGAAATTTTATTAAAGATATTAAAAATAGATATGAAATATCACTAAGTAATTTTAAATTATATTTAACTGCAACATGTATTAATTCCAAATTTAAAATCTGCACAAATTGCGGGAATCGATTTAACGAACGAAAACTTCATAAATACGAAAATATTCACAACCAAAATGGATGACACTTTAACTTTGTTTTTGCTTCTAATGGTGATTTCGATAATTTTTGTTGATATGTTACTTACGTAACAAATGGATGAATTTACGCATCGTCATGTTATCGGTATGAAGGAGCCTGGCCGGTGTCAGGCCGATGCTGCCGAAGCTATTGCTATCGACAAATCTACGGTTTGAGACTGTAGCAACGCTACTTTTCAACGGGAAATGCTAGTAGAATTTCTGTAGAAGGTCGTCCACGTATTACAACACCATCAGATGACCAATTTGCGACTTTAACTTCCCTCACGAATTTAGGAAAAAAGGTCAACGGAAAAAAAGGCAACGGAAAAAACGTCAACGGTAAAAAGGTCAATGGTAAAAAGGTCAACAGGTAAAAAAGGCAACGGTAAAAAGGTCAACAGGTAAAAAGGTCAACGGTAAAAAAGGCAACGGTAAAAATAATAATTATAAATACTTCATTGAACATAAAATTAGATATTAGTTATTGAGGTGCATATACGTTCAGTTACAGAAAACCGATTCTATGCATCAAGTAAAGCACGTGGTAAGAACATGTATTTGTAACCCTGTTATTGAAAGCAATATATTATACATGGCATTATACTAAAGACACCTATATATAGGTGCTGTGTATTAAAAATTATTCCATGCCGGAGACGTCGACTGTTCGTTAAGAGGTACCTGGAATGGAGGGGGGGGGGGGGGTAAACAGAAAATATACACTGTAGATTCTTTCAACGCGCTATATGGATAGCTTATGTATAAGGACATCAACTTTTATATATTTATGGAAACTTTGACCAAAGCTAGTTTTTCGGGGGACGAGAATGGGAAAAGACATTAAATGAAAAGAAAAAAAAAACTTTACATGCAGAGATTTTAAAAGGGTTGAAATAATGACAAACAAATGAAAATTTTTTAAAGCGAAGAATTTTCATTATCTTGATGTTTGCAATGTAGAAGGGGGGTACAGTTAAGTAGGTGTGTGTTTGTGGGGGGGGGGGCGTCAGTAAATATGAAAGATTTCTCTCAAGAAAGCACAATTTAGAGAATACATAGCAGAAATGAAAATGTTTTTACAAAAATAATTTGAAATAAAATTAAAGATTCAAATTTATTGACTACGGTGTACACATGTAGCGTTTTGCATCGGGCTAGGAAACTCGCTTTTATCCGAACATGACGCGACCTGCGGTTCGTGCCATATTTTTTCTTTACATATCATTTTAACTTCTACCATTTTGCTACGAATCGGTTTGACTTTCTTTGTTTCGGATTCGAGTTAGATTTTGATTCTTGAGCTGGGATTCGGGTTGACTTGATTTTGCAAAAGATTGTCCAAAGTATTCTTTCTGGTGAAAACTCTATATAGAATAATGTCTACATAGAATCTATATAGAATATCGCGTGCCATTCACGCGTAATTCTATTCAAAACGCCAATTTTAACAGCGTTTTCAAAAAGAATGCCTGCTTTTATCGAAAAATGGTAAAGCTGTTCGACTCCATAGTTTCTGAATAAGAGCATCTGCCAATTCCATGTGTTTACGAACAAAACTAAATTCAGGAATATGTCAGAAAAAAGAAGTCAATTTGGATTCCAATATAGTTGAAAAGATTATGATTTTTCTGTGTGGGCAAGTGGGGCATTTGTCCAGACCCCCCAAAATTTAGTGTCCCAAACTTAGAAGTAATTGAAATTTTATTTTCATGCTTTTTTTACTTTAGTCGAGAAACATTTGTATTTTAAAAACTATTCATACTTCTATTATTTAGTTTTTCTTAATCATAATGCTGTATTGAAACTATAAAAAAAAGGTTGGGGGTGGGGGGAAGAAACATTTATTTTAAAATGTTTTATTTGTTTTGATTTATTACTGGTAGAACCTTTGTGGTAAGAGGTATTATGTCATCCCTTTTTTATGTAGTGATTTAAAAAAATAACCTCTAATAAAAGTATTGTTTTAATCATATTTATCATATAATATTTGAACTAATTCTGATCACATTGGTGTTTGTGTGAGGTAGGAGAATAAAGAAATTAATTTTCAAGCTTTAATCTATCATTCGGCCAACATGATCGTGCAAAGTAATAATAATAATTAAAAGATAGGTTCTATACGGTATTTTTTCCGGGATTCGTTTATCTTGATATCAGGAGTAACTAAAATGACATTCCGCATAAATTTAACACATATATTTGGATTATTTCTGAAATGTGTTAGAGAATATTGCAGTAATAATTTCAAAAATTCACACATAAATTGCACAAGACAATTTCAAGGCATTTGTTAACATTTACTTGATAATTGAACCAGTGTTGCCAGATTGGGCACTTTTTTAAGGCTGTTCTCAACTGCTCTGCTCAACAAGCGCAAAACGTTTTGACACATTTACAAATTCATTTTTTAACGGAAAGATATAAAATTGGAAAGCCTGACCATGGAAGCGATTTAGAATCGAACTGTGTTTTACATTTTTTTTATCTATAAATTACCTATTGCGTTATAAGCGATTTTGATCATGTGACAAACACGTTTTTCGCCCTTTCTTCAGAGGTTATTCTACTTTCGAGTGAAAATTCGGTTCAAAACGCCCACTTTGACACTATTTCCTGAAAGATCTATTGCGTTTGCAAAAAACTGAAAAAAACAGCTCGATGACATAGTTTCTGAACAATAACACCTGTTAGTTACATGCATTTCCGAACAAAAATAAATTAAAACTTACTTATGTCATAAAGTTGCCCTTTTGGATTTAAGAACAGCCTTAATTTAGATTATTTGACTCTCACCACTTTTTTAAAGTAGTATAATTCGCCTTGTTTTTCAGGAAAAAAAAAAAAAAAAAAAAAAAAAAAAAAACGGCGACAATTAGCAATCTGGGGACAAAAAAGTCCCCAATCTGGCAACACTGAATAGAACAATTATTTTTTACTTCGAAATTTAGCTATTGTTTAAAAAAAGAAGCGAAGGTGATCAAAGGAAACAGAAAAGTATCTAAGTAACTTTTCAACTTGACAAAATCTTAAATTTTTATTTCATCAGGCAGAAGAGTAATAATGAAAATAAAAAGCCTTTATAACTTCTTTTCAAAGATTTTGAAATCTATTTAATTGAATTTTTAAGCAGTTTTCGGCCTTATCTCCCTGTATATAATGTTACATTTATAAATCATAAAAAAATAAAAACAAATACTAAAACACATAGAAGAAAAAAAAAGGGGTTGGGGGGGGGGTCGAAATTGAAGCATGTTTTAAGTACATGTAGGAAATATTTCTATAAGAGGTCAACAGTAATGTTACCAATAATATTAATCTGTAGCTTTTGTCTAATAGATCTAGATTAAGAGAAAACAAAGTAAACACAAGAGAAAAATAGTAAAAAAAAAAAAAAAAAATCATTAATGGTAACATATTTAAATTTAAAAGGAAAAAAAAAAGAACCTTATTAAGTGTGTTTCACAGTTGTATTAACTAGGTGAAAAATATTACAGGATTTTGTAAAAACTTACTGAAATACTGTTCTATTGCACATAGAAAACTTTAATGTGTAAGTTCAAAAGCGGTATTGTTACTAAATTATAAAATATTTTTGTGGGTAGAGTTTGGGATTTTTACTTTAACCGCTATGTATTTTTAATTTGTTTTTGCTGTAAAAATTGGTCCTATCAAAAACTTGTCAATATAAAAGTTGTAGATAATATTAAGTATATATATATATAAAGTTTTGAATTGGGGGTGGTTTTGGGTTCTAGGGGTCATGAGAAGTGTAGATCTGCAAAACTTTCAGAAATGCCAGCATAGAGAAGATTGCAATAGGTAGTATTTCTTTCGAAATCTACTTAAAATGGTGAAATCTAAACAATTTAGTAATTAGTTTCATTATACTGGTTTTAATACAATTTAACAGATACATTGTTATAATGGGAAATATGGGCCAAAGGGAAAAAAGATGATAGTCATAAACTAGCTATTCCGAGTTATTTTAATTTACAGGTATGGATATGAATCTTCAGCTGTGTATCGACTTATCTTTAACTGCATTTTTAAAGGATTATTTTCATTTTATGCCTGAATCAAAGATTACCAAACGATAATATGTCTTTCAAGCAATTAAATGAAACTATCACATAAAATTTCACAAAAATGGATTATTATCGTTTTTTCCTTTAAAATCGTTTTTCTCTAATTTTTCCAGAAAGAAAACTGGAAAGTAAAAACTTCTTTTTTTTGTTCACCATTTGGAAAATTAAGGAAATTTTTAATGTCTATTACGTTTCTGTGAAATGTAATGTTTGTGTCTATTACACAATACGGCAATAAAGATCGCCTAAATTATCATTTCAATATTTTTTATGAAATGGCATTCAAACTACACGATAAAAGATCAGAATTGATGTTTGAAAAAAGAACAACAATATCACACGATATATTCAGCAATTATTTTCTTTGAGTTTGTTTGAATAAAACTGGTTTAAAAGTGGAAGAAAAATGGTTTAAAACTGGTGGAATGTAAAAAAAAATAATATTGACTCACAAACAAATAATTGAACAAAGCTTGAGAAGCACAGATCTTTAAATTTAACAATGAACGCATATGAATAACCAAACGTTCGATATGAATATTTCTCAGTATTTTTTGGATAAACGACACACTTTAAATGTAATTTTGTTCTCACGTCATAACGTACGTACTATTATTAGACACACAAAATATTTCTCATTTGTACATGCATAAAATTTTTAGACTGTACTTAAGAATCATACAATGTACAGTGAAACCTCGATTATCCGAGCTAATTGGGACCGCAAGTACCTCGGATATCGGAAATCTCGGTTAATAAAAATTGCGTATAAAAACGCGCCGTGCTCGCGAATTTAACATCTCTTAGAATAAAAAACAATCGAATGTTTTTCAAATGATAAAAATAAACATATATAAATTTATGTTTCACAGCTCAACAAATTTGAAAAGGAAATAAAGTAGTAGTAGTAGTAAATTTTTAAAATGCAAATTGAAAATTTTTTAACTATACTAAGTTAAATATTGAAAGATGCATTTTCAAAAAGAAAAAAAATCTCACGAAAAAAAAAAATATATATATTTTAATTTGTTAAATTTGCATTAACAAATTTCGCGAAAGAAAGCGTAAACAGAATAATGTCTTGAAACCCAAATGTCTATTGTGAGAGTCGCCCCTCCTTACTGTTGCAAGTCAAGCGGGGGGGGGGGGGGGAGGGATGTACACATCTCATTTAGTGTTCAGTAGGACACATGGCCACTGGAAACAAAGCATTGTTCCCTGTTCACATCTCAGGGTGCAATATTTCTTGGAAATTAAGTGCCCCCTCCCCCAAATATTCCGGCCCAAGGGGCCCGGTTCAAATCAAACAATAAGAAAGCCATTCATCATTCTGCCCCACCTCGCATCCGGAGAAAAACTAATCCTTTCTTTGAAATGGTGAATTTGCCTCGGGGTGATCCATATAAGCATCCATTTTGTTGCCTGGATGGAGTGGAATTGGGTTTTTTAATTTATGTATCAGGTACACTTATGGGCACCGCACATGTTCAAGAAATATGCGCCAATTCAGTTAATGTGTTAGTACTACGTAGGCTTCTCTAATAAAAGGGTTGGGTTGGGTTGATTGTTGACGGCCAATTATCTACACGAGGGATATGGGCCCTAGGGGGAGTGCCTTCCGTGGAGGTCTTTCTAAGGGAACCTAATCCGTATTAACGCATGGAAATCCACGGTTCGAAGAAAACCACGAAAACTCCGAACGATTAGGCCGACGGGCGCGATTGGGTTCGAACCCAGCACCTCCCGTCTACCAGCTTCGAGAGCAGAGCCTCTCCTCTAATAAAAGGGACTCATTCTGTAATCTTTCTGAGATATTTTTTTTTTCTTTTCTGATAATTTTTTCTTTGTAAATAACTATATGCGTTAGCTAAGCGCTATCTATTTTCACATGGTGACAATTTTCATAAATAAATGGTACACTATCAAGTAAATCTGAAGATATTAAACTGCAGTCGAACAAAAGAAAGAAAGAAGGAAAGAGATACATGTTAATCACCCCATTGTACAATTAAAAAAAAAAAAGGAATAGGCAGTGATGTTTCTTTTTTTTTTTTTTGAAATAGGCAAATATGTCTTTCTTCAATGTATGTTGTATATATATATACAGTTGAACCTCGTTAACGCGAACACTCAAGTCAAACTTTTTTTTATTCGTGTTAAAAGTAGTTCGTGATATCCGAACTTAAATACATCATATACAACAGGACGGGGCAATCGGAAACAATTCGTACTAAAAGTAATTCGCGTTAAGCGTGTTCGTGTTAACGAGGTTTGACTATATATATACTGAAAAAATGCTTAGGGGTCTTCTTCATACTGAAATTGTTCCAAATTTCAAACTCTGAAATTTTCAATACGAGCCCTTATTTTGACATTATTTAGTTTTCTCGTTAAATTTCAATTAGGGTAGCAAACTGGAAGTCAATCGTGCCAGTAGTGTACAGTTCATAGATATTTAAAATTTTTAACTCTAAATGTTAAATGTATTTTAATCATTACAACGTAGATTGCAATGCGGTTAGTTCTTTAAGCATAGCTCCAGAACTATTTTTCAGAATAAGCTGTGATTTTATAATTCACATACTTGAAGCATTTATAAATCGATTTTTTTTTTTTTTTTTTTATCAAAGAATTTAGATTACAAGTCCTAATTTCTTCCGAAAAAAATATTTGTAATTAATTTATAATATATATATATATATATATATTAACTTTTTGTAAGATTAAACCATTATATATAAAAAACCATTCTAAACCATTACAAATTATCAACCAAAATTGTGAATGTATAAATAATAAAGGAATTTCTTCAAATTAAAAAGGCTGTATAAACCATCATATACCAGTAAATCTATGAAACAATCCCCATAACAAGTGCAGCATGGATTTGAAATCACAGTAAACATATGAAAAATGGAAATTTGTGGAACAAAGGGATTTATATGTGAATTGCAATCGCGCAAGAGTTATGCTTATATAATAATTGCAGAGCATTCCACCAAGCAGTTCTTGAGTTATGCGTAAAACAAATTACCATCAATGCAATCTCTTGTAATGATTACAAATGAATGAATTGAAAAAATGAAAACCTTCGTACTTTCCTATCCGGGTAAGTACGTCTTTCAAAAACACAAAATATACGATTTTTTTTTTTCTTTTTTTCTGCAATGCCGGTGCAATCTTCTGTTAAGGCTGTTCTCAACTGCTCTGCTCAACAAACACAAAACGTTTCGACACATTTACAAATAAATTTTTTAACGGAAAGATATAAAATTCGAAAATCTGACCATGGAAGCGATTTGGAATCGAACTGTGTTTTCCATTTTTTTTATCAATAAATTACCTACTGAATTATAAGCGATTTTGATCACGTGACAAACATGTTTTTCTTGAGTGGTTATTCCACGTTCGCGCGAAAGTTCGGTTCAAAGCGTCCACTTTGACACTATCGCGTGTTTATACACATCCTGCGTAGTTGGTCACTGAAAAATATTATTTAGAAAACTTTATTTAAACGGAATGTCGGTGACGTTATGCAGCGTTTCACCAACCAAAATTCAGGGCACTTACCAATGATGCCTTCATATTTATACAAAGCAAAGTTAATATGATCAAAGTCTTACTAAAGTATCTTCATTATTGTTAAATTTGTGAACTAAAACGTCTAGTGAAGCACAATGCATTTTTTACTAAACAAGAGTTTCCTTTAAAGTCCTTTAAAAAATACAAAAGAAAAATTCTTTAGCTGAATCTTTCGTGACAAATCAGGAGGTTTTTAGGGTATTTCAACATTTATTTCATTTCTTATGTGCAATAAGTTTCGTTGAAACCCACTAATGGATTTTGCTATGGTTTACAAACCATTTTTCTCTCTTTAAATACAAAGGGATAGGAATGGAGTTGATATTTCCCAGTATATCCTAAAAGTTATTCTATTTATCTAGCACAGCTTCTCAAAATAACAATACAAGTTTACATTTTTGTTACTCAAACCTAAGCCCTTTTGTTACTCAAAACTAAAGGACTCTAGTTTACACCTGTGTTCCCAGCCCCACCCCTAGACAATACATAAATGCAGGATAAAAACCTGGGGAAATTCCTGAGTAAAATATCATGCAGTGAAACTTCCCTGTGCGACCACCTCCCTGAACGACCATCTTTTTATGGAACGAAATTTATTCCCATGGACTGAATAGTGATTTTACCTCCCTTCAGAGACCATTTTAGTTGAACTCTCTCCATGAGCGACCAATTTCTTTGAAGAAAATGAAACAAATTTTCCCTGGTCGCTTGAAGAAGGTTTTATTAGAAAAATAATTCCAGAAAGCGCATTATTCATCAAACTTCTAAACTAGGTTTAGATTTTTTTTATTTTATTCCGGTAACTTTTAACTCCCCTGTCCTATTGTGTCAGGAAACTCTCAAAGAGATAGATAGATCAATGAAATCGTCATTATTTTTTCCCGTCCAAAAAAAAAAAATTGCATTTATTTACTTAGCTTCGAAAGGACTTGGAAATATAAGTAATTAAAGATAAAACCGTAAAATCATAACAAACGTCAAAGTATTCATTTTTTACACTCTGCAGTAATTAACTTATGGAATTAACTTTTGTTTTGAAACTTAAATTTTCATTTTTTTTCCTAATGTGAAAATAAATTTTAATAACATTAATTGTTACCTTTTTTTCAACAGTTAAAATCTAGATTTAAACATGACCTCCATTAAGAGACCATCTCTCGGAGCGACCAATTTTTTTTTTTAACGGAATGTGGTGGCTTTAGAGAGGTTTTACTCTATTTTGATGTTAGTAGATTAATGTCAAAATTTTACCCCATACTTATCTATTTTATTACACCCACAAACCTAAATCTGTCCCTTACCTAAAAAAGCAGGATAATGAAAAAATTCCTCTAAAGAAAATGGCTCATTTCTTCGTCTTTTTATTCCCTTTACAATCTCTGTACGTTATTTTTTCCTTCCCCTCCCCTCCCCCTCACTACACCCAAAAGCCATTATTGATTAAACATCTTTGCTTATATATAAACTATCAATGTAGCAAGTTGAAAGAATTGTATTTTCTTAATCCCCCCCCCCCCCCCGTAGAAAGCACCAGCTTGTCCCCTTGTAGAAGTAAGGCATGTTAAACTTAACTTCCCTTAATAAAATATTAAAATTATGTTTTCTTTGACCAAATCTTAGAATTGTATAACCTACCGATTAACTCTGTACCCCCTGCACACTACGCTGTAAGAAACTGACAGTGGGAAAAATTAACTTTTATTAATAAGCAGCTGTTCTTGTATATAATTACTCATAAATGTGTGGACCCTTTCCACTCTACTTAATGTGAGCCCTTTTTTCATGGAGATTTTTTTCGGGGGAGGGGGGGGGGGGGCGCTTACCGTCCTTGGTCAATGTTTCCATAAATATATAAAAGTCGCTGTCCTTTTACATAAGCTATAGCGAGTTGAAGTACACGTGTTCAGCATTTGCTTTACTTGAAACATTGAATCGATTTTCTATAATTCAATATATATGTACCGCATTAACTAATAATCTCAATTTTTAATTATTATTTTTTTTACCGTTGACCTTTTTACCGGTTGACCTTTTTACCGTTGCCTTTTTTACCTGTTGACCTTTTTTCCGTTGCCCTTTTTACCGTTGACGTTTTTTCCGTTGCCCTTTTTACCGTTGACCTTTTTACCGCGCACCTCCCTCACACCCGAACAATGGCAGCAAGAGCGATAGAATAGCTAATTTCGCGACAGACCGTATACATGCGACTTAGTCAACATGGCCTTTATGCCAGACGTCCGACTATATGTTTCCTACTTAGCTCTACTACAGCCGTGATAAGTATCAGTGGTACAGGCACGTAATATGGAATGGACCGCAAACCAGTGCAGCAATGTAATGTTCTCTGACAAATCCAGGTTTACTTTACAGAGTGACAGTCGACGTGTTGTTATATGGAGAAAGCCTGGCTTGCTATATAACATAACATTTATACGTGAATTGCACCAACACAGGGGATTTGGCAAGCACGCATGGGGCAGCATTACGATCAATGAACGCCTCTGCATCATTGGTACCGATCATGATGTGACAAGAGGTAAGTGGGGCACATATTGCCGGACGTCTGGAATAAAGACCATGTCAACTAATTCGCCTGTATACAGTTTGTCGCGAAACTAGCGGGGCATCAGCGGCAGTTAATTCTGCTGCTATAGCTGTCCCGAGGTGGTCATCGCTGTCATCGCTGCTGCTATAGCTGTTGCGGGTATTGTTTGGTTGCGCCGGGCCGTTAATGTTACCAATCGGTTATCTGAGGGTGTTGTTAACCGCAAACAACTTTCTACTGGACTTCACCATACCGATAACATGAATACGTTTAAATTCATCCACTTGGTACGTAATTAACTTTTCATCAACAAAAATGATCGAAATCACCACATTAGAAACAGCGACAAATTCTCAGAGCCATCCATTCTCACATTCAAACTACTTTGCAATTCACGCTTTTGACAACCAATCCTCTGAAATGACTGATTTTATTGGTTTAAAAAACAATTGTAATTACCCACAGTTTTCATAACGTTTTCCCATTATGTGTGTGAATTTTCACCGTTTTCCAAAAAGCTTTTTGAGAAAACAATGATTTGTTGAAATATGCAATACTTCTGGACATCAGTGCAGCAAGCGTAGAAAAAACTTAAGCTCTTTCTAAAAATTTTAACACACGCCTTTTTACCTACTTGACATTATAAGACATTTCAATGTTAAGAATTTCTCTGTAATCCCCTTAATTACGTATTTTTGATGGCAGTGTAAATGTTCGTTAACGCAAACAATTGATGAGAATTTTAGTAAAATCTAACTTTTCTTTGTCCCAAAGGATGGTAACATCAGCAGGTTGATTGGGATGGGGAACTTTAGGTTGATTTGGTTGGCTGATTTTTGACGCCACAGTCAACTTGTGCATACGAGTGTAAACAGACCGGGACCACCGTTTAAAGGGAGGGGATGTAGTTACAGGTTAGCTTGTTTTATAATGGCGTGGTCATCTTGTGCTGAAGAAGATGTAATTGTAAATGAGAAAGCGAAAAATTAAAACAAAAAAGGGGACATGATGCCATGCTGACCGAATTTATTCGAGGATTCAAAATAGCTTTGTTATTTAAATATTAGCATGAAATTCTACTTTCTCTAAAAATTAAATGTACGATAGTTTCAGTTTTCAAATAAATTTTCGCTCAGCAAACACTCCTAAAACGTGGTTTCTTCTTTATTAAACTATATTAGGCTTAGCTGACATACCTCGAAGAAATCAATTAATTCCCCGGTACCGAAATAAACAGACTGAAACTTTCAAGTTAGATTGGAATTCGAAATATTGTGAAGTACTGTACAATTCCGTATACTACATGAAACTCGGAATTTCCTACCTAGCAGCCAGCACACTTACCGCTAAACAAACAGGTGCGTAGTTTCGGTGTTGTAAGTTTCTATGAGTTTAAAACTATCCTGCGACTACGATAATCCAATTTCGCTTAAAAGAATGAACAATTTTTTTTTATTAATCCTCAATTTTTTTCTGCATATTTCTTTTGCATTTTTCGTCAGATTTTCACATTTATACTTAAGATAATACCATTCTTTAGATACCATTCTTTGCCATAGATACCATTCTTTTTTTTTTTTTAGCTTCAGTCATACTTATTTCTTTTTTAGACGATATTTACCCCTTGAAAAGCGCATAAATAGGATTATATTACATATGATGTTTAAGGCAAAAATATTCTTCTTTTGCTCTTTTGAAGTGTTGGAGACCAGCTAAAAGACGCTTAACTTGACTAATGGAAAGGCCTGTACCCTCTAGAGAAATGAAAGGGAATTTCACTTTTCTGTTGGCTTACATTAGAAAGAGAGCCAAAAAAAGTTTTCTCAAGAGTCCTGTGAAATTTAAAAGCATTGTTCAAGAAACAGACATCTTTTTATTCTAGTTCAATAAATATGACCTCGGAGAATTCAGTGTATAATCAATATTAAGCATGGAAAAAAATGTTTGAAAGTATCTGGTGGTTTGGGAATAATTTTTGCATCATAAAAACATTTATTTATAAATGGTAATATTAGCAAATAATCAAATATTAGTTTAATACACAAGGCAGAAGGAAATAATTTCCCATACCAACATTATGAGAGTGATTATGGGAACAACTTTTGTAGCCATCCAATTAAATATAATATAATATAAAACCTGTATTTATGGGCAGTTTGAAAAGTTTTATAGTGGTTTTACATACAGAGCCACATCAAGGGTGGCGTAGTGGGTGCCCCTGCAGGTGTCAAGCCATATATATGTGCTTTATCGGCACCATCACTTATCACAATACCTATTATCTGGTGATTGGTTAAAACAAAATTAGCGCGTCCCAAACTAGAGTTGTTTTGTAATTGAATTAGAGATGTTCTCAATATCTTTCAATTAATCGCTTAATAATACTAATCTTTTTTATGCATTCGCAAAGTCATTTTCATACTCAGATTCATGAAATTTGCAGACGTTATTATTCAAGTATAAAAGACACGAAAAATGATTTTTATTTTCTTATAAATGTAGTAAATCTTGGCCTACAGTAAATTGGTTGTTCTCTTGTAACGATCTTTCCGTGACTGCCATTACTAGTTCCATAATTTTCGCTACCGAAGACTTAAATATATCTGGATTAAAAAAACTCCATAGTAACATAATCATATTGATTAATCACAATGTTGTTGAAATGCGGCAACATGTAAATGTTTTTTGAGAATTCGTATGGTTTTTGAATTTAGTCGACCAACTTGTATATGCTGGGTGTGTGCAACAGGGTAATATAAATGTTTAAAAATAATCTACTTAAAAGATTTGAACATTTCCTGCCATCCGTAATTTTTTTAAATTAAATTATGGGAGAGGTTAATCACTTTCGAGTTCCTTCTTATACCACTCCTTTTTTATTCCAGTTATAACGGAAAATTTCGATGAATCGTGGGAAATTATCTAACTGATTTTATCGGGCAAACAGTGATCCAGTGGTTCCACTTTTATGGTTTTACAATCTTTACATCACATTTCTGTTCCCAAACACCTTGAAAATCATTCTCTTCGAGGAACTACGCTTTTAGAGAGTGTAAAAGAAAAAAAAACTGCTAGGATCAATTTGTATATTCAAAGGAATAAGTTAAGCAAGAACTGTTCTCGAATATACTGAACATCTTGCACGTATTACTAACGTTTTTCTTCATCCATATTCAGTAAGATCCAACCTAATCCAATTGTAACACGCATCGCGGATCGAATGGATGTTTGAATGGATTAGCTTTTCATATGTTTAATGTATGAGAGCGATTGTATTTACAGGTATATACTCAAATTAAAGGATTGTGTGTCTACATTTTATTTACTATTTCCATTACAAAATACTAACGCAGGAAATCGAGGGATCCGCCTTGTCCCACCATAATAATACACATTGTGCGACATCGCGTCACTTGAGAAGGTATCAAAGGAAGTGAATGCATCCTACCTGTTATTTAATGGTTGGTGACTCAAACTTGTGAGAGGTCATGCATGAAGATAAATGTGACTGATACTTTAGTTTTGTGCATGACAAAAGAATTCTTGTCATACATTCTTAATAAAATGAAAACATCGGATTTGATTACAACAGAATTTTCTGTTAATATATGTGATTAGTTCAGTTTATCAACACTTGGGAGAAACAAACCGAAGCTGTTACCAGCTGTATGGTAAACGTACGTCAGATTTATCACGTGCATTTATACATGAATGTGGATAAACTGAATTTTTTAAATGATATGTAATAATTACAATTCTTTTTATTCTCGCAGTTCTCACATACATATCGCATCAGCTGCCGCTCATTTGATTTCTTTCTCATAAGAACATATTTTATCCTTTGCAATTTATGATCGATTGAAATAATGTCTTTTATAATGATCGGAAATAAATTGTTAGTTATTGCTGCGCTTTTTTTTTTTTTTTTTTTTTTTTTTTTTTTTAATAGTTATCGAATAGTTGAAATTTTTATTATAATTTTACGCTTTCTTTTCTATGGGGGAAATTGTGGCATTTTCCCAAATTTTATCAAGAATTCGTCTACGTCTTTGAGAACAGCATTTTAAAAAATGCTCCAAAGATTTTCTCGTGCTTTCATTTATTTAAGGGTTCACTTATAAAAAACACATTTTGTGGGGTTGTTTTTCTTCTGCGACAGAAGAAAGGGCTCGAATTTCAAAATAAATGTTTCATTTTTCAATTTCTAAAACGTTTATCTAACATTTTAAAGTTTATATATCAAGCAAGGCATTTACGTATTAAACGAGATATAGATCTATAGTTCATTACTTAAATAATGAAAATCTTAAAGTGATCCTTTTAAAATTATGCTTGAGATAAGAAAGAAAAGAATTATATTGATATTTCTAGTCATTCCAGATGAATCCTGCTGATCAAATGCAATCTTAGAAAGTTTCCAGTGCAATTCCTCCCAAAACTTTATATCGATTATGACATCAATAAATAAATTAATGGGAAACGAATCTTTATAAATTTTAATTTTATTACTGCATAAATCACAATGCGCCACAATTACTGCGCAAAATCTCTTATAAGTTTATTCCTAAATCTAGACAATTGTGTTATGAAAATACGTAACAAAATTTATTTCAAACGCGCTTTATCTTTTAAGATGCATTCACTTAATTTGAGGATGATGCAGTTTGCAATTCCTTCTCAGACATCCATTGCAGAAGATGCACAAGAAGTAAACTCAAAATTACATATTTCATTAAAACATGGGCAAAAATGTCATCTCCTGCCATTCCTGTATTGTCTAAGCTAAAACTTAAATCTCATTAATGTCTTTTGTGAGATACTTCTGAAAGAGTAATTAATCATTTGCTAGAATTTGGGCTAGTAAGCAGATAACTGCCCGCTTTAGATGTATAATGATTTATCTCTTGCACCAGAATTGTCCGATACCACTGTGATTCGCCACATGTGGTTAATTAGTCATAGCTATGTGGCGAACGTATACAATCACAGATGGGTGTTTTATGATTCGATAACGGGAGATTAATTCTTGTTTGCTGGCTAAACAACTCAGTTCTTGCTGTTCGATATTCAAAATTATTTGTATAGTTATAGAACACACTTAAAATAACCATGCATAAACATTTATTTTTTAAATAAACATTAACAACAATGGATCTCCTTTAGACATAAAAACGAACCGAAGAAAAATTCTCTGACAACATAACCCTGTTACCATAAACAACCAAGTGGGCGTCTAACAGTAAAATCGTTATGTTAAATTTTTTTTTAAAGCTGTTCTCAAATACAAATCGAATACTTTCTGACGCATTTTTAAATAATATTTTTTTCGTAAATGTACCAAATTGGCAGGTTTTCTTATTAAGAAACTATGTGGTGCGTTCGTAATTATATAAATATGTAGCACTTATAGTCGTCGTCTCGTCCGCCCGTCTGTCTGTCTGTCCTTATGTAACAGCGCAAAAACAACCGAACCGAATGGGTTGAAATTTAATAATATAATCGTTGAAGAATTTTGTCGAGTCATTTCAAATTTCATGAAAATCGAATAAAAACTTAAAAATATATTAATAAAAGTTTTCTTCATTCTATTAAATCATATATCATACGTAATTAATTCAATCATATCCCATGATAGATAAGGATTCTAGGTTGCCATGGTGATTACGTCCTATTTAAGAAGGAGTCATATTATTTCCACATTATTGAGTTTAATATATATAATGGTAATAAATTTTGTATTCATGCATTTTTTCCATAAGCGTGTAACAGCTGTCGCACCAAGATCTGAATATTTATAAAAGTAGTGAGAACGCACCTCATTTGCCACGTTTGGCGCACAATTTCCGACGTGTTTCCTTTGTCAGGTAAATGCAAAAGAATTTTCAGAAAATGCTGTCAAATGTGGCGTTTTGAACCGAATTCCGAGACGCGACAGAGAGAGAAAAGAAAGAAAACTGCCGTACTGAGACAACAATCGCTTATAAGTCAAGAAGTAATTAATTTATCTGGAAAGGAAAAAAAAATGTTCAATTATAAATCACTTCAATAGTCATGTCTGAAAATCATGCTTTTAAGTTTAAAAACGAATCAGAAAATGTGCCAGAAATTTTCGCCTTCTGAGCGGGGGAAAATATATATTTTTTAAACAACCTTAATACGCCAAAGTGACTATTTTTGATCCCATCTCATTTGAAATAATCGTTAAAAATACTTTAGTAAGTTATAATCACTGGAACAGAGAAAGAAAATTTAATGTATAAAACATCTCAAAGCATTAGAAACCTGTTTACCTTCAAATGTAAAACAGTACTATTTTATTTTCTCTCTTACTGTTCTTCGCATTTTTCTGAAGATTATTCCTACTTCAGTCGACCCTGTAAAATTTTCTGAATGTCCCACTAAATAAGTATTAGTATATTGATAAATTAGAACGTGATTTATAAAGATGAAGCCCAGTGGTGTAGTGGTCAGTGCATCTGACTGCCGCACCGCAGGTCGAGAGTTCGACTCCCGACTGGGCAAGGTTCACTCAGCCCTTCATCCCTTTGGGGTCGATAAAATGAGTACCAAGCTTGCTTGGGAACTAAACAACGAGGGTCTCGCGTTAGGCTGACCACCTGGCCGGGACGCATGCTGTATAGCACTTCGGGGCCCAGGGTCAAGAAAACAGAGATGGGCACTGTCGGCCCAGATCCTTCATGGATTGTATAGCCACAGAGTTTAGTTTAGTTTAGATTTATAAAGATATTTCAAGGTAAAATTTGGATTGCGGAATGTGGTTTTCAAAAGTTCTGCTACATATATTCCCTCAAGGAATCCTATTTAAGGAAATTCATTCAAGCAATGATATTTTCTTATAAATATCTCTCTCTGTTTTTTGCTACATTAAAAGCAATTTTACATTTATATTCGAAGAAAGTCTCGTGAAGCACTATAGCAATTTTTTTCGGGGATTTTTTTCTCTTTCTCTTGGAAAATATACTGTAAAGTACTATCACACTACAGCTAATGTTTATTCATTTATTTAATATTTACTAGAAAGTAAGTACCCATCAAAATTTGATGGCATCAATTTGACAGTTCCACATATAAATGCTTTTTAGCAAAAGTTTAACTAAAAATATTAGTTGAAAGGATTACTTTTACATAATACAGTTTTAATTTAAAAAAATAGTATTTTGTAAAATAATTTAAATTGTGCGATATTTAAAATTATTCGTTAATTTTATTTTTATCACTCTCACTCTAAAACTCCGAACTTAATATTTGCTAACTCTTTATAATATTTTTTTAATTAGTTCAATTTCAGTTTAAGTTTTCATACATTATTTAATTATTAACCAGTTCAGTTCCAAAGCTAAAATATTAATTACAAATGTTTATTCATTCTTTTGTTTTGTTTTTCTTTTTTTCCAAACAATATGACATCGTAAATGACAGAAAAATTAGCTTTTCTGAAATTGATCCTTTAGGCGCTTAGTAATTTAGGTTCAAAAATATGAATCTAAAACTACAAACCTCCTTAAAACATCAATATAATAACCCTTAACCTAAATTAACGCAATCACAAATTTAAGAGCTTTGAACAAGTAAATAAATAATCTACAAATCCTCAAAATTTTTTATTGAAAAAGATTTAAGTTAAATACTTATGAACATTTCTCACTTTCTTGGTCATACTGTCTTTTTGGGCGTTTTTAGGCATTTTGCAAACTCAGATGAAAATAACATTTATTTTATGTGGAAATCAGATTAGATGCTGCCATTTATTCGCTTGATTTGAACGCAAAAAGTATTCGGCTATTAAGAAGTGATATGAAAATGTAAAAAAATTGGACATTTTAGTTTTTATAAGTAAAAGAACAGAGGTCCCCGTTTGGGGACCCAAGGACCGAAGAGGTTAAACCATATATATCGAGTTCATATCTTTTATAGTCCTTATATAAATATTATCCTTCTTCTTTTTTTTTCTTTCTTTTTTTATGCAGAAATTAATTACCTACATATGTCTTCTTGATCATTGTCATAAAAAAATATACAAAAAATTGCAGATGGGTTCAATTTATTTAATCGAAAATTACACAACAATGGTTTGAATTTAAATATTTTTAAAACAAAACCAGTAATTTTTTTTTTTATATTGTTGAGTAATAAATTTTATTTAATAATTATTACTAAACATTCGGGTAAGAAAATTCGAATTCTATATACCTCCCTTACTGATATAAAATATTTGATTGACAATATTAAAATGAATTTTCTGAACACCAATATAGTCCAGGCAATAGAGACCGTATAGGGGCTCTACCTAGCAAAATTCATGGTAGTTCCGGAAAAAGGCTTACTATATGTTTTTTGGGTTGTTGAATCCGAATTTTTAACTTCCCACCAAAATTTCCCCCGGCAACCCCCCCCCCCCCGAATTTTGGTAAAATACCCCCCAAAAAAGGTTTTTATTAAAAAAATCAATTTTTTTTAAAAATTGTTTTAGGGAAAAAGTATCTAGAAATTCAGAAAGTAGACAAAATTTGCAAGAAATTAGATATATGACATTATGACTTAGGATGAAGGGGAAGGGGGGATCTGCCTCGGAACATGCGCGCGGTGCTGCGTGAACTAAGTTGCGCAATTCCACTTAACCACTCACACGTTTACATTCGCCCTCACATCTCCCATCCGAACTTTCCCTATAAGGTTTACTTTAAGTTTCTTGGGTAGCTGAATCCGAATTTTTAACTCCCCCCCCCCCCCCCCCCCCGAAAACCCTCCCATATAGTTGTTTTTAACTTAAATTTCTTATTGTTTTAGGGGAAAAGCATTACGAAATTCAGAAACTAGACAAAATTTGCAACAAATAGGATACATGACATTATGACGTAGGATGAACGGGGAGGGGGAGGGCTGCCTCTGAACATGCACTGCGGCGCTACGTGCACTAAGTTATGAAGTCCAGGCAATAGGGGATTTTACCTGGAAAAATTAATACTAGTTCTGGATTTCGACTCATTTTATGTTTTTTGGGTCGCTGAATTCAAATTTGTAACTTCCCACCAAATTTTCACCCAGCAACCCCCCAAAAATTGATTTTTTGAAAAAATTTGGTTTTTGAGAAAAGCGCGCGGGGAATGTTCCGAGTCAGCCCCCTCTCTCCCCGTTTATCCTACGTCATAATGTCATGTATTCTATTTGTTGCAAATTTTGCTAGTTTCTGAATTTCGTAATGCTTTTCCCCTAAAACAATAAGTAATTTAAGTTAATAACAACTATTTTGGGGGGTTTTCGGGGGGGGGGAATTTTGGGAGTAAGTTAAAAATTCGGATTCAGAGACCCAAAAACTTAAAGTAATCCTTATAAGGAAAGTTCGGAGGGGAGATGGGAGGGCGAATGTAAACGTGTGAGTGGTTAAGTGGAATTGCGCAAATTAGTCCACGCAGCACCCGTTGTGTTCCGAGGCAGATCCCCCCTTCCCCTTCATCCTAAGCCATAATGTCATACATCTAATTTGTTGCAAATTTTGTCTACTTTCTGAATTTCTAGATACTTTTTCCCTAAAACAATAAAAAAAACTGTTTTTCTCAATAAAAACCTTTTTTGGGGGGCTTTTTACCAAAATTTGGGGGGTTGCCGGGGGAAAATTTGGTGGGAAGTTACAAATTCGGATTCAGCAACCCAAAAAACATAAAGTAAGCCGATTTCCAGAACTACCATTAATTTTGCTAAGTAAAATTCCCTATTGCCTCGACTAATAATACAGATTTTATTTTTGTTTTTTTTTTCAGCAGGAGTGAGTTTCGAACTCAAGATCTCTTTCGCGAGCCACAGTTTAAACCCGCCGCCTTCGATCTCTAAAACGAAGGAAGTTGCGGATTTAATTTTACACAAACGCAGATCTCTCATTTTGGTCCGAATAGTGATTAATACGTCTAATTCAAGGTCTATCTAAATATTTTATTCGCTATTTGCTTTTTTATTTACTTTTTGTCCTTTATATAAATCTTACTGAAGACCCAAAAGTAAGTTTTAAAATTTACACAGCCGTACCTATAACCCTTCAAAATTCATTCCTTAAAATATAAAAGTATGTAGTCTACGCCCCCCCCCCCAAAAAAAAGTATAATATATGTATATATATATATATATATATATATAATAAGTATATATACAGGGTGGTCATAAAAAAAACTTTGCCGATATATGGAACTCTAGCGGCCGCTCCGTTTAACCGATCGAGATGAGATTTCAGATATAGCTATTCAGAGGTATGAGCTCGGGATTCTGTGAACGGCAACAAATTGGCGCTCACGGTTACGGTATAGGTACAGAAACTCGAAATTTTCGAATGGCAACGCCCATTTTTTTCCATCGCAAAATGCTCAGCGCATGTGAAAACCCTAAATAGCGCTGGAACGGTACGTGTATCGCAATAAACGGACGCGTTATGCACGCACAAAAAACAGCTCAGCGAACGGCCAAAAACAACACGATCGGGACGCACGGAGGAAATTTGCATATGACAGAGGCAAGACAACAATCACAGAACGTCGTTCGACAGATAATCAGCGTAGGAAACGGATTCTTGCCTCTATCTTATGCAAATTTCCTTGTGCGTCCCGATCGTGTTGTTTTTGGCCGATCGCTGAGCTGTTTTTTGTGCGGGCATAATGTGTCCGTTTATTGCGATACACGTACCGTTCCAGCATTATTTAGGGTTTTCGCATGCGCTGAGCATTTTGCGACGAAAAAAAAGGGCGTTGCCATTCGAAAATTTCGAGTTTCTGTACCTATAACCATAACCGTGACCGCCAATTTGTTGCCGTTCACAGAATCCCGAGCTCATACCTCTGAATAACTATATCTGAAATCTCATCTCGATCGGTTAAACGGAACGGCCGCTAGAGTTCCATATATCGGCAAAGTCTTTTATGACCACCCTGTATATATGTATATATATATAAATTAAATAAATAAAATCAAATAAACGAGAAAGTTTAACTATATCTTTTCTTCATACCCTACTTCTTTTCGAGGTAAATACTAACATGCATAATTACAGGGGAGAAATGCAGAGTTAGTGACATCATTGTCTTCAGGCGCTGACTTCTTGGTAGTACATACAAATTTCTCTTTTCTGTTAGGCACACTAAATTACTTCATCTAGGAATTTTATTAACTGCGAGCTAGTTTTATAAAAATAATCACAGATCTAAAAAAAAATAAATAAAAATAAAAATAAAAATAAAAAAAAAATAATCAAGTTTTGGATCTAACCTCGAAACTTTTTACGAAGAGGAATTCTTTCATTCTAAGGAGAATTGTCAATTCGCGGAGCGCGGCGTTCTGCGGGTCCTTTGAATTTCTTTTCAACGCTGACCACTGTCTGATACCTGACTGAAATGAAAAAAGAAAATCATTATGGAAATAAAAACCGAACAAATTTTAAAGCGAAATTCATCAAATTAAAGACATCGAAAAGCGGGAAGGGTTGGGCTTGGGGCTCCTGAAGCAATCGGACGACCGCTCCGGCTTCGAGCTTAAGGTGTAATAAAGTGTGACTCAAAAGTGACCAGGTGATTTTAAAATTCATAATATATGGTTTAGTTTGTTTTTCTTTTATTTTTTAGTAATAGTGAAATTTTAACAAGCAGATTCATACATTTTAACAAATAGCACAACATTAATATTTTTAAACCAACATTCATTTATTGTGATCCAAAGAACAGTCGGCAAGCAATTCAATATGTAATAAATTCTCCCTTAGAGACAACAAACACAGTTTAATTTCACGTCATTGAAAACAAACTTCTGTAGCTACTTTACTTCCACTTAATACTGAGTGAACAATAATTGAGCGATGATTTTGATAATAAAGTTCAACCACTGCTACTTTTGAGTCAGCCTTGTATCTCTGCATGGTAATATTCAAAAGTGTCCATGTCCTAAATCTAAAAGGAAAATAAAATATAATTATATTAGTCAATAGATTCTCAAATTGTAAAATCTAGTATCTTGTGGCACACCCTGTATAAAGTATACAAATTTCGAAATGATGCATACGGCATCATTTTTATTAATTTATTGTACGTATAAATAAGTATTGACAAGATTTTTTACTAAGTTTATTATTTGTTTTCTTATTTTATCTCATCAAGAACATGCAGGGGCTTTATTTATTTTAAAAACTCAAAGTTAATTTAGAAAGTACCAAAGGAATAGATAGCAAAATAGAAGGACTCACCCCGGAGAATATTAATCTAAAGTTCTCTGCTTAATTCAAGCTAATTATGCAAACATTGAAGCTCCATTATATGCTTAATAAATTTACAATCTTTTTGGTGACACGTTCTATACGCAATGATCAACTATCAATACAGCGCTGAACTAATTCTTCTAAAGATTACTCGAGATAGTTTTTTTTTTCTTTCCTTATTTCAATTCTGTGATTAAACGTGCACTTAGCTATTAGCACCTCTAAAAAGCGAACACATCCAGAAAGGAGTTGCTTCATGGGGTCTAATTATTGGTTGTGACTCTCATCGTCGTCGGATTCTCAGGAACAAAAATAACAGGTAAAAAACAATCTGTCCTTGACATTGTACCAGAAGCTGTATCAGGGCCTTCCGTCAGTAAGCTTCATTTTCGCAAATAAATAATGAATAACACGAAGGTTACCAAATACGTGACACGTGAGGATAACTAAATGTGTCACACACAATAAATACTACTTTTTTGGAGATCGTGTTAAACTCCTTAATTGCCGCACTCGCGCACTTCACTTGATAAATCAGATTTGATTTGATATATGAGCACTTGACGGTAAAGGTGCTCATTTGCCACGCGGCAACGTACACAATTTGTAAGTGGAGGATCGTTTAACGTTGATATGATACTATGCGATTTACTGCTTCAAATAATCGCTAGGCGCTGACTTGAATAATTTATTTTCCTTTTAGTATTAAATAGCTCAACGATTAGAGAAATGTTGTCAATTATATATATCAATAGTGAGTAAAATTTGTGTTTGTTAGGTGTAACAACCTGAAAGTAATAAAAATATTTAACGTAATATTTATGTAATTTTTAATATGATTATGATATTTGTAAGGTGATGAGAATAAGGCACATACAATATCATTTCAAACCTTACGCAATATAATTGTTTTTGTTCCGCTTATTTTGTACTGGAAGATTAGGTTCTACGTCAGTTTCTTACAGTTTTGCTAGTGAATGACGAACAGCATGAAAGTAACAACAACAAAAAAATCAAGAAAAATAAAATATGGTAACTAAATGTGCATAATGAATACCGTAAACTTTGGGTTAGGTAGATCTAGGATAAGGCTACTTGGACCCTCCACCCCCCACCCCTCCAAAAAAGTTTTAATTCACTACGCTGTTAACAGATTTGTGGTAGGTTGAATCAAATTTTGTGCTGCGGAAACTAAAACCATAAGATCGTGAAATATCGTTTAAACATTTATAACTGGTCAACCAAAGCTGCAAATGTTGGAATGATATTTCGCCATCTAATGGTTGCAGCCACTGCAGACCGATGGTTCAAATCATCAAAAGTTTTTCTTATTTAAAACTTTTTTTTTTGTTTTGTTTTGTCTCCAAGTAGCATTTCCAGGTTCCAAGTAATACCAATTAACGGTACTGCTTTTTGAGAACTAAGTTTTTGAGTTAAACTTAGTAATTACCACACTGGCGCAAATCATTTGATTTGATATATGAGGGGTTCAGAACTATAGTAGAGCTAGTCCATTTTGAAAAAAAATGAGATAGTCCATTTCAGAGGTGCATAAAATGTGCTTTATCCAATCCTACAGTGAACCAAGTCTGTTTCACATACTTTCTATATGTGTAATCTGTTTACAGGTTTGGTTTAGAATGGGAGTGGATAAAACAGATTTTATGCATATTTTAATTGGACTATCTAATTTTTTTTCGAAAGGAACTTGGTCTACTATGGTTGTGAGCCCCTCATATGATCCCTTGACCTTGACTATAAGCGTGCTCATTTGCCTACTCAGCAGCTTATACAATTTGTAAATAAATTGACGATTAGTTAAATGCTGTCATACACATATATCAAAACTGAAAGAGTAATTTTCATGTGCAAAATTTGAAAGCATTTAAAATATTAAAGTACATTGTATAATTATTAATTTTATTACGGTATTTGTAAGTTGATTAAAACGAGTTACATAATATCGTTTCAAATCGTTCGTCCTATAATTTTTTTGTCGTTGTCTTTATCATATAGGGTGCGTCAGATATTTGAGAACGCAAGTTATAGGTGAAATATCACCCTGAATATCATAGCTTCAAATCTTTTTTTTTTTTTTTTTTTTGACATGAATACATGTCAGATCCTAAACTAACTGAAGATATGAATAGTAATGGTGTCATTGGCTCATTTTCTCAAGAACACTTCTATTTAGAGATTGCCTCATTCTTGAAGCTCGCCCGGTCATTAATATTTAATGTAAGAAGAGAACTGAAGTCTGCCAGGTTTCATGTGGCAAACGTTTCATATAGGAAACGAAATTGTCAGCAATATGAAATCATCAAGACACCTGAATTCGTCAATCAAGTCGATGAAAATCCTACGAAGTCGATGAGGGCACTCGCGAGGGAGATGCAGATGTATGAGGCCACAATCTGATGTGTGATTCATAAGGACATTCGTTAGAAATCGTACCTGATGAGGGGAGTGTAGTTTTCGCCCCAGAGAACCAGGGATAACGGCCTGACCAGAGATAAGCACCTAATTAACAAGTTGAAACATCAAGAGGAGTCAGGAATGCTCTTGTTCCTTTCCAAAGAGAAAAACCTTGCCCAGATCAAGAAATGGAACCGCAAAAAGATCGGTGGTGGTTTAAAATTGCCGAAGAGGTTCTAACAGGCATGTGCAAAAAATTTCTTACCTCACTGGCATTTCTGGGGTGCCCGGAGAAGCGAGGATGATCTGATGCCTCCAAATTGCTGTCTTCAAAGTGCCAGAGTCAACGCCGTTGTTGTTCTCTTTATCCTATGGTAAACAGCACAAAAATTGAAATTGTATAATGTAATGCGTACTAGGCTTAGCGAAATGAAAATATTTTAAAAGCTAATGTGACTGGTCAGTCTAATTTTCTACCAACCAGTCGCAAAATCCTACCAGTCATAAATGAATGAGAGAGAATACGTTTCATAAAATAGTTTTCATATGGTGTACATATGGTTTACTGTTAAAAATTTTGAGACAGATTGAACCATGTGCTGCAGTGGCTTACAGTCATATGATGGTGAAAACTCGTTCGAATATTTGCTCAAGCTAAAGTGTGAAATGCGATTCGTGAATGAAAATCCATGTGCTGATAAGACTTATAAATACAAAATCGACCAGTTTTAAAATATTCAGGAATCATTCCAAATTTACTTTGGTAGTAAATTCAGAAAATAATTATTAAAAAAAGAATACCCAAACACTATAAGATAGTTTTCATATATTTTAACCTTCAATACGTCCTATTTCTTTCCCTTATTTACAAAATTTTGTTTAGGGAAAGAAAAAGATGATAAATATTTTCTGCTTTCTTCATACTTACTGGAAAAGATTATGTGGAGAACAGTATTTGTTTCACTATTTGCGGATATTTAAAAAAAATCTTCCCGATTGGGTCACTCACCACATTGGCTGGTATGTGTAAAATTTTACGGGACGTACCTACATTTTTACTCGTCATAGGGCGAGTAGCGGGTGTCATTTACTAAGTATTGCGTACTCTTTAAAGCAAATAGCCTTGAAATAGCCGGACGATTAGCGAAATTCGCCATAAAAATGGCAGTAATTAAATTAGCATGTGTTACGTGAAACAATGTAAAAGTAATAGAAATTTTTATGTGCAATTATATAATTTTTAAACTTTTTACTCTATTTTTAAGGTGACGAAAATGAGTTACATCACATCATCTCAAATCTTGCATCATACAGTTGTAGTTATTATAATTATAAAATAATAAATAATACTATAATTAATATGACGTACATATACTATTTAAAGAATGTAGCCTTTTGAATTTATTTTTATTAAGCGGGTTGAATAACATGATCTGTCCAAAAAAATTTTTATATTATTAATTATGCAGTGTTTTTCACTGTCATTTATGATTGATTCATACATTAGTTTGTTGGTTCAAGAGTTTCTATTTTTTTAAGGCTATTCTTAACTGCTCTGCTCAACAAGCGCAAAACGATTTGACACATTTACAAATTCATTTTTTAACGGAAAGGTATAAAATCGGAAAGCCTGGGCGTGGAAGCGATTTGGAATTAAACTGTTTTTTCCATTTTCTGATCAATCAATTACTTATTGAGTTATAAGGAATTTTGTCACATGTCTGCTGTTGAATCTCTTTCTTCCTTCGCGCAAAAATTCGGTTCAAAACGCCCACTTTGACATTATTTTCTGAAAGACCTATTGCGTTCTCAAAAAAAAAAAAAAAAAAAAAAAAAAAAAAAAAAAAAAAAAAAAAAAAAAAAACAGCTCAATTACATAGTTTCTGATCAACAACACCAGCTAGTTTCATGCATTTTCGAACAAAAGTAAATTAAAACTTGTGCCAGAAAATTGCCCTTTTGGACTTGAGAACAACCCTTAAACAGCTTAAGAAGAGAATTCTCCATAGGCGTGTAGGGAGTAATTTTTCAACGCCATGAAAAATCGTGATGAAAGTGATGTCACAGCTAACGGAAGTTGCTTCAAAGCAGAAACGAATCACCCGGTTTGCAGGGAATTTGCCACGTTCATTGTGTGTTCATGTTATACTAAACGAAAAAGAAAGAAAGAATAAAAGAACGAAAGAAAGAAAAATCGAGCACATCACATTACATTTTAGCCATTTTCAAAATCCCAAAATAATAAATAATATTCGGTACAAGTTATGATTTATTTCTACCAAACAAAATTTCTTCACATCATACATTTCAAGAAGCACAATTGGATGAAGAAAAAATTGACAAGAGGGGGAAAATGTGATAATCAGAAAGAAAAATAATTGAGCGTAAAACATTATTAATTCGGCTTTTCATATTGAAGTGAAAATAATGTAAGCTAACAAAATGCAGAGTACAACATTATTAAACAAAATAAGGGTACTTTTTAAATGAGGAAGAAAAATATAGATTTCCGGAAACAAAATTTCATCAACGTTATATAAACTTAAGGAATATTACTTAAGGATTTTTTAAATTCATTTCAAAACACGTACCTTTTTTATATTGACGCACATGCGCAATATTATAGAAACGTTCACGGCTTTTCAAAAATTTTCAGCCTAGTACAACGATCATTTCTAACTAGTGACCAAATTTATTTTCGTTCCTCCATGCTTGAATACTCTCATTCAATTTCTAAATAATCGAACTTTTTTTTTTTCACTGCAAATGTGTCGTCTTTCATTTTTTATTATTATTACATAATGACGCTGTGATTCTCATATTCCAAAAATCTGTTAATAACACAAACTTTTTGACGATATTTTCTGAACTATTCTTTATTTTTAAAGAAAAATAGAAAATTTTGTTTAATTTTTCTTTAACCCAAAGAAGAATATCTGAAAATTTTGTGCATTTACGAAAGAAAATTGATTTTGTCGGGTCTGCAATTAGTACCTATTTCTCGCAGCGCCATCTATTGTTTGAAATTCAAACTAAAATTATGAATCACTGTAAGAAAACTCCTGACATCATACATAAACCTCCTGCAAGAATTTTTAAAATATCTGTTACCGTTTGGAAGTTATTGAATTTTTAAATCCATCAGCCATTTTTGGGACACCCGGTACATGTTTAATTTAATTTTATCAGTAATGCAGATTTTTGTGCTTTCTATAAAGCTTATTTTCTCGCACTTATATGATGTCATATTGTTGCTCTATCAATTTCCTCGAAAATTATCGCCCATTGAGGTATGAATTTTGGAAGATTTGTTGTATGGTATGCGTTCCGAGGAGAATTCTTGTCCTACAGAGTTTATGTGGCTTTGAATAGGTAACCTGTCTAAAATCTTTTTCACCAGATGGAGTGAAAATGTCATTTTACCCACGTGGAAGTGAGGGTGACCAATTTTGATGGGAAAGTGAACCAAATTTTCGTTATGAGCAAGAAAATCTTAAAAACTTGTATAGCCATCCCGCTCAATCTGCGCTTCTACACTGTAAAAAAAAGGACCATATAGTTACGCTTAATTTGAGTTTATGAAATGCCAAATGAGGATTAAATATACTCTAAGTTTGGGGTAAACACCGAATAAAGTGTCATGATACACTCAAAACGGTTTAAATATACTCTACGTTTGGTGTAAACACCGAATAAAGTGTCATGATACACTCAAAACGGTTTAATTTTAATCTTTTAAAGAAATTGTGGAAACCGAACACCAGTTCAGGTGGTAAAGTTTTTAAACAACACATGATTCAGTCCGCCATTTTGAATGTCTTCTTTGGCTAATTTCTTCGGAATAGGGTAAAAACTTAAAACTTATGTTTAAATTCATATTTTTTAAAAATTCTCAATCATTTTCCAACATTTTTATACCTACTATGTATCTCTAGCTGCTATATTTATAATTTTATGAGTATATGAAGTCAACCTAATTTTACAGTGTATTGGTGCCATTTTCAAATTTTGGCATTTTTGTCACTTTTGAGACGGTCAGTATACAATCAATTCCGCTTGTTAACTTTAAAATAATGTTCGAGTCAACTGAATTAAAGATCGTAGATTATTTTATTAACCAAGAATTTTAAATTTTCAATAAGTTTTGACTATTTGCGAGCCATTTTAAAAAATATCGTTTTAGGATTA
This sequence comes from Maratus speciosus, assembly GCA_963932465.1. Lineage (NCBI taxonomy): Eukaryota > Metazoa > Arthropoda > Arachnida > Araneae > Salticidae > Maratus > Maratus speciosus. Next base: position 380,188,834 of record OZ010796.1, read on the forward strand.
CGACTTCCGTTTTCCCAGAGGAGATGCATTACGTAAACAACGATATTCTTAAGCTTTTTTAACTACCAAAATTAACTTTTTCTGAAAAACTAATGTAATATTCAGCTCATTTAAAGCTTAAGTTTCAAGATTCTATCTAGTTTTAAAAGTTTTGAACACTTTTTGTGTATTTGCTGAGCGTTTCAAAAGTTGTCATTTTTCGATTTTCCAGTTAGAACTCGCCCATAGAAATACATGGTATTTTTACTGTTGTTGACATATTTTAACATTGTATCAAGCCGTCTGTCAGCCGTCTGTTTTTTGAAAACCAGCATTTTCTAAGAGAAAAATTCGCGGTAGGATTTGCAACAATAGCAACTAAAACGCCTTTCGAGGTAAGTTTCGTCGAAAATTATAAAGAAGATTTATAATTCCCTGTATCAATGAATCAGATATACCTTATTTTTCGGGTCTTTCACCAGCTTACTTTTGCTTTAACACAGACTTAAGCGAAAACTTCTATTCAAAATATTCTGTCCTCATTGATCCATCCATATAAATATTCTTTTATGTATATATTTAAGATTGTTACTTCGAGAATTATATCCATAACAGTGAGAACTGTGGTGACGTTGGAATGAAGTATAAAAATTTTTCATTCGTAAAGGAAGACAGTAATGACTGATTAATACACAAAATAATGAAAACTCTGCAAATGATATATGGAGAGCATTCTTGTAATTCTTCATCAAAGCGATTTTCTTTCTTTGACAAATCAAACATATGCGCAAACGCGCTTTATCGTCTCTTCCCTGCTGGATTGGAAAGGAATGCTGGAAAAACAGTAATGCTAACAGGAGGGGACGAATTCTCTGGCATGTACCTTGTTCCCTATCTTTCGTTCCTTCCACTTCTTGAAGCGGAAAGGATTGAGAGAAGAGAAGAATCTTGAAGATGAGAAAGAGCAAATCATCTGTCATGTGTTTCCCCAAACCACCACTTTCGGAGATATATTCAAGTGCTGGGGGATTACGACGAACAGGTGGTTCAGTTTCAAGATGATATTTCAAAAGGAAAAACTCGGGATAAGAGAAAAAAAAGCGAAAAAAACTAACAATACCTAGTAACGAACAATAAAAAGAATGAGACATCCTAGAAATATAAACCGTGTGGGAATTAAATTGATGGATGCCGCATGCTACGCAGTTTTATTTCTTATTAAATGCTAGTGGAATTATTCATAGAAAATGCAAAATGTATAGAAAACTTTTTGTTGGAAAAAACCACATAAGGTTTTTTTTTATTGTACGTGTTAGAAGATTTAGAAAGGTGAATTGGATATCTTTAGAACTGTAAATACGGAAGAGCAAAATTCTTTTATGCCGATACTGAAAATGGAATGAAAAATATATTCTTATCCCGGAGTGATGAACAATAGATGCAAAGAGTTTTAACGAATGATGAAGTGCCTCAGTTTAATAGATGTTTTCTTCGCATTTAAACAGCTTAAAACACAGTGCCAAAAAGAAATATTCCGAAGTTTTCTTTGGTGTAAAATAGTTCAATAGTAACTGAATATAAATGGAGAACACAGTGAATAATAAAAGGATATAAAATAAACTAATTACAGCACATCTATGTATAAAGATAGATAGGCTTCTCAGAATTCGTGAAAAAGCGTTTAAAGTAATTTCTGTTAATATTTTAAAGAGTTCAAGCATTCCTACATGTTTTCTTAACCTTTAACCGATGTTACCGGTCCCACAGACCGGTGCTTTTTTTCAATTTTCATAGTTTAACTTGCAAATTTCAGTTTATATACAAACACTACTGAAATTTTGTTTCGTTTGGAACTTTAGTACTAACAACAGAAACTTTTGAATAGGTGAATTTTAATTATAACACTCCTGTACAAAAAGTTTAGTACAAAAACAACATCCCATGAGTTAATCACGGCTTTTATTCATCTTTCGATGGAGCGGTCTTACAGACCGCTTCACACTAGTTGTGTGACAATTTCTGTGACATCAGTTAAAGGTTAAACAACATTATAAAGCTTATTTACAGATACTTTTTCAATATTTAGACTATTCCTATGAACGTTATATTTTTGCGGATATTAATATAAAGTTTAATATTCTCATTGCTAAATGATGCGTTTCTCATCCTATCTTTTTAACACAGATTGTAAAATTATATTCTATTGCTTTCTATGTATAACAGTCGAAAGAATTGTAATTGAATTTCTTTCAGACTTCCGATTTTTGACGGATTTACATTTTTTAGGGGTCAGAGATCCCCAAAAACACGTTTAACAAAATTTCTGTCTGCTCGTGTGTCTTTGTCCTCTTTGTATCACCGAGAAGTGTATGAACATATACATAGAATTGAACCAAACTTCATATACTATTTGGCCGTGACCACCGGGCCCCAGTTGAAATTGGGATATTACGCCAGAAGGGGGCGCTGTTATAACAATTTATCTGCCATTTTCATTATTCCCGTAAGGCATGGTGACGTCACGGCGACGTCGTTGTGAAGTCACACTGTGATTTTGTGACCGTCGATGTGACGTCATAGTGACTAGAATGCGAAGTCGTTATGGCCATTTTAGAGGTCGTTTGTGACGTCACATTGTGACCACTGTGTGATGTCCCGGTGTGACAAATTTGTGAAAAGTGTGTCATTTGTGACTATTTTGGCATTAACTTTGTGACGAATCTGTGACGAAAGCGACAATGCTTTCAAGTCACACTGTGACCAATTTGTGACGAACTTGTCATAAACACTGTGATGATTTCAAATGAAAACCAAATTTCAAATTAATTGCTTAAAAGGCACAAATAGTGAAAAAGATTTCGTGCTGGGACTCGAACCCTGGCCATCAGTACAGCGCACTGACATTCTACCGACTAAACCACATGGAACCATACCCAGACTAGAAAATTTCTCACTATTACATGTTGGCAAGGCTACAAACGCAGCACAAGTTTGAATATTTAGCGTGAGCCGCCAACATGATGCAAACACGAAACTTAATTAAATCCAGCATCGATTGAAATTATATTAATACTTGGAAATTTTTCCAGAGCGCCTTGCATACAATATTTCAAATGAAAATCAAATTTCAAATTAATTGCTTAAAAGGCAATTTTAATTTGAAATATTGTATGCAAGGTGAATGTTTCTCCCTGGAAAAATTTCCAAGTATTAATATAGTTTCAATCGATGCTGGATTTAATTAAGTTTCGTGTTTACCCCCATGTCAGTGGCTCACGATAAATTTCCATCTTGTGCTGCGTTTTAGCCTTGCCAACATGTAATAGTGAGAAATTTTACAGGCTGGTTGTCGTTCCATGTGGTTTAGTCGGCAGAATTTCAGTGTGCTATACTGATGGCCCGGGTTCGAGTCCCGGCATGGAATCTTTTTCACTATGTTGGCCTTGCGCCTTTTAAGCAATTAATTTGAAATTTGATTTTCATTTGAAATATTGTATATAAGGCGAATGATTTTCCCTGGAAAATTTTCTAAGTATCAATACAGCGATGAATTTTAAAATAAACTTTTGTTGTAAATATAAAATCTTATATTTTTACCGTACTTTTTAGCAAAATATCGCTATTTTGGAGTCCTATTCTTCTAAAACATTTTAAATTTTCCCACTTAAACAACAATGCTTATCAACTGACATATTTTTTTTATTAAGTTCTATGCTTGAAATTGAGTTCAAGCTTGATATTTAGAATGTGAAAATTTTTTAATTTGTTGTGATTTGTCATTGCTTTATTAAATACGAACATGGAGACTAACGGATATTAATACAACTATTATTTATAAAACGGCATGATAAGCCATATTTATTTAAATTTTTTATTCCCGTGCATATTGTATTTTGTGAATATGAGCTAAATAGATTTGCTATGCTTTATAGGAAAAGACTGATCTGCGAAATAGAGAAAAAACGAGTAAGAAAAATCATGCGTCAAGCATAGATTATAAAATACTTTCCAACACTTTGTGAATGCTTTAACAAGACATCGTAATTTAGAGAAATAACGTAAATAAGATAACTAAGTAAACATTTTAGAAAACGCGTAAAACATTTGAAAAACTGATTTCAGCTGTTACCGTCCATAGCCAAATATGTTTTCCAATTCTTTTGAATAGGCTTTTATTTGTTCTGTAGGTTGATACACTGAAAAAAAATGAAGTACTCAAAAATGAATAAACCGACGTACTCATATCGAATTGAAAATTTTTGGTTCAAAAATGAACCTATGCTTTCTCTATTTTGAAACATCACATGTAATCAAACGCAAACAAACGAATAATTTTGTATCCTGTAATGGTTCATTTTATTTATGGCGGCATAAATGATGTTTATTAATGTAAATATTAAATTATGCACAATATTTTAAAAATACATAACAATTAATATTTGATCACAACCATGGAATAAAAAATGAGTACTGGCGTTTCTCAACTTTGAGTACATTTGAATCGGAGCTATTTTGCGTATGTGACGCATTTAAAATTGAGTACTTTTTACTCAGTTTTACCCCATTTTTATCCCAGTAGCCATTTTTTTAAGTGAATATATACTATATAATGGGAAAATTTAGTTTAGCAAGAAAACGCCTAACAGGTTGAAATTCTTTTTCAGCAATTTATACTAATGTATAGAAACATACTTTAATACTTTTGAACAACCCTGTAGTTTACCCAGAATCTTTATTACACGCCACTATTTAGTTAGAATTTAATTCAAACTAAGACACTCTTAAAACTGCTGAAATCACATTTCCAGAAATTATAATATATAGACGGCCATGCAGCCAATTCTTTACGTGACCCTGTATATCATTTTATCTATATTCTACGAACATTTCTTAGTAAATTAAATGCATTTCAGCGAAAAAAAGCATAACTCATTTAAAAGCCACCTTTAAGCAATTTACGCCCATACCCAGTAATCCTTACGAATACTTTTGTGTATCCCTGTATAGGAATTATAGCATTTACATACACCATATACTATGCATAAATATAGTGAATCATAAAAGCGCATATCATAATTAAAAATATATTTCCTGCAATCATCGCTAATGAACAGTTCTTCGGATACAATATAGTATCTGAAATATTTTATGCGTCCCTGTAAATGCTATATAACGCATTATTCGTATTATACATGAAATAATTCATAGTATGTAAACCTGAGCGACATATATCAATATCATTATACATGAAATAGATTAACTTAATTAAAGTATGCCGCAAACAATTCCCTCCACCCCATATAATTATGTATTTGAATTCCTTTTTTAACCCTTACAATGAACAATAACTATACTTTGCATCGCATAGTCAACAGAATACATATTTTAGTGCACTTCATAAATGCATATCAATTTTATTCTGCTTGAAAGCGTGCAGAAAATCATTAAAAATCATTTGAGACAATTTTTCCCATAGGCCGTAATGTAACGAAATACTTTTGGTTGTCCCTGTAAATGAACTAAACATGCTAAAACTTCATTACAATTAGGTATCATGCTATGGTAAACGTTAATAACGTCGAAAAATTTCAGTGCAATCCGAGTATATTTACAAGAGTTAGAGTGCGGACAGACTGCTAGACGGACAGACGGAGAGACAAACCGAAATCATAAGCACTTTTCAACTTTGTGTCCTATATATTGTATATCCTGTATTATATGAACTTTTAAAAAATATATACTAAAGCAGTTTAATCTATAACTTCCTATCAGGCATGAAAAACACTTTATTTCAATGCTTAAATATCATATTTTACTTTTTAGTGCTAATAATTACCCGTATCATAAATGTAGAAAATGAATTTACAATAGATGAAAATTTAATAACCGATTCAGAATGTCTATAATTAAATTTTTGATTAAAATCATAAACAGAAAAAATGCTTACATACAATTTAAAATAATAAATATACCAATTTGAAAAACACTAAAAATAATAATTAGTATTTATAACTGTACTATTAAACAACAGCAAACTACAATATATAAATTAAATGCATTATTAGATTTAACAATATCTCAAAAATATTTCCATATGTTATAAGGAATTCCTATTATTTTATAATTTTGGCAAATGTTAAATCTGAAAACATTGGTTTTAAGATTTAAAAGATAATTTAAAATATTATTAGCACTAAAAGAAAAATCTTTCAAATGTTTCACTACTGTAATATGTAAAAATACATTTTCCCAGTATAATCTTAATTTCTAATCTGAAACAGTTTCGTAATCTCATGATAATCGAACATCATATTTAACCCTAAAATAATAATAACTATAAGTGTTAGTAATAAAAAAATAGTAAGAAGCCGAAAAAAAAATTCCAAATCATTGTCTCAACGAATTTTCAATCTCAAGTAAGTGTAAATTAATGTTTATATTAATTCCAATATGAATGTAGCCATGAATCCGTCTCTAAGCAGCTTTTTTTTTTTGAAGCGATGGCAGATTAAGATATTTTTCTTTACAGTTATCGAATTGGAAAATATCGCTTCTGACAATCCCAGATCAGTCTCACAAATATAACATAAAACTATTTACTCATAATTTACAAATCAGGAATAAAATATTTAAATTAAATAAGACTTACATAATACGTTCCATTAATATCCGTGTATCCTAAAATTGGCGGAAGTCATTTCCTTATCTTAAAGTGTTGTAGACGTGGTGATGTTCTAAACAGTGAACTATTTCCCGCGTCTTCTCATGTTTATTTTTCTGTGGGCAGACGATTTCCAGCAGATGGCCTGTTACAGATTATTTGTTTTTGCATATAAGAGATTTGGAACTTGAATGCGCAGTAATTTTCTGAAAGTATCGTTAATTAAAATTTTCTATTTGAAGAATTTTCCTATGTATTTTACTTTTTTTTTTAAATCCGTACCAAACAATTCAAGTTAAAATGCATTGTAAAGTTCCTTTTTTGTAAATAATTATAATAATAATATTCATAATTAGAGTTTATTAGATAAAACATTATTTAAATTTTTAAAAGGTGTAAAAATGAATTTAATGGTAATAACAACCCACCCCCCCTTTTTTTTTAAGTAAAGTTTGTTTCACACGTAAATAAATTCAAAATATCTTCTTAATAAATAAAAAAGGATAATCAAGGATTAAAAAGAAAAAATCTTTGGCAATCTGTCATTTTTTTATATTAATTTTCTGTAAAATAAAACAATTTGTAAAATAACCCTTTTTTAAAAGTCATATCTCTAAAATACAGATTTTAAATACGAATAAGTAATCATATCATCGGTTTTTCACAAATTTTGTATATTTCTTTTATTTTCGAAAAATGCTAATTTTATTTTTAAAATCTGAAAGAAGTAGAATTTATGACTGGTATGCAAATAATAAATCAAGAAATGCATAGATGACTAAACTCTGGAGACTCTTTCTACGTGCTCATTAAAAAGTGTAGATTTAACTGTAATAGAAAATTTTTAGTTTGAAACCACAGAAGTGTTTCGAATAAGCCTGGTCGGTAAAAAAATAAATAAATAAATAAATTTCCTCCCAGCAAACTAAATATGTAAAGTGTACAAATTTAATATTCCTAATTATAAATATATTATTCAAATTGCTCCAGCACGTACCATTTTTCCGAGAAACACTTTCATAATAATGACAAGCAGTGAACTATTATATTAAATTGCAATGCTAGATAAAATTGAAATCATGAAAAAGTACACATTCACTGTTTTAGATATCAAATTGATAAAATATAGTCTGAAAATATAGCTTATTAATGCTTGTATCGTGGACGTTATTTATTATGCCCCCCCCCCCCCTCCTTTCTTGACAGAATTTACCATTTGCTATCCTCTAATATATTTTCATTCCTTATGCTGCTGTAACTCGAGACTGTTTAAAATATTTCTCTTCATTTTCAATTATTTTTGAAGTTCATATTTTTATCACACTGTGACTTACAATATGGTGGATTTTTTTGTCACATATGTGACGTGACGTACGTTACATAGTAGTGACATAACAGTGACGTCACAATTTTTTTTTAATTGCCAGAAAAAAAAATTTACCGCAAATAACATGTTTTGAAGAATTTTCGTAATTTTTTAAAGTTTTCTAAGAAGTTCACATCTCAGTCACAATGTGACATCACTTAGTGGTGGCATTTTGGTCACAGATGTGACTTGACCACAGTGACTTACAGTGACGTCACAACGACGTCACCGTGACCATGTATGCTATGAGGGTTATATCATGGGAAAATGTACGAATTTATGCACAGAATTAAACCAAGATTCATACATATATATATTTGACTATCCCGCCATGTCCCAGTTGAAATTGGGGGTATTCTCCGGGTAAGGGACGCTATGATATCAATTTTTGTGCGATTTTCTCGATTTTTTTCAGTTTAAGTGAAGAATTTATCAATAGTTTTCGGCGAATTTTATGTTTAGATATAATGTCATCGGCCGAGATTTTTGTAAAACTGTAAAATCAGACAGAAGGTGGTACTGTAATAGTGAATTTAGGTGTGTATTTCCATTTGTATCATCGGAAAGTGTGTGAAGTTAAGGGTGTTCTCAAATCCAAAAGGACAAATTTCTGACATAAGTTTTAAATTATTTTTGTTCGAAAATGTATGAAACTAGCTGCTGTTGTTGTTCAGAAGCTATGTCATCGAGCTGTTTTTTTCCATTTTTTTGCAAAAGCAATAGATCTTTCAGAAGATAGGGTCAAAGTAGACGTTTTGAACCGTATTTCCGCGCGAAAGAAGAAAAATCACTTAAGAGCGGGCGAAAAACGGGTTTACCACGTGATCGAAATCTCTTCTAACTCAATGGGTAATTGATCGATCAAAAAAGGAAAAAAACAGCTCGATTCCAAATCGCTTCCATGGCCAGGCTTTCCAATTTTATATCTTTCTGTTAAAAAATGAATTTGTAAATGTGTCAGAACGTTTTGCGCTTGTTGAGCAGAGCAGTTAAGAACAGCCTTAAGGATAGAATTGAACCAAAATTCATATATATGTTTACAGAGCTCCCCTCCCCCCTCTTCAAACTTCAAAAAGTCCAAATATACATGCTTTTGACTATGGACGTCAGGTCCGTCCCAGTTGAAAATGGGGATATTCCCCCGGAAAAGAGCGCTGTGATAACGATTTTTGTGCGATTTTTTCGATTTTTTGCAATTTAAGTGAAGAATTTCAGAATATTTTTCGACGAAATTTTATATTTAGATGGAAATAGGCCAAGGTTTGTTTAAAATTTGCAAAAAATTGGCCTGAAGGTGACGCTGTTCTGGCAAATTTTGTTCAATGTTCGGGATGGGTGTGGTAGCTGAATAAGAAAAAAAAATCATATTGAATCAGCCAATTGTCAAATCTAGGTTTAATTTGCATATTTGTGAAAAAATTTTCACGTGTTTTGATATATTACCCGTTGATTAGACTTTATTGCGATTTTTTTCCCTCCCTCCCCCCATGGTTTTGAAACACTTATTGACAAAAATCTTGTAGTATAATAAAAAAAAAAAAAAAAAAAAAAATCTGCGCTTTTTGGAATATTAACATGTATGATATAGAAAAGAGCTTTGGGGTTAGAGCTTTTGAAATGCAATGAATATATTTTCCAAATATACAAAAATATTTAACATTTAACAAAATTAAGCATAAAACAAAAGAGTAGAAAATCAGGGATGTGCGACTGACTGATGGTGCTACAGGTCTGCGGTAATAAAATATGTATACTTTCTCTTTTTATAATTGAAGCTTCAAATTTCCAAATATATAATCTCAATTAGATTCAAGACAGTTTATGTAAACCAGATATTTACATGAAACTTGTTTCATGAAACCAAAGATGTGCAAAAGTTATAAACAAAATATAAATAACAGTTTGTTTTTTCTCTTACAAACTTAACTCACCTTATTCATTTATATTAGAAAATCTAAGATCGTTGCCTTTTATGTTTCAGCATGAAAGAACACAAAGAATGGAATCTTAAAAATATAGCTAAATTGGAAAAAAATATTTTGAAATCTACAAATAAATATAATTTTTTCTTCCTCTTTTGCTTGCTTTCTTTTTTAAAAAAAACTTTTGTTTCGTTAAATATTAAGCTCAAAGGACAGAAAATCTGCTTACCACAAACTAGAGTTTTCTGAAAATGTAAAATCTGCCCCTACCATTTTCCAAATGTATTCCGAAAATGGTTACCAAGAGTAGAAAAATTAATAGAAAAAATACAGCTTTTATGATAATAATAAAAAATCGGTGACATTTGATAGAAAAATATGTATAGATGCTTGAATGAATCTTGCAACAAAATATTGTGGAACTTACATGCCTATGGGATTTTTTTTTTTTTTTATTCTAACATCTGTAAATTGTGCCCCTGCTTATCATAATAAAGAAATCCATGAAAAACAACCTCAAAAAGCCATTTAAAGGAGCATATATGCGATAACGAAAAACATAAAGGGCTTAAAATCATATGCATTAAAACACTAAGGAAAACATTCAGTTTAGGGCAAAATTGACACATTTGCACATGTGTGAAACTAAATCTAGAACCTGTTCGATTTGAGGGAAAAGTAAGACAAGATCTGGTTAGCACAGTCGTATAAGGCGCCAGTTTAGAGCTCTAATTTTTTTGTAGAGAACGCGTGTTCGACCCCGACTCCCAGCAGAATGATTTCTGTAATATTTTTCTGCGAAAATTCATTTCAATAATATTTTATTTCAGGAGGAGAAGTTATATGATTCGTATTTCTTTTTATTGGTATTATTCGAATGCTTTATAATTAAACCAAATTTAACAAGGGTTCGTACGGGTCCTTGAATTTTCAGAGTAAGCAATTCTTCGGTATCAGTATTTCCTTATGGAAAATCTCTCCTTAAATAACGCGAAATTTCGTCCGTTCAAACTAGATTTATTTTTCTATAAAAAAATACTGATAGTAGGCCTTGAAAATAACGGTACCCGTAAGAACCCTGTTAACACTCAAAAATATTTTAAGAAAAAAATACTTTATTTATATTATAAATATTTAAGCTAAAATATTTTGCAGGCAATTATCAACTAAACAAATTGAACTGATTTACAATTTTCGCTGTATTTTCTGGTTATTTACAAGAATGCATGTGAGGACAAAGAAAAGTTTCATTCTTTTCCGAAAAAAATGAAAAGAAGACAGACAGAAAGAAAAACATTTATATAAGAACTATAAAAGAAATTACCTTAATACCCATGGTTTAATAATTAAATAATTTGTGAAAGTGTAATATAAAATTCAAGTAATTAAGTATAGTATATATATATATATATATATATTTAAATATTCTCACACAAATTTATGAGTTATATCAGTTAAAAAAGACAACACTCACTGCATTAAAAACAGTTTTGAATTGGTGTATAAAATAAAGCCATTAACAATTGTCAATAATATTATTACTTTAGATTTCAAAGACCTATTTAATAATATCATTCTAAACGACTTGCATTCTATTATCAATTGATAATTTATAGAATATTTTCCTTTATTAAATTTACCTAATAACATTGATACTGACTACTTCACATCTTTTACTAACTTTCTACCATTTCATAATTTTATTTTCCAAGACAATGCTTTTTTTATTCAAATACAGGTCATTTCTCAAGGAGCTGCTTCATCAAGCATGTTATCTGATTTATATCTTTACTTTTATGAACGTAAATTTATTAATAATAATATATTGCTCTACAGATACATAGATGATATAATTATTCTTTGTGTTACACATAATAATTCTATATCTCTTCCTGTAAAGTACCTTTCTAATCTAGAACTTAGTACTACCTTTTCAAATAATTCTAGTATCAATTTTATGGATGTTAAAATTAATATTCTCCCTAATAACACCCTAACACTCAACATTTATGATAAACGCAATGAATTTTCATTTAATGTAATTAATTTTACGAAATTTAATTCCTGCTTGCATATTTCAGTATATAGAAATATTCTGCTTAATCATAGTCTTCGTATCAAACTTTTATGTTCCTCCCAATTCTTACAGCCTAACATTTTTAAATTAAAGCAATTAGCATTGTCTTATAATTATCCCATCTCTTTTATATCTGCATGATTCAAATCTTAATATTCATTTTTTTCTACTTCTTACCAGTATAGGCATTTAATATGTTTATAAAAAAACTAAAAAATCGAAAACACTATTATGGAGGGTGGGATGTGGATTGCTGAAAAAATTATAAAAATCATACACACAAAAAATTACATGTATATATATATATATATAATATATATATATATTCTTAAAAAAAAAAGTTTGGTCTATGTGTATGTTTTTCCATACATTATACACTAAAAACATAAAAAATAAAAAATAAAAATACCATTACGGAGGGTTGAGGTCGGGAATGCTAAAAAAAGTTTAAAACCTTATATGTTTTTATGTGTGTGAGCGTGTATAAGTGTATGTATGTACGCTTATATATTGTATGGACATATAATTAAAAAAATACGGGGTATCATGCATTTAACATAGTAAATTTTCACATATTGCATCATCATTTAAGGATATATTTTACTATCTCAATATTCCTCGTTGATTTTTTAATTTTCACATTTATTTACATAATACAAGGCTAAACTTTACTATCTCAAATATTCCTCATCTTTTTAAATGTTATTTATATTCACATTTTTTATATTACAATTTTTTGTCTTTAAAACGTTAATTTAATCAATTGCTCTTTTATTTAATTTTATATAATTCTTTCTTTCTTTCTTTATTTCTATTAATTTATTCCTTTTCTTTATTTTATTTTGTATTCACTCAGTACTTATTAAGTTTAATCCTATTTTTTGATTCTAGTTTAACTAAAAGTTAATCTAAGTCTTTTCTTGATTTCTTTAATCATTTTCATTCCTTTTATTTTTTATTTTTTTGGGCTTAAGATGGAAATACTAAACATTATTTTTATTAATCCGGTTCCAATTTACATTTTTCCTTTCTCACACCAGATGACAGCACAGTTATGGGTTTCACTCAGATGCTCAACTGTAGATCACATGTTAAAATTGTCTTAACTTTGTTTTCCATGCTGATATCCAGTAGTTTTGACTCTTAGTATGTCATTCAGGTACTGTGATCTAATAATTTTTATATCCTGTATGAGGTGTATCATTCTTTGGATCTCTTAGCTTTTTATTATCTATTTTCTGTAATGTTTGCGTTATAAGGAGCTAAATTTTGTCATTTTAGGCTTAATGCCGACAAAATTGGATGAAATAACGCATCTTCTATGAATGAACTCACAAGCTCCTCTGACGATTCTGTGAGTCATTCATAGTTTCTTATTTTACATACTGGTTTCCTATGTTCATTTCTAAATCATCTTTAGAACTTTATCAATTTCTTCATATATTTGTGATTTCAAATTTATTATATATATATACATATATCAGTGGCGTGGCGTGAAAATTTTCGGTGGTCATCGCAATTATTTAAGTTTGTAGTGAAAAATTATTAATTCTAAAATTCAATGGTTTGAATGTTCAAAAAAGAAACTTTAAATCTTACCTTCACTTATACATGAACTCCAAATGTTCTGCTAAAACTGGATCGTAGAGTTTTAAAAGCTTATTAAGAGTTTTAAAATATTGCTTGGTCATCGCCGCATCCAGCGATGACCGGACGCCACGCCACTGACATATATATATATATATATATATATATATATATATATATATATATATATATATATATATATATATCATTAGCTGTTATCATCAGATTTTAAGTTAAAGGTTTTAGAATGAGACTGATAAAAATAAAGTTAATAAAAACTGTTAACGGTCGTGTAGTCAAAACAAAGAATTAGAATATATATATATATATATATTATTATTATTATTATTTCAAAAAATTGAGACCTTAGTAAGTAAAAATAATTGCTCTACCCAATATTTTTTGTTAAACTTCTGATAAAAAACAAGCATAATTGGTTATAAATTACAAACTTAACATTCTTTTACTTCATTGAGTAGGTTTAGAGAACCTACAACTTAGTAAGTCGTAAGGTACTCTAAAGAAGTTTGACAGACTGACAGCACCAACTATCGCCTTAAATCTATAAGAACAACTTATACAATATACCAATTCGTCAAAATTTCAATACTTAATTAATTTAAAAGCAACTAATTAAAAGATTCAGGCTTTTTCTTATGAAACTTTCAAGTTGTTTACCGTCAAATCTTGACGGGTACTATCTAGTTTTCCTTTTAAAACGTGATCTTATCCAAAAAAGGAAAAGGCGAATACTTGGTAAACACAATCTTCTTCAAAGAAAAATGGTTCATGGTTAAACAAATCATCCGGAGAGAAACAATCATTTATACCAGTAAGCAGAACAAAAATAATCAACCGTTTTCATGAATGATGAAACAAAACTTTTGCATCCATATACATATATTTCGGTTATAAACAACGATTGAAAATAGATTGTCTTTGAAATATTTCGATATTTACATCACTCAGATTTCATGTTCAAAGAATGAAGTATTATAGAAATGAGTTCGTTGATAGATGCATTGTTTGTAAAAGATGTGCCCAGCATATCAAAGTCTCGTCATCATATTACTCAGGAGAGAAAACGGGAATGATGTGGAGTTCATAAGATGTACATTCAGTATAATCATTATGCAACTTTGAAATGGAGCACGTTCCTGAATATTACTAAATTAATGTAATTATAAAAGGATTTTCTGTACAGTGCTAAAGCGCGTGTTTATTAATAAAAGTTTGCTTTTTAAAAATACTTGAGTATACTAATTCCAAAAAAAAAATAAAAGCACTGATACAAACATATAATTTCAGACATGATGCAGGATATCTGCTTTCTACGGTTTATATTTATAAACGTAATCATTCAAAGAACGGGAGATATAGTTCGCCTTAAATAATGATGTTTACTAATATTTTCCCAAATTCAGCTCAATACTTTTAAATTACCAAAGTGTCTTCATTAAACTGGTAAATATCTTGCAAAAAAATTTAGTGTTGTTATATATCAATTCTAGCACATGTATTTCAATTTACCAATAGTTTTTACTTCTCTTCGGGTTATATGCCAGAGGATTTACATGTATTTATGATACACAGAGAGTATTTGAATGCAAAGACTACATTAAGAAGTTATTTAAATGAATTGCTGCTTAACCCTTTAAGACCTGAAGATTTTTGGTAGAAATTAAAAGTCTTTGTGGTTAACCCTAATTAGTAATATCTTATTTCAAATGAAAATCAACTTTCAAATTAATTGCTTAAAAGGCGCAAAGGCCAACATAATGAAAAAGATTCCATTCTGGGACTCGAACGCGGGTCATCAGTATAGCGTACTGACGTTCTACCGACTAAACCACATGGAACGAAACACAGCCTGGAACTTCTCACTATTTCATGTTGGCAAGGCTACAAACGCAGCACAAGATGGAATATTTTCCGTGAATCACCGACACGGTGCAAACACGAAACTTAATTATATCCAGCATCGAATGAAACTATATTAATACTTGGATTTTTTTTCTCTCTCAGGAAAAAACTCCAAATATTAATATAATAAGATCATATTTGATTGAAAACAAATATTTAAAAAAAAATCCGATGTCTGGTTACATCAAGAAAGGATCCACACATCTGTGTGTGTGCAACATTGTAAATTAAAATGTCTGAAATTCAGACACTTAAGTGTCTGAAATGGAGTGTTCAACTTTCAGACATTTTAAAATGTCTGAATTTTTTCAGACACTTTTTGCGTCTGAATTTCAGACACTTCAAACGTCTGAATCGCATCCATTTTTTTTGTAAGCATCATACGTAGCCATGTTTGACCACGTTGAAGCCTGGAAAAATATTTTGCTGTGGTCCTGCCCCACTCCCCCACCCCCACTACAGCCCGATTTTTTTGGTGCTCTCAGTTTTGGTATGCAATTTTCGTTACGCTGATAATTTAAATCTTTTACGACATTGTATTGATTATAATCAATATCTTGAACTTCAGGAGTAGAACAAGATTCAAAAACAAAAAATATTTATCTAAATATTAGATTTTTTTAATTTATTTTGTTTTTAACCTTATTTTACTTAAGAAATTCAAAATATTGATTATAATCAGTACAATTTCGAAACAGATTTAAAATATAAGCTTTACAAATATTGGGGGCACTAAAGTCGTAGGGGGAAGGGGCACTTCCCAGTTTGCACATCTTTTAATCAAGAAGTACTTTTGCAAAAAACGCAACCCTGCATTATAGTTGTCTAAAGTGTGATGTCCGGTATTCGGGAGTATCCGTTGTGGAGGTTAATGGACATTCCCGAATAGCGAACACCTCTATTTAACGAATACTTTTTTAATCAGCAGACATACATAGTTGTATATTTTTACCTCATAAAAGTAGACATCTACAATTATCGGACAAATTCCGCGGTCCCGAAGTGTTCGCTATTAAGGGCTTTTAAGGTACATAGATAAATATATATATATTTTATAATCTTGTCCTACTCTAAAAGTTCAAAATATTTATTATACTCGGTTGAATGTCGAAAAAGATTTAAAATATCTAAACTAACTAAAACTCTGTGGCTATACAATCCAAGAAGGATCTGGGCCTACAGTGTCCATCTCTGTTTTCTTAACCGTGGGCTCCGAGGTGCTATGCAGCATGCGTCCCGGCCAGGTGGTCAACCTAACGAGAGACCCTCGGTGTTTAGTTCCCAAGCAAGCTTGGTACTCATTTTATCGACCCCAAAGGGATGAAAGGCTGAGTGAACCTTGCCCAGTCGGGAGTCGAACTCTCGACCTGCGGTGCGGCAGGCAGGCATGCTGACCACTACACCACTGGGCTACATATCTGTATATGTATGCAAAAAAAAAAAAAAAAAAAAAAAAAAGCCTCACAGAAATAGACATCTCCGTCCTATTCTAAAAGTTCAAAATATTTATTATACTCGGTTGAATGTCGAAAGATATTTAAAATATCAGATGTACGAAAATTGCAAAAATCCCCCCCCCCCCCAAAAAAAAAAAAGAAAATTCATAATTTAAAAATTAGATTTTTTAAAAAATATATTGCCACATAGGCAATTTTACATATATCTCACTTGACAATCACAACAGCAATTTAACTATGAATAATGAAAATAAATAAATAAATATTCTACTTTAGTAACATTGGGGAAAAAATTACTTTGGTATTTTGATAAATATATTTGCTTTTTTAATCTTGTCCTTCTCTAAAAGTTCAAAACTTTCATTATAATCAGTGCAAGATTTAAGATATCAGCTTTACGAAAATTACATGCAAAATACCCCCCCCCTCCCCCCCCCAAAAAAAAATGAAAATACTTATTTAAAAATTACGTTTTTAAAAAATTTATATTTCCACATGGCCAAGTTTTTATGTAGATCAGAGGGTAATCACAAAAGCTATTCAACTATCAATAAAAACAAATAAGTACATATTCTATATTAAAAACATGAGGAAAAAATAACTTATAGTTTCCAAACTTCTTTCGTCTTAAATATATACAGTAACATCTGCCATTTTTGTATTTTTCGTATAAGTGCATATAAATAAAGTTACCACAATTTTAAATACGAAATCTAGTTATAGGTTTTTACTTTTTCACATTATAAATTTCAAATTACTTTTTTATTAAAAATGATCAAAAAATCAGTATTAGAGTTGATTGCAAATCAAATACATATGTATATTTTTACAGGCAGCTTCACATAATAGACGAGTCTCATGTACTTTATTTATCTTTTTTTAATCTGCGGTTTTATGCCAGGAAGTAAGAAAGCATTAGGTCATCTTTCAAAGTTTTTTTTTTCTTTACTTCCTTGTGGCCGTCGTTTAGTGTGAGATAAGAATTATCCATTGAAACTAAGAACTGACATTGAATATATAATTCGTAATAAAAAACAACGTCATAAGTTTAAAAATATATACTTCTAGAATTAGTGGGGTTTTTTGTGAACAGATTCAAAACTAATTAAATTTCATGCAGGATTTTGTTTAGTACAATAAATAAAATCATAAAATACACTAATTTTAGTACTATAAAGAAATTATGGCACTTACTTCAGTTGCTGCAAGAGGTAAGAAAAATTCCTCGATTTGAAATTTCAAAAACTACCCCAGTGAAGGAGAAAGGCTTGCATCATTTTAGTACGAAATCCCATAATATATCCGACTAGCCATATTTAAAGAATGAAATGTTTCATCCTCAAAATAGGACCCGCCAGACAAAAGTTTCTTTTTTTTTTTTGCTAGCTTTGACAGGTCGAAGATGAATAACACAATATTATTGATATAAATTAATACGAATTAACACTAAGTCCATTGCACACGCTTTGTAGAATTTTCAGGTGTAATCTTCAAGCGTCGTCTACTTCTGTTCTGTGTCTATACCACCCTTATATCGACGACAGCTTCTAAGAGACATTTGATGTCAAGCACACACATCAGATGTATGTATTCAATAAATACATAATCCAAGTGAATACGAATTTAAATCACAGAACTTCACATTCCGCGAAAAACGAATTAAAATACGCGCGTACATAAAAACAAACTTTGTTTGAATTACAACGTATACCAACTTTGAACCAAGACATCTAAAACGCATGCGCGACTGGCAGTGCCTCCTGGTGGTTATTGCGTCGGAAGAATCAAAACGTCTTAAATTAAGACACGTTTAAAGCAATGAAGTATCTTAAAATAAGACGTTTGCGGATATTTTAGACATTATTCTCAGTTCGTTTACACCATGGTCATAGTAAGACGCTTATGTATCTTAAATTAAGACATCTATAATGACTTAATTTTCAGATTAAGACACTTAAGTGTCTAAAATTCTTTTTCAGTCACATATGTGTCTAAATTTAAGACGCTTCTATTTGCAGTGAATGCTCGGCTTTAAATCACATAAAAAGAGGAAATTGTCTTTTCTTTTCCTTAGGATCACCTACACAACAGTGTAGGTCAGGTCATAAAGGGATAATAAAATCAGCCAAATGTATGGAGTGATTGGATGTAACTTTTTTTTTCTGCTTATAAGACGATTTATTGAATAAGATGCTGATATTCAATTATTACATGTTGCACAAGTGTGAGTCAATTATGTTGCCTCCTACGGCAGATATTCATCAGCGATTCAGATGAAATTAGCTGCGCTAGTTGTCTTTTAAATATTTACAGTTATATTAATGATGATTACGTATTAAACACCGAAAAATACTGTATTCTACCAGATAAAATCTTAATTTCAAATATGCTATAAGCGAAGTAGCAATTCTCGAACATTTGAAATAATTGTTAATTACCAGGTCAGGTGAAATACTCGCTAATTATGTGCAAATTTTCTTCAAATCCATGTATACGTATTATAATTTACAATATAAATTTTTATCATTATTTCAATACTTGCAATATTTACTTACAATTAAAAATCTATCATTTGTCCATTGCCTTCTTTCTAGATAATGTTTGCAAGCAATCACAAAACTAGAATTCTCAATCTATAATAGTTATGGTTAACAGACTTGTTTTTACAGTTGCTTATCAAAATAAAGCGGTTAAGATTTATTTCAATCCGTGTGAAAGGGAAAGAAAAAGAACTGACTGATAAATGATACATACATTTAAAACGTACTTTTAAAGTATAAATGAAACTTACAGTAGTGTGAGGGGTTGGGGGGGGGGGGGGAGTGAATGAATACAGACATATGAAATTAAGTAAAAATGTTAAATTTAAACTAAATGTTTTATTTGAGGGGGTGGGGGGATTTATGACGCATACAAAAATGAATCAGTAAAGTTAAATGTTGATTTTTGAGGGGATATGAGGTTAAATGCATATATAACGGGAAAGCCGTTATAATGATTAATTTTATTTTATTGCTATTGCAATAAAACAAAAATTGCTAATATTATGCTATAAATTGCTAACTTGTTTAAAATTTAATTTTTCGCTAATATATTTAAAGCTATTTTCGATTTAAAGAAAAGAATATTAACACAATCTTTAATAACCATTATAACATGACACCTTAATAACACCTTTATGTCATGTTAAATTAAGACCAGACTTCTCTGTTTTCCATTTCTTAAATGTCTCTTTTTCATTATAGAAACCTCTTAAATATTTCAGTATCTATATATTCAACTGTTTGAAAAAATAGCAGATATAAACCAAATTCCACTACTCTATCACAAACTACTGAAATATTCCACTCTGTGTTAGGAACAAAAAAAAAAAAAAAAAAAAAGCTATGAAATTGAAACTTAATATTTGATGCTATGTTTAAAAGCAGAAATAGTAATGTTTTGGTAATCATTAAAAGTAACCTTACAAAATTTAGTGTATAATTTATATAAAATAATAAAAAAAATAAAAAGAAAAGAAAAATTACTTTGTGATATCTGATAACCAGAAAAAAAGATACAACAATCTTTCAATCTTTTTTTTTCAGCAATCTGGAGCAAAGATTCCTTAGCTGTTAATATCTGGTCAATAACACGACTCCTAATTGAGCTGGAATTACAGCTAAGGAATTTGCTCCAGATTGCTGAAAAAAAAGATTGAAAAGATTGTTGTATTTTTTTTCTGGTTATATTTCATGTTATACTAAAGTAATATGTTTCAGTTTAATTCCTTCTATTAAAATTATTTTTATTATTTATTTTAATATAAATTAATACTATCTCTAAATTTTTGTAAAGGTTACTTTAACATTGATAAAAGCCAAAGATGTAGCTTTATTTTGCTTTAAACAATAGCAGTCTTAAATGTAAGTTTCAATTCTCTTTTAACATTTTGAATTTCTGTCTGTTTCGTTCAAAATGTATAACTCGTCAACTATAACGTGTTTTCGAAAAAATTGTAATTTTAAATACGTCATTATTTTAATCAGTTTTTGCATGCAACAGCCAGCAATTTAATGTTTGTGATTGTAAGATTTCCGGCTTAGTCTAAAAAGTTTTCTTTGTTTTTCTATTTTAAAGTACATACATCAGATTTAATAAAATTTAAACAAAATGGTCTCAGTGCCACTAAGTTCGCATTTTGACGAGAAAGGTAATTTTCAAGGAAATATCAAATTTGGTATACCAAACGTATAGGAAGCAACTATATGAAAAATATTTAAAAAAATTTGAAATCATAGTTTAATATATACAGTTCCATTAGGCTTGTAACATATTACCGACGTTCAAACGAACTTCAAATTCAAACCGCAGTCAATGGTTGCTATTGAAAACTTTTGTCTGTACGGGTTTGCGAACAATAATGCACTATATGATTGATCTACAAACTCATCCAAGATACTTTCAAGATCACTGCATTGCCAATTATGTTTGAATTGTTTCCATATTTCGTACGTTATCATGATAACAAGATTTGCATTTTATATATATATATATATATATATATATAGGTCTTATAGGTCATTCTAATATATAATATCTATTATATAAGTCTTTTCCCGATAAAATTTTACATTTCACACTGTTAAAAATTTGCAGTAAATTGTTAACAATGCAATATTATGTATTAACCCTTAACTGCCGTTAGTGGTCTCACAGACCACTTCTTTTTTTCAATCTTTCCAGTTTAACTTGTAATTTTCAGTTTAAATATAGATACTAGTGCAATGTTGCTTAATTTAGACCACTAGTACTATCGCTAGACACTTCTGAATAGATAAATTTTAATTATAGTAGTCCTGTAGATAAAGATTAGTGCAGAAACAGTATCCTATGAGTTAATCTAGCCTTTTACTCATCTTTCAATCAAGCGATCTTAAAGACCGCTCACAATAACTATTCGACAGTTTCCGTCAAGGTAGTTAAGGGTTAAATTAATATTGATTAAATCATTTCCCTTTTAACCTCCCCGTGTATGAGAACCCGATATGAGATTGAATATTTTTTTATTTTAATTTCTATATCACATATAAAAATGATATAAAGTTCAATAATTCTTGTAAAATACTGCAATAAATGGCAGAATTACTTTTTGTTCAAATATTTATTTTGAAATTCTACCTTTGTTTCTGTTCTGCGTGAAAGAAGATTTTCTCAAAAACTCTCCGCTCTTGTATTTAAACAAGAACAGGACCATTTTTTTTTTTACTTTCGTGTTAAGGTCTCAAATCCAAAAGGACAACTTTCTGACATAAGTTTTAAATTATTTTTGATCGAAAATGTATGAAACTAGCTGCTGTTGTTGTTCAGAAGCTATGTCATCGAGCTGTTTTTTCCATTTTTTTTTTTTTTTTTTTTTTTTTTTTTTTTTTTTTTTTTTGCAAAAGCAATAGATCATTCAGAAGATAGGGTCAAAGTAGACGTTTTGAACGGTATTTCCGCGCGAAAGAAGAAAAATCACTTAAGAGCGGGCGAAAAACGGGTTTATCACGTGATCGAAATTGTTTATAACTCAATGGGTAATTGATCGATCAAAAAAGGAAAAAAACAGTTCGATTCCAAATCGCTTCCATGGCCAGGCTTTCCAATTTTATATCTTTCCGTTAAAAAATGAATTTGTAAATGTGTCAGAACGTTTTGCGCTTGTTGAGCAGAGCAGTTAAGAACAGCCTTAATGTATCCAAAGTTTAAATTATTGCAAAAGAAAAGAAAAGAAAAGGAAAGGAAAAGAAAGAAAAAAACACTATTTATTAACTGTTAATAATAGTTTTTACTATTCCATTTTTTGTTCTCAATATTTTATTTTAAATTTATTTTAAGTTCAAAATAAGTTTTAATCCATTTAAAAAATAATTCATGCATATGAGTGTTAAATACATAAGCATATTTATACACATTAGAAAAAGTGGTTAGGGTAACTCTTTTTCTCCCCAGTCAAAATTGTCCTTCAAAAGAATTTTAATCTATTTTCTCCTACTACACATTATTTGATTGATTTCCTACTTTTATACGGAGTGATCATTTACAATCGAGATCCAGCACCAGCAGAGCCTTTTCATATCTTTGGACAACTCAACAAAACCGGCTCGTAAATATCCAAGTCGGACGCCTTCTGGAATTCCAAGCGATTCAACTTGGTCCATCTGCCGCGCAGTCCAGACTTTCTCATTTCGGAAGAAAACAAAGATGAATGATCTGTTTGTAGGCCACTAGAAATTTTCAAAATGTTTAGCCTGTTTTCGGAACTATTTTTTGCGGCGAAATTACAGCTATAACTATTTTGAAATTTCAGGGGCTTTTTTTTCCGTCTGTGACTATTTTTTTTAATTTAATATTTGAATGAGATAAATATAACTGCTAAAGTAGCAAAATATAATCAGTTTTCAGCACTTTATTCTGAAAAATGTTAAATATTATCACATGTTAAATTTTACAGTCCTCCGCAAAAGTTTAGACACTGGTGATATTTAACCTTTAAATAAAAACTACGAACTCTTGGGTTATACAAGTGGCTATACATATTTTAAAATATATTTTAAACATTTTAGAACCGAAATAATGATTTTAATGTAGAATAATATTTAATTTAACTGAAAAAAGTGAAATTTGCATATTGCAAAAGTTTAGAAAGTTTCTTCATTTTCAGTAACTTTTCACCGAAAAATGCAAATTTCAAACTTATCACGTCACATGCATGAAGTATTTAAGTGCACCTCCCGATATCATCGGTTAATGACGATGCCGCGAGCTAGAAATATTCAGTGAGATGAAGTAATTGAAGTATGGAAACTGAAATCGAAAGGGAAGACTGTTTCAGAAATTTCAGATTACTTTGAAACGTCCAAAGAAGTCTGTCTATCTAGTATTATCCAAGGGTGACTCCTTCAAAGCAAAACATAGATCTGGAAGGCCTCGTGTGACCAAAAAACGAGATGATATAAGGATCCATAAATTAGCATCTGCACAAATGATAATTGCTAGTCACATTAAAAGTGAGTCATGACTTTCTGTGTCAACAGAAACGATTCTTAGATGAATTAAAGAAAGAGGTAAATTAGAATGATAAAACAACCATCTTTGAAGTCACACTACAAATTAACGAGGATGCAGTGGGCTCGCAAACATATGTCATATAGACCCAAGTGGTGTACTGTGATTTTCTGTGGTATAAAAAAGCGGAATTTGGATGGACCAGATGCGTGGTCAGACAATTGAGCACACGCACAGGGCGGAGCTCGCAATGTTTCCCACAAGCATTGCGGTATTTGATTGGGTTTTGGTGAACACATATGTGGAAAATCGAGAAGCTGATTAGCTATAATCCACCGTGACGTTGTATGACGTCAGAACTGCTTGTTGTCCATTGACAGGACTTGCGTAAAGAGCCCAGGACTTTCTTTAGTCGACAACGAGGAGGTGACGCTTTAAAGTTTTGGGCCTCGTTTTGCTTTAATTCTCAAGTATCTTGGAGTTCCTCAATAGTCGCCAAGCAGCACGAGACTAACATTACAACATTGGAGAACAATTTACAGCCATTTGGTGAACTTTTAGCTTATCCAAAGTACAGTGGTGGCCAAAATTGTGGACACATTTAGGTAGTTTTCATTACAAAAAGTAAAAAGCTACCTATTGCAGCCGTTCGAAAGAAAACGCTTCGGGAAATTTTGCGATATTCTCGCCGATCATGAGTCCCTGATACCAAAACCACCCTCCGTTGAAATGCTGACTTATATATATATATATATATATATATAGTATATATATATGTATATATCCTTATATATATATATATATATATATATATATTTCTGAATTTTGTCATGCTGTAACTCTCGAATTTTTTAACCGATTTGGATGAAATTTTTCATATGCATAATACATATTATGTGCTGCCAACTGTCTAGATGAAGATGTACGTTCCGTCAGCGCCATGCGGACCATGTCCCTATCTTCGCACGTTGACGTCACCGTTCGGGGTCCTCTTTCAGATTTCTGAGTTGTCCGATCCTCGCCGGTTCACTGCTTCAGAACTCGCATTAGTCTGCTGCTGTTACGCTGCACACGATCTGCTACTATACGATAGAAAAATCCTTCTTCACGAAGGACGATGATTCTACTCCATTCAAACTCCTTCAGTTGTTGAAATGCCGCCCTCTTTTGTCGAAGAGCATATCATATTAGCAAATTTTGTCATATTAGCAAATAACCATAGACAATTCTCAACGTCTCGCTACAGCCCTCTATTTATACGGTTTCAGCAGCAGTCCAGAGGGACTGCTTAGCCCACGCATGCATGGTGACTCTGGAATTAGAATCATTTGCAGAACACGCTATACTTTGCATTCTCTGAAATTTTCAACTCAATCGCGTCATTCCTTCATGGTGTTGCAATTTTCACAAACGTGGCTGTATGTATATCCTGAAATCACACATAACTACCAAATATTAATAAAAGAAAGATGTTTGCCTGAGTGTGAGTGTGTATGTGTGTGTTGGCGATGGCTGGGAAAATCGATCGCACTGACTGGTCTGTAAATTTGGATAAGGATAGACCAAAACAGGCCCCAATGCACCTGAGACTCAGATTTTGCAATTTTCATTATTATCCGAGATATTACTTAAAACCCCTTATGATAACGTTTATTTCGGTTCAGTTTTCACCACAAACGTTAAGGCCGCTTCAGCGCATATCCGGGGAATCCTGAGTTTTTCAATTAGGCGAAGGAGAAAGGTTCCGTTTTTCTGCCTTTTGAAATAGCAATCGCTTGGCCCCCCAATAGAGTTACGTTAATAATACAAACGTTTTTGAAATTCCTTCTTGGTCGTAACGACATCTTTTCTTTTAAAAATATTAATATATGCTATTTCAAAAAATATTTTTTATGAAGGTCGAATTCAAGTTCGTTTTCATGTTTTCAATTTTTCATTAGTTTTAAACTGACATCTTTGTCCCCCCCCCCCCAAAAAAAAAAGAAAGAAAGAAAGAAAGAAACAGAAAAAGAAAAAATAATAATAATTTTACAAAATAATACCCACTTATTCACGGCACCATATCTGGACCGCTGCAATTCTGCCGTTAATTGCAGTAAGAGGCGTCATCTACCGCTAAAATCCTACTCATCAGAAAGACGCCATTTATGATTAGAAGGAAGCATCCGCCTTCCATGTGCTGTTTTCTGACAATTTAAAAAACCTAAAGTTAGCTGCGAAACAGCGAAACAGCACCGAAAACTGGCGATATGAAGCAACTAAAATAATAAACTTTGTAAAAAATCACCATAAAATTAAAACAAAACACAGGACGCGTTTCGAGCTAAAAACATAACAGCTCGTCATCAGCTAAGCATACACGTGTCCGAAAACGAACAAGTTCAAAAATGAACTGTTCATTTTTGAACTTGTTCGTTTTCGGACACGTGTATGCTTAGCTGATGACGAGCTGTTATGTTTTTAGCTCGAAACGCGTCCTGTGTTTTGTTTTAATTTTATGGTGATTTTTTACAAAGTTTATTATTTTAGTTCCTAAAGTTAGCTGTTTTGATCTATTTTTTTCCTACTAAACGTAAGAAAATACTTTAAAATTAAGGTAAGTTATTATGTTTTCGTTTACATATCTATAATATTTTTTTTTTTTTTTTTTTTTTTTTTTTTTTTTTTTATAAATTCATGTGTTTATTGCGCATATTTTTCAGGCAATTTGTTTGATTTCGTTTTTATTCATAGTCTTGAGATTACATGTTTAAAAAAAAGGCGCGGTTGCCTTAATTGGACCAATTTTAGTTGCTTAAATTGAACTAGATATACGATCATTAAACTGAAAAACAAGTAAATAATTTCGAGGTCTGTAAGCTTTGGACACTATTTTTTTTTTTTTATAATGAATAACTATTTCCATGCAATTTTTTGAATAGTTCATTTTTTTTTTTTTTTTTTTTTTTTTTTTTTTTGTATATCTGGATCAATTTCTTTATACAGTTTAGGACTATATAAATAAAAAAGTCATCATTTTGTAGCTGCTTCTGCACTTATTCCTGACGAGGAGATCGGCACTGCAGATAGATATGTTGATTCTCCTGCTAGTGAGATTTCGGAGTCAGAGTCAGTAATCATGAAACCTGCTAAAAATAAGGGGGGGGGGAGGGATGACGAAAACGAAACAGACAAACAGTTTAGAAGAAAAACATCAGTGACAGCAAAAGCTATCAAAGACATTAGGAAACGAAAAAGAAAGAGTTAATTGTGAAGAGATTGACCGGCAAGATGGCTGCAGCTACAAACACCCCAAAAAGGCCAAAAAAACTTTAGAAATGTTATCTCCCTTGCCAAAATCAGTTAAGTAAAAAAACAGAGAAAGCCAAAAAATAGCTGTGTTAACATCTTCGCGATATAAAGTGAACCTTGAAACGAAAAAACTAAAGTTGACAAGGAACCTCTCAAAGCACAAAAGCAATTGGAACATCAATTTTTAAAAAATAGGCGTAATTCAATTGGAAAGAATATGATGAAGGGAAGAACTACAGGCATAAGGTAAAGAAAGCTTCTTTTGCAAAAATATATCTAATGATTCAGAAACTAAAAAGAAAAATCAAGACAGTGATGATTGGTTTTGCCTAATTTGTAAGCAAAATAAAATAGCAGAAATGATTCAATGTTCAGACTGCCAAATATGGCTCCATATTGTGCGCGCTGGAATAAAAAATTAACAAAAGAAATTCGTGTGTACGCCTTGCACCGCTCCTTACATGATATTCAAGTAACTGGCAATTAGATACATAATTTCTTTTCTTAATTACTTATAACTGTTATTTATATTTTGAATTACATTTTGATTTAACACAATTACTCCTACTTTCAGACATTTGATTTCATTATATTTCATTGCTGTTGTTTTGTGTGATTGTTTCATGAATCGCACACTTCGCTTTTAATAGAATTAGTTATACTCCCTGCTCATTAAAACAGCCTAATATTGTTTGGTCCAATTTAGGAGACTGGGGTCCAACTTAGGGGACCAGTCGCTGAATTTGGATCACTTTTGAAAAAAAATTCTAATTAAAATATAACTTAAGATTTTCAAAAAGAAACTGTTCTAAAGTTAGTTGGTAGATGAATAGAATGACCACGTGTAATGATATTTTGCAGATATTTCAAAAAATGAAGTGAGTTACACCTGAAAATAAGTGAAATGGTCCAAATTCGGTTACTCTCGCCTATTTTCCGAAGATCACCGTATTTTCTTCAAAACCATCAAAGTTAAAGAGCATTTAAGTAAAATTTCAAATTCCAGTGGGGCGGGGGTTGTTGGGTCTCCCCAGTTCTGCACCCTCTTGCAGCCGTCTATTTATGTCTACAAATATCCCATAAAGAATGTCTATCAAGTAAATGCCGTCGAATGAAAGATACGTTTGCATTGATTATTTTTTTACTACTTTCTCGTATAGATGAATATGTATTTATATAGTTAGATGAAATAAGTATTTTTAATAATAAAGGGTAGATACTTTTTTTTAACATTTTCCAATATAATTGAAAAGTTTTTATGACTTCGCTTTGTCCATCTGCTTGTCTCTCAGTGTTCTAACTCTTTTAAATATATACTCGAATTGGATTGTAATTTTTATACATTATTGAAGTTTACAATAGAATGCTGGGTATTGAAAATGAAGTTTATTATTTATAGTTTGTTTACAGTTAAACCCGAAATAACATTGGTGAAATGGTGACCTATGGTGAAAAATCATTTATTGATGTTACATTATTTCAAACATAATGAGATTGATATGCATCACTGAGGTGGACTATAATATGTTTTGTCAGCAGTATAGAATATGTAGCATTTATAGTTCGTTTAGAGGAACGCACAGACAATTCCTTTTCAATATGATATAAGGGGTGGGGGAAGCATTCGCGGTTAATTTTAATGGTGTTACGCTACTTCAAATATAATGAAAGTAAAAAGTATCGCTTAGGTGAACTAAACGACTATGTGTGCATGGCGTTTGTATTTTTTATTTACAGGGACACGCGAAAGAATTCCGACGCAGGAATATGTTCGATAATTGCCGAAATTGCGTTTTCAGTTCCTGTACGCATGTTAAAATTTATTTAACTTTTAGTGTATTGTGTATAAATTCTATTCATTATATGCTGGGCTACACGAAATAATTCGCACACATTACCAGATATGGACAGAAATTGCTCAAAATGGCTTTTTACGGTGTTATGTGTCTTTAACCCCTTCTCACAAAGTAGAAAAATGGTTATAAATTATGTTTGTCTGTCCATCTGTCTGTCTGTGTACTCTGTAACTCGCGTGAATAAACTTGGATTTTCAAGTAATTGATATATGTTAATGATGTTTACCATAGCATGTTCGGTATTGAATATGAAGTGTGCATCGTTAATATTTCATTTACAGGGGCAAGAATTCCGTTACATTACTGTCAATGGGGAAAATTGTTTGAAAATTTCGAAAATTTCTATGTATGAGGGGTCCATTTCTAACACTTTCCAACGTTAATGATGTTTACCGTGGCCTGCTCGGTATTCAATATGAAGCGTGTAGCACCAATCGTTCATTTACAGGGGCAAGAATTCCGTTACATTAAGGTCAATGTGGAAAATTGCTTGCAGTGTATTTTAATGATATTACGCTATTTCAAATGTATTTAAGTTGATATAAATCATTGAATTTTACTACAAGCATTCACTACAAATATTCATAGCATTTATCGTTCATTCACAGGGACACACAAAATAAATCGGTTACAGTACTGTCTTTGAGCAATAATTGTTGGATGTGCGTTTTTAATTTCGGTATGCGCTTTTAAATTTAACTAATTTTTTGCATGTTACTCGTTGTGTATAAATTCTATACCTCGTATACAGGGCTGTACAAAAAATTCCCGTATCATTATCCTTATGAGAGTAATTGCTAAAGGGGAATTTTCAACTGTGGTTTGTATTTCCTAACTGAAAATAATTTTTTGCATGCATCTAGTTTATAAATACAAATCTATATATAATATACAGGGCTGCTCAAAGAATTCGGATAATTTTTCGACTATGTATGGAAATTTCTGAAATAGGTTTTCAAATGTGTTATGCGTTTTACAAATGGTTCAATTAGACACCATATTTCAACTTATTAAACGGTGAAGTTTTGTTAAAATATTCTGAATGTATTGGAAAGTGTTTCATAATCTATGCTTGACACATGATTTTCTCTTCCTTGTTTAAATTATTTATTGTATAAAAAAAAATGAGATTTCTTAATAAAATGTTGCTTAATAAGTACTTATCTATGTCTGATTCGCGCTTTTCCGTACTTTTTTATGTCCTAATATATGTAGGGGAGACCGGGGCTAGTTGGCTACAGGGGTAAGTAGGCGCAGTCCTCATAAATCGCCTGTTTGTGGATAGATTGCGCAACCAGTCCCAGAGTACATTTCTTCTTGCTTTTTACAATCCTCATTGTAGTTTTGCAGCGTTACCTAAGTGCAGTGGACATTTGTTACGATTTTTCTGTTTTTTGCACTCATAAGCACTGTAAACGCAAACGTCTGAAATTCAGTTTAAAAAGTGTCTTAAGTGGATGGTCACATTTTAAGTGAAAAAACGTGTCTTACTTTTTAAGACACCTGTTTGCATCCGAAGTTAACACATTGAAACGTCCTAAAACGCCGCCCTTTTTAAAACACATGAAATGTCTTAAAAAGCCGCCATTTTTTAGACATTCGAAACATCTAAAATGGTGCCATTTTTAAAACCCTTGAAACGTCTTAAAAAGCCGCCATTTTTTAGACATTTGAACATGTGAAATGAGTTCTTTTAAGACACTCGAAGCATCTTAGAAGATTTTTTTTCTCTTATTTACACTGTCTCATTGACAGCAAGCTAAAACTTAAACTTACAAGCTACAAAGCAAAATACATGTTTGCCAATTATGGAAGACTACAACAGACTGCATTATTTATTTTTATTTATTTATGTATTATTATTATTATTTTTTTTTTTTTTTTTTTTTTTTTTTTTTTTTACATTCAACAGATTCGATGCCAAGATATATTAATTCATTTTCAAGTATTTAAAAATATTAATTTTTCTTTGTTTACTTTAGAAAATAATCGAAGAAGTTTATTAATCATTTAGTCAATTTAAATTATTAGACATACATACAAACCATATCTGGGATTATTATTTATGTTATTTTTCCATAGATTCAATGTAATTAAAAACGAAATTCCTCACCCCTTCATCATTGTAGACAAGATAAATATGATGTTATTTTCAAATCGACAAATCTACCCTCCTCTTTATGAAAATTTTCTATGCTTCATAAGGTAAATCATAACAAGTTTTTATATTTCATTTATAATTCAAGGAAAATGTACACAAACATAAATCCGGGCACATTTTCATAAACAAACATTTGAAGCATATTTAAAATTTCTGATAACACTGTTTGTTTATTTATTATTATTATTGTTATTATTATTATATATTTATTTATTTATTTATTTATTTTTTATTTTTTTGTGGGGTGAAATTAACATCATCATTTACGTATGATTTTATTATTCAAAATTATCTTGCTGTAAAATATTAAAATCACTTAAGAAATCATTTTATGATGCAACAGTTTTAATAATATTATTGTTAAACAGGAGTAAATATTTTAAATAATTTTACACATCATTTCAAATTATTGTTAAATTCACCGTTCATATATAAATATTTTCCATCAGATAATTAGAAAAATCTGAAAACATTGCATGTCTTTTTGCCTCAATTTAACATATAAGAGCATTTAATAATTAAAGTTGTCAAAAATTTATATGTTAATTCATTCATGTTTCCATTGGAAAGAAAAAAAAAGCCTACTTAATTCCATGTGTTTCAACAATAAAATAAATGTTTACGACTGTTGCAATAATGCATATAGTTAAAAACGAGACCATTATTTTTTTATACAAAAATAAATAAATATATAAATATGATTAAAGTTTTTTTTTATGTAAGAAAAACTGCGTAAAAACACTCAGTTAAACAATACTGTATTGCATTTTATAGTACGAAAACAAAAACCCCATAGTAAACAATAGCGTAAATATGGATTAATATTAATTTAAAATCTTATACATAAATGTATACTTTAAATGCGGGACAAAATGGAGTATTATATTTTATAAGTCACTTACCCTTTTCATGGCATACATTTTCTAGGATATTCCTTTTTTTAGATGGAGGAAATATTTTTTATATCCAACAAAGATTTCTAGATAACTGATTAATATATATTCCATTTAAAGTAACCAGCTATAATAGAAAACTCAATTAGACTGAAGTCAGAATCACCACGCGGTTCAATTCACATAGCGTTTCTTTTACATGTACACTGCATTCCACAGAGGATTATCCAGCGGTCAGGGGGGAGCATTGCATTTTCTCCTGCAAGGTCTTGGCAATAGAGACTGAAATGTTTATCCACTGTTCATTTACTCGCATTTCACAGTGATTTTTTGACATTCATAGAAGGAATTAATTTGCGATCCGCGCACGGCATACAAGAAACAAATATGGCTGCGGTGATAACACAGTGCAGTGAATGTCTGTAATTGGATATCTTAATTTAAGACGTTTCACCATATTAAGACACTTTATATTAGTTCATTTCTACTACCGGTCCATTAAGACACACAAGTATCTTAAATTAAGGTATCTATTATGTCTAAGCTCTATATTAAGACATTTACGTGTTTTAAATGCTTTTTCAGTCGTTTTTCTGTCTTATTTTAAGACTCCTTTATTTGCAGTGAGTAATTTTTTGTTGCTTCATTCTTTTTCTAATTTCTAATACTTATCTTAATAATTGCGTTTAACTTGTGCAGTTTTTCTTAGTGTATGATTAACTGTACCTACCCCATATGTGATTTACTTGGATTATTTATGCTTAGATGATTACACTGTAAACTGAAATGTCTGAAATTCAGACACTTAAGTGTCTGAAACGTAGTGTTCAATTTTCAGACGTTTTAAAATGTCTGAAAATTTTAAGACATTTCTTGCGTCTGAATTTCAGACACTTAAGTGTCTGAAACAGGAGTGTTCGATTTTCAGACGTTTTAAAATGTCTTAAAATTTTTAGACACTTCTTGCGCCTGAATTTCAAACATTTCAAATGTCTTAATTGCGGCCATCTTTGAGCCGTTTTTTTTCGCCAATATGAAGCCATCTTTGACCACTTTTCTTTCTAAGCCATATACGCAACCATATTTGACCACATTGAATCATTTTTTTTTTTATAAATGGGAATAATTTATTACAGGGTTGCCGTCTTTTAGCCAGGCCAAAAAAAAGCCCGCCGGCTTTTTTTGGTTTTAACCACTTAAAAAAAGCTGGCTTTTATTGAAAAAAGTAGTTTTTTTTTTTTTAAGTTGGTTTACAGTTAATTTGTTTTAAATTTGGATCAATTAATTTTTAGCACACTTATAAATATTTTCTACTAAAAGAAGTAATGGAATTCTATTAAATTTTGTTAAATAAGTCAAATTTTGTCAAATAAATAATTTCTAGAAGGCAACTGTGAAGGCATCATGTCTGAAGAAAATATATATATATATATATATATGTACATAAACACTGAAAAGAATATAAGTTAGGCTCCAAACTGGTGTTTTGAAATTCTATATTACATAGTTCCACATATACTAGACATTTTAAAGATTATATTTAATTAAAGACAAAATGTAGCACATCAAAATGGAAATATTCTTATGTGTCCATATGGAGAGATTAAGTTATAATATGTTAAAAGAGACATTAGAAAGGATGTAATGTTTGAGGAGAGTGGTACATAAGTGTATAAAAAATAGAGCATTTAAACAAGATAAAAAAAATCTCTAAATAAAATTTTGAAAAGTTTGTTGCTAAACATATTCATCCATATTCTATTCATAATGTTTTTAATAGAGAGAAATGGTGTTTTTATTAATATGACTATATATAATTTTAAATGTTTAGTAGAAATAAAATAAGACTTGTATATTGTACTTGGCTCTTAAAATTATTTAAGTAATAAGACATGTAACTAAGTAACCACCGTCCTCTTTAATTTTATAAAGCAGAAAAATGAAAAAATTGGCAGTTGGTATTGCCCTTTTAAAATTTAACTGACATATTTGCAATTCTGACAACAAATCACTAGCAAAATTATCTAAGTTTTATTCCTGTATTAATGTTCTCATAACTGAGAAATTGGATTACTTATTAAACTCTAAATCAATTAAATGGCATTAAAACTAATTAAAAACGCTTTAAAATATGTAGTTTCTAATTACAATGCTTCATTGTATAAAAGCCAATTATGGCCCAAAAGGACCAATTTTGGCCAAAAAAAGCCGGTTAAAACTAATAAAAGTCACCGGCCTGGGTTTTTTAAATTTTAGCCGGCTTTTTTTTGCAACCCTGATTTATTACTATAAAGTAGAGCTGATTGCAGCATGGGAAAACTGGGATGCTTCTCTATCCTCTGATTTTAGGGTAGCCCAAATTGGGGACGAAGTTTTCATAAAGCTGATACTTTAAATCAGTTTTGACCTTATGATGATTGTAATCAGTATTTTGTAGTTTTAGAATAGGATAATATATTTATATATTCACCTAAATATGTATTTATGTGATATCATATATGTCCTGAGGTATCAAAAATATTTATTACTTTTAGTGGTAACTTCAAATCAATTTTAGTCCAGAGACCTAGTATTCATTCGCCCCCCACCCCCACGGCCTTCATATACTGTTAGAAAAAAAAATTAAGCCTATTCGAGACCATCAAATACATATTTGGATAAATATAACCTTTTCTTTAAACTAGTCATGTTCTAAAAGTACAAAATATTTATTAAAATAAGTATAAGATCAAAACAAATTTAAAATATCAGCTTTGTGGAAATTTCATACCAAATTTGGGGCCCCGTAAAGCTAAAGGCCCATAGAAACAGCCCAGTTTGTCCATGCTGCAATCATCTCTGCTTTATGGTAACAAATTATTCCCATTTATGAAAAATGATTCACTCCTTCAGAAAGAATCCCATCCCTGCTTCGTTGTACTATTTTTTTCCGTTTAAATTAGATATTCCCAGTGACTTAGTTCAAGCATTTTTTGCATTTTTAATTTCTGTGTTAAATAAAATCTAACACTAGATTTCATAAAATTTGTTGTATATGAGATCCACACATTAAAAAAAAAAATTTGAGTGTTAAACTCTTACTTTTTTTTTTTTTTTTTAATCTCCCTTCGTTTTTATTATTTTACTATTTATCATCATCAAGAAATACTGAAACATGGACAGTATGTCTGTTTGACACTTTTTAAACGATAAATAACATAGTAAATATAATTGGAAACAGAAATCCTCCATTTCTGCTCCCCAACGGTGTTTGGAGTGTTTGCAATCACACAAGCAATGGCAGTCGCAAAAGCCATTTCTTATCCACATGATTGGCATATTGTTAACTACATTGAGACAGAAACCAAATTAAAATTGATATAAAGTACTATCTTGTACTATTTTGTTTATTTTCTTAGTAGAAAGTACAAGTTTCTTTCCTTGAAGTGTGCTTTGAAATATTTTAACGTTTAAATAAAATAATTCAATAATAATAGTATTAATAATAAATTAAAGTTTTTTCTTTCTCAGAATGTTTTAAATTTGTCATACAAATATTACCATCTAAAAAAAAAACAGGCTGGTGTTATGAACTCCTTTTTTTTCTTTAAGCGAGAAAAGAAAAAGAAAGAATTTTGGAAAGATGCTCAAATACAGTAAACTCTCGGTAAGGTGGACTCTGTGTAAGACGGAAATCTGTCTAACTCGGAAAGATTTTCAGGTTCCTGCGAATCCATAGACATAGAGTAAAATTTGTCTAAGGCGGAATATTGTCTAACTGCGGAATATTTTCTCGGTCCCGATCGATTCCACCTTAGACAGAATTTACTGTATGTTAAAATTTGATAAGCAGTCTACGTATATATTGTACAAGAATTTTTAAACAGCCTAGAGTAAAAAGAAAAACAATGAAGAAAAAATCATAGAACCAGTTAATTTTACTCTATATAGCTATACCAGCAAATAGTGGATTAATTACGTGCTCCCGAATCGTCCGCTATTCAGAGGTTTTGCTATATATTCATTTATATGCGCATTCTAAATAAATAAAAAGTTTTTTGTGACAGTGTAGCAATGATGATCTAAATAAATTCTAGGTCCAGCGGTTGACATTAATCAATAATATTCTGCAAATTACTTTAAATCACGTGAATCTAAATATCCATGCATGCACACCAACCAATTAATTAGTACATGATAAGTTACTCTATTTAATTTGTAGCATCGCAATGTGCATTTATATATATATATATATATATATATATATATATATATATCATATAAAGACAAAATTTAAATGCAACAAAGATAACATGCGTCGAGATGCTACATTATCAAACACAAACATAAAAAATAGACTTAAAATCCTATTTCATTATCTTTTGAATTAGTTTATTTTTATTATTAATTTTCATGATTTTTTTTGGTACTTTTCGGTTAGCCGGGCGCCAGTGTTATATATATACATATATATATATTGTATATATACATACACACATATATATAAATGCAATATGTATGTATATGTATACATATATGTATATATATATATATATATGTATATATAACAGTGGCGCCCGGCTAACCGAAAAGTACATTTTTTTTTTTTTACATTCAGATTTTAAAAAAAAATCTTTGAGGGGAAAAGAAACTTTCAAAAATATTTTCCCCCTATAAACATCGTAATAAAAATAATTTATTTAACCATGAATTAAAAAAAAAATGGAATAATGTGAAAAAATATATACGTACACGGAGCAAACATAATCATAAGAATGATCTTCAAAGCACGTTCTTTCACAAAATGTTAAATATCAGCGAAGTTATAATTCACCTATCACACAGTATTAAATCATAAGAAAAGTATCTTCCCCTGTCATGGGCAGAAAATGGGTCTTACTTATACCCATACAATTTTTTTTCTCATATTTTTTTTTCATTTTTCCGTATAATATTCAGCTTGATTTTTTAAATATAATTTTAGCACATATTGCATTAATTATACAGATTTTATCATTTGCTTAAAGTATCTTATAAATGGCTTCGTTTTAAAATTCAACCCCGGGGGACGCGCGCATACCAAGAGTGAAAATGGTTTTTACTTTGTCACCAATAAATACAAATAATATTCGTCACCTTATTTAGTCGCAGACAATTGTTACAAATTCTGCGATAAAATAAGTTGAAGATTACTTAAAAAGAAAAAAAAAATGGTGACAATTGTAAAA
Source organism: Maratus speciosus (assembly GCA_963932465.1). Lineage (NCBI taxonomy): Eukaryota > Metazoa > Arthropoda > Arachnida > Araneae > Salticidae > Maratus > Maratus speciosus. The sequence continues at coordinate 380,226,243 of OZ010796.1, forward strand.
ACCATACGTACTATGGGTCTATCAGGCCCGGCGTTAATCCTCCCGGGCTAATATGTTATGTAACACAGTAAATACATAAGTAGCTTTTTATTTTTAAACAAGTTTTCATAAAGATTATTAAAAATAAATAAATAAAAAATAGCATAGTCATTCAGTTGAATACTATAGGGGAGATTTATTTCATATTGGAAAACTGAAACTTATAAACTATTCTGAAATTCATGAAAATTTTTATTCTTATGCTTTCGTGATTTTTTTTTCATATTTTTATATCCACTGTATGAAGTGAAACAATATTGATAACATTTTTCATATATTTAAATTTTTTAATACATATAAAAAAAACATTTCCATAATATATATTCTGTGAAAGAGTTAAATGATACTCTTGTAACTTAAAATGAAAAATCATAAGTGCAGTTATATCAATAATATAAAGTAAACTGAAATTGCAAAGAAAAATCTTACGCAATATCATTAGATTTTTTTTAAATATATTCATTAGTACTGAAAATTATATTCAATCATCAAAATCATCACAAATGAACAAACAAATCTTTTCACACAAAAAAATATTTATTGGTTGAAAAAGGCACAAATATGAAAAATTCAAATTAATGTGATAAAAATAATTTAAAAAGTCCTTCCGGCCAGTGCCGGGAGGAAGAGGTAGCTTTCATATTCCTTATTTTTAAAAAGCCAACTTATATTATTCAAACACACGAAGCTCATTTAAGTGGAAACCGAATGTAGGAGATTCAATACTAATTTTTATCAATACTAAATCATTATGAATGAGAATTTCGCGAAATTAGTCAGCTTTATCCAAGCTGCTTTTATTTAAAGTCACTTATATTTGGCTGCCAAATTCGGCGATTTCTTAAAGTGCCTGCCATTTTAAGACAACGTGGTGGATGAGGCTAACCAGTGAACTTGGTCGAGACCTTAGTAATTGCTGTGCACATGCTCACTCATATCGGAATCGGTTGATATATACGAGTGCTGTCGCAGGCAAAAAATCAGATTTTTCAAAATGTCACCCACTTTAGAAATTGAAACTGCTATATCTGAGCCATTTTTTAAGATGAAGACAAACAAAAAATGCTCCTGAATCCTTATATCAAGGTCAAATACTTAAGAAAGAAACATTTTTCAATTTCTGATTTTTTTGCACCTCACTTTAAATATAATTTTTTTTTTATTTAATGGCCGCCATTTTGAAACAAGATGGCTGATGAAGCTGGCCAGCGAACTTGGTCGAGATATTGATGTATACTATCCACATGCCTACTTCCATCGAAATAGGCGAATAAGTGTGGTATCGCGTGACAAATACAAGATCGTTTCAAAGTGTTAGCCATGATAGAAATTCAAAGTGCTATAATTCAACCACTTTTTAAGATATAAACAAAAGAACAAATTTTCAGAAACAAAAACTGTTCCGGAATCTTTGTATTAAGGTCAAATACATACAAAAAAATATTTTTCATTTTTCAATTTTTTGGTATCTCATTTTAAATTTTAAATTTTTTTTAATTTTTAAATGGCAACCCTTTTGAAACAAGATGGCGAATGAAGCTGGCCAACGAATTCGGTCGAGACATTGATATGTACTATGTACAGACCAAGTTACATTCAAATCGGTTCATAAATACGCCTGTTATCGCGTGACAAAAATCAGGTCGTTTTAAAATGTCAGCCACAATAGAAATTCAAAATGTTATAACTCAGCCATTTTTTTAGATGTAGACGAAACAAAACCTGTTCCGGAATCTTTGTATTAAGGTCAAACACATACAAAAAAAGTCTTTTTCATTTTCCAATTTTTTGGTATCTCATTTTAAATTTATTTTTTTTTAATTTTTTTAAATGGCCACCATTTTGAAACAAGATGGCGAATGAAGCTGGTCAACGAACTCGGTTGAGTTATTTGTATGTACTATGTACACACCAAGGTACATCCAAATCGGTTCATAAATACGTCTGTTATCACGTGGCAAAAATCAGACGTTTCAAAATGTCAGCCACGCTAGAAATTCAAAATGCTATAACTCAGCCATTTTTTAAGATATAGACGAAACAAAAACTGCTCCGAAATCTTTGTATAAAGGTCAAATACATAAGAAAAAAATATTTTTCCATTTTCAATTTTTTGGTACCACATTTCAAATTTTAAAATTTTAAAAAAATTTTAAATGGCCGCCATTTTGAAACAAAATGGCGGATGAAGCTGGCCAACGAACTCGGTCGAGAGATTGGTATGTACTATGTACACACCGAATTACATCCAAATCGGTTCATAAATACGCCTTTTATCGCGTGACAAAATTCAGGACGTTTCAAAATGTCAGCCACGCTAGAAATTCAAAATGCTATAACTCAGCCATTTTTTAAGATATAGACGAAACAAAAACTGCTCCGGAATCTTTGTATAAAGGTCAAATACATAAGAAAAAAATATTTTTCCATTTTTAATTTTTTGGTACCACATTTCAAGTTTTAAATTTTTTTTAAAATTTTAAATGGCCGCCATTTTGAAACAAAACGGCGGATGAAGCTGGCCAACGAACTCGGTCGAGACATTGGTATGTACTATGTACACACCGAATTACATCGAAATCGGTTTATAATTACGGGAGTTACAGTGTGACATATGTCAGATATATATATATATATATAGATATATATATATATATATATATATATATATATATATATATCAATTTTGAACGGAGGGTGGTTTCGGGGTCTGGGGGTCATGATCGATGAAAATATACCAAAATTTTTTGAAATCGCTTTCCTCCGAACGGCTGCAATAGGTAGCTTTTTTGTAAAGAAAGCTACCTAATATTAAATAAATAATATTAAACATGCAAAGAACGTTCGATACTGTCCGAAAAAAAGTCCTCTAAATTGCAAATTATCATTCTACACAAATCACCTATCACTTACCTTGGCTGGTAATATCCAAAAAATGTAATATCTAAAAGGTAGTTTGACGAAAATACATTTTCACTATAGTATAATGATTAAATGCTATTGTTTAATCATTTTTAATCATTAGATTTTATGTATTATTTTATCCTTTCATATTGAAATTTCTGTATTCTGCATGAAAAAAATGTTTTCACAATGGCACGTTCCGAGCATAAAAATAATTCAAATAAGACGAATTAATACTATTCGGAATAAGCAGCATATTTGCCTTTACAAGTTGTAATAAATAAAGTTTCGTCTGGCATTCAAAAAAGGCAAGCTATAGATACATGTCTTTTTCCAAAAGAAAGTAATACTTGTCACCTTGTCAGCATTTCTTCTAAATTTATAACGCATTTTAATGACTCAGCGACAACGATTTACATGACGAACGATGATTCACAACTGAAGAGTTTTCAAATCATTAAAAGTTGTTATCAGCGGGCAATGAAGCATCTTGTAGATAAATAAAACAGAAACTTTTATACATCAAGCAAATTTACTTTACTGCTGAACTACTTTAATTCAGCTTCGCGCCGTTAAAAAATGTCCGTTGCCCGCCAAAACAGTAGTAAGCAAACGAACTTTCTGATTGGCTGGCACGTTATAATACTTTCACGATGCGTTTTAGAATCAGTTTTGTATTGAATTTTCATATTTAAATCTTAACTTTCAATAAAGGAAGAATTATTAATTTATAATTCCAGCAAAATTTTGGGCTGTTTCATTCCGTATTTTTCCTTATCAAATTGTAAAATAATATACAATCATGTTCGCACGCAAGTTTTTCATTAAAAGGCAGTGACGTGGCATATTCGGAAAAGAGCAGAGAGATCGATTGCCAGGAAGAATATTTTTTAGGGGCTTTAGATAATTGTTACCCCAACAAAATCCATGTTACGCCAGTATTAAAGGGGGAGGGGGGATGCCTATTTGGTACCCACTTTTAGCATAATCGCCTGAAGATGAGGGGCATTGGGGACTATTGCCCCTTTCTAGATTTTGGTAATTAATTAATTTTTATTTAGATCTAATTGAAAAAAGAATTTATTCTTCCAAGTGACTATAGATTAATTAAGTGCTAGCAGAAAACTGATGTAAAGACTTTTCGTCAGGAAAGGACTCTCTTGTAGAAAACTTTTTAAATTGTGTTTTTTTTTTAACGTTCGTGTATTTTTAATTTATCTTAAATGAGGAGCTCGGGAGAACACAGTCTCCTGACAATAATAATAAAAAAAGAATTTCGGTTCCTTATTTTTAAAAATATTGTAGAAACTTATTTTTGAATATATAATATTTTTTTAACTGCAAATTTTTATTTTCCCTTTTAACTTGATATGTTTCAATATTGTCTTGCACGATGCACTCTGACAAAAAAAAAAAACAAAAAAAAAAACCTATTTTAGGTTCAAAATCCGTTTTTTAAGAAATGCGGACTAGTCTATGGGACATAGCATATCTGTTTCAAAATATGGCCCTTTCGTACATTTTTTTTTTCTTTTTTGCCTGCGGCCATGTATTTTAGCATCCCGAGATATATATCTTTAATATTTTCAAATATTTAGGCGGGGAGGCAGTCTATTTTTACCGTCCCCCATGTAGGCCAATGAGTGCAAACAATTTTTGAGAAAATTGGTACTTTGTGAAAAGTACGAATTTGTACTTTAATTACTTAACTTAATGCACAAAAAATATTTCAGTTTCGAGACTAGGTAAGCAGACTTGTACAATTGTGATACAAATACAGTCGGACCTCGTTATCCCGACACCCGGTTTTCACGTCACCCCGCTTATCACGTCAGTTTTCAAAGTCCGATTTTCTGTATATGATTTAATGTAAATAAACTCCGGATTTTATGTCGTTGAATAATTTTCAACTCCGGATATCCCGACGGTTTAGGAAAATTGTCCATATTTCATAATCCATCTTATAAGCACGGAAATTAAGTGGCAGAAAATGTCTTAACCAAACGTTTCACAAAAATGTCTAAAATACCCATTGAGATAAATGAGAAACATTAAATCCTTTGTCTGAATAAATAAACCCACGCACAATGAATGACCCACTTAAGCTCTATATAGACGTATCAGTCTACTCGTGATCTTTGTTCTGGTCGGTCGGCGCTTTCTTTTGGTTACACGGCGTTTTTCATCTGATTAAAACCGAAGCATTGCATTGCATTGAAATTATCAGAAATGATCTAACATCCATTTCTGAAACAACGAATATTGATTACAATTCATTGTATAATATTGAAAAAAGAATTGTAGGAAGCACATCGAGGGATAAGCAAACCTTAATTCATCAATATTTCATGCAACAATAAAAAAAAAGTAATCATAAATCTGATTTTTATTCTTTTCATTTTTGTTTTTGTGTTTTTTTAGTTTAATAATAATGTTTTATTGCTTGAAACTGCAAGAACAGTTGTGAATTTAAAATTGTCTTAAAAATCTAATTTTAAAAAGTCTCCAGTATAGCTAGCATATATAGTGATACAATTGTACCACAGTCATCACGTATAAAATACAATTACATAAAATTCAGACATTTAAGTGTCTGAATTTCTAAATGTCTTAATTTCAGACATATCACCAATATTCAGACAATTTTTTCAATTCATTTATACCACCATCATAGTAAGACACTTAAGTGTCTTAAATTCAGACATGTATAATGTCTGAAATTTCTTATTCAGACACTTAAGTGTCTGAATTGCTTTTTCAGTCACGTATGTGTCTGAATTTAAGACACCTCTATTTGCAGTGTACGTGTCCCTTTTGTGAAGAAATTTATTATGGGGCTAGTAGACGCATTGAACACGGGACAAGTTGGCTCGGTGTTTGGTGTGTGCTGGTAGCTTGAAAAACAGCAAACAACGAGAAATGTGGCTGCAATGCAAGATTTTGGGCACACGAGGCTTACCCAAACGAAGACACTCGATTTTTTATTTGTGACAACCATAACTCTGATGATGATATAGAGTAGGATAGAAGTTACTCAATGTTAATATTTTATTCATTATTTTTATGTCTGTATAATTTAGAATTTACATTGTACGTCTATAACGCCTTTGTTTAAACTTACTGGTAATAATGAAATTGATTTCGCTTAACTGCGTGTCTTATTTGAATTTTTATAAAGCGTGTGCCAACTTACCCCATAGGCATAGGCAACTTGCCCCGTGACGGGGTAGGTTGGCGCACAATTTTCCTTTTACTTTAGGAATCCGCTAAACATAAACTACAAAAGCTACAAACTCAAAACTCCGGGTATTTATAGCCCAATGCCTGTTCTTTAAAAGTACAGTTAAAATTTCATAAAAAACTTAAACAAAAAATTAATAAAATCAGTAACTAAAAACTGCGCCTACTAGCTCCGGTCTCCCCTACGTGTTAGCATTTTATCTGTGTAATTTTAAAGGTTTTTACACTATATGAGCTGATAATACCATATAGTAGTTCCAACACCTTTTTTCTGAAAATGTTCAATCTGAATCCTCTCAGATGTGTGGAGCAAATTATTCCATTTATATATTAATATAAACGGAACTCACAAAGCTAGTGAAAGTGAAACATTAGTACATCTGTGAGTGGTGATTTTGACCATGATAATAAGCCATTCTCATATCGGTCAACATTGCTCCTTAAATCACTGTTCTCGGAATAATGTGATATGCATATCGCTTGTTAATACTTCTTTTAAAGTGGGAATAACGTGCTGGATACTTCGGGAAGCGTTATAGATATGTTATCAAATTTTAAGTTTTCACCGCTCGAGAAAATCTTTTTCATGCAATTACAAAGTTATTTTTACCAACTTAATGTAACGAAAATCTCAGATATTCTCATATAGCGCTGCCAAGGTATCATTTAATTTTTGCATGAAATATCTGAAAGTTTTATCCGCATGTGAATGAAAAAGATATTATGATTATGTCAGAAAGTAGCGAGTAAATGCAGTTCTTAAATGAATCAAGCAGGATTAGCTGGCAAAGTGGATTAGCTTAAGCTGTATTACATTCAAATTTGTTATGAGTAAAATACTAGATTTATTACGAAATTTTCTTGGTTTCATAGTTATATGTGAAATTTTAGTTGAGTAATAATGCTGCATAAAATTAAAATATGTCTATATTAAGCAAAAAATGTTAGAATTAGTCATCGTTAGTAAATACAATACATTGTACAAAACAAAACCGACTCATACCAAAACAAAACTGATTCTAAAGTCCATTAAAAATATTTCCTTTAAGGGTGTTCTCAAATCCAAAAAGGCAACTTTCTGACATAAGTTTTAATTTATTTTGGTTCGAAAATGCATTAAACAAGCTGGTGTTGCACTGAAAAAAATGAAGTACTCAAAAATGAGTACATCGATGTACTCATATCGAATTGAGTACGTTTGGATCAAAAATGAACCTATGCTTTCACAATTTTGATATATCACATGTTATCAAACCAAACAAAACGATAATTTTGCACTTGGTAGTGGTTTATTTCCTTCATGATTACTTAAAAGATGTTCTTTAATCGGAAAACAATGTAATATATCGTGGGAATCGGAGGTATAATATTACATTTTTATTCCTCTGAAGGAACTATATTCTGTGTCTCCTTTATAATGCACAAGGTTACATTATGTTGTTGTTGTTTATCAGTGCTTGGTAAATTCGGTCTGGTCTGTGTGCTAAGTGAGATGGATTTGTTCGTGAAAACATAAATAAATAAATAAAAATAATGGGATTTTCAATATTTCGCCGACAACTTTGAAAGTAAGTGCTCTCTGTTAAATATTCAATACATCTGTTTCTTGTTTAATGTAATCAGCTGTACCTGCTGTAAATGTTATATTAATGAAAATAGTGCACAGTACTTTAAAATGATTTAAAAGTACTTAGAAACAATGCTCTCGTCATAAAAGTATAATTGTTTAGCGTATCTTGATAACAATTTTGCTATTTTTTCTTAGTAAATAATCAATTAAAGGTTTCTTGTTAATAACTTTTAGCGGGAAATAAATGTCAAAACATTTTTACTTTAATCTGTAGTAAAGTGTCTCGCAGGGTGTGTGTGTGTGTGTGTGGGGGGGGGGGGGGGGCGGAAACCTTTGACAAGAAAAAAAATGTTTTTTTTCATTTAACTTATTTTAGTTTTGAAAATGTTTTATTAAACGCGTGTCTTTTAACCGAGTACCTTATATTGGTTTAGCACGTGTTACTAATCGGCCATCTTAGACGCCATCTTGTTTTATTTTGTATTTTTATAACAGAAACGTTGTTTTCAAACGGTTGGTTGGTTGTATTTATGTCGGCCAATTATCTGCACGTGGGATATAGGCCTAAAGGGGGGAGTGCCTTCCGTGGAGGTCTTTCTAATGGAACCTAACCCGTATTAACGCTTGTAGAACCAAGGTTCGAAGAAAACCACGAAAACTCCGAACGATTAGGCCGACGGGCGCGATTGGGATCGAACCCAGCACATCCCGTCTACCAGCTTCGAGAGCAGAACCTCTCGGCCACTGTTGTTTTCAAAAGATTTTAAATTATTTTAAAATACTGTGCATAATTTAATACTTGCATTAATGTAATGTGATTGCATAAAATAAGAAAAGAATGTTTTGAATATTTAGCAGAGAGCATTTACTTTCAAGTTCTTATTTGAATACATACATGGGATCAAAAATGAGTACGTAAACATTTCATATTTGAATACATACATAAGATCAAAAATGAGTACATAACAGTACATATTTGAACACATCCATGGAATCAAAATCGAGTACACGTGTTTCTCAATTTTGAGTACATTTGATTCGGAGCTATTTTGAGTATGTGACGTATTTAAAAATGAGTATTTTTTACTCAATTTTGAGAACCCATTTTTTTCAGTGTGTTGCTCAGAAACTAGGTAATTCAGCTCTTTCTTTTTTTTTTTTTTTTTTTTTTTTTTTGCAAACGCAATAGATCTTTCAGAAAATACTGTCAAAATGGGTGTTTTGAACCGAATTTCAGCGCGAAGGAAGAAAGAGACTCAAGAGCGGGTGAAAAACGTGTTTGTCACATGATCAAAATTCCTTATAACTCAATAGGTTTGATCAGAAAATGGAAAAAACAGTTCAATTCTAAATCGCTTCTATGGCCAGGCTTTTCAATTTTATACCTTTCCGTTAAAAAATGAATTTGTAAATGTGTCAAAACGTTTTGCGCTTGTTGAGCAGAGCAGTTAAGAACAGCCTTAACAGAATTTAATCTAAGGTCCAAATAAATAAATAAATAAATGTAGAAAATTCTGCACTAATTTTAACTTTTTAGAAATCTAAAAAATCTCTGATGTCACAAAGTTTTTAATGTTGCGCAGAATTATTAATTAAATGTTCAACAGTTCACATTACAAATCTTTATAATTACCCAATTTGATATATGACATTATTTTCACTCGTAAACGGTAAAAATTTTTATCCGAGATGACTTCAAGTAACAAATCAGCTTAAATACTAATTGTTAGAATTTGTCACAAGTCTCTGAAAACAGTGTAAATAGAGGACTTTTAGTAATAGTACTAGAAATCATTTGATAAATATATCTATAATTCAAAGGAAAATAGTATTACCATTTTTATAAAATAAATAAATAAATAAATAAACATGCATATTTAAAGATTCTCATAGATATTCTTCAGTGCTACAAAGATGATTCTCGCGTACCCCTTTTAGGTAGCTTTCATTACAAAAAGCTACCTATTGCAGCCGTTCGGAGGAAAGCGATTTCAAAAAATTTTGGTATATATATATATATATCTGACCTCTGTCATACTGTAACTCTCGAATTTATGAACCGATTTGGATGTAATTCGGTATGTACATAGTACATATCAATGTCTCGACCGAGTTCGTTGGCCAGCTTCATCCGCCATTTTGTTTCAAAATGGCGGCCATTTAAATTTTTTTTTTAAATTTGAAATTTGAAATGTGGTACCAAAGAATTGAAAATGGAAATATATTTTTTTCTTATGTATTTGACCTTTATACAAAGATTCCGGAGCAGTTTTTGTTTCGTCTATATCTTAAAAAATGGCTGAGTTATAGCATTTTGAATTTCTAGCGTGGCTGGCATTTTGAAACGTCCTGAATTTTATCACGCGATAAAAGGCGTATTTATGAACCGATTTGGATGTAACTTCGTTTGTACATAGTACATACCAATGTCTCGACCGAGTTCGTTGGCCAGCTTCATCCGCCATCTTGTTTAAAAATGGCAGCCATTTAAATTTTTAAGAAAAATTTAAATTTGAAATGTGGTACCAAAAAATTGAAAATTGAAAAAATATTTTTTTTCTTAAGTATTTGACCTTGATACAAAGATTCGGGAGCAGTTTTTGTTTCGTCTATATCTGAAAAATGGCTGAGTTATAGCATTTTGAATTTCTATTGTGGCTGACATTTTAAAACGACCTGATTTTTGTCACGCGATAACAAGCGTATTTATGAACCGATTTGGATGTTACTTGGTCTGTACATAGTAAATACCAATGTCTCAACCGAGATCGTTGGCCAGCTTCATTCGCCATCTTGTTTCAAAAGGGTTGTAATTAAAAAAAATTAAATTTAAAATTTAAAATGAGGTATTAAAAAATTGGAAAATGAAAATTTTTTTTATGTGTTTGGCCTTGATACAAAGATTCCGGAGCAGATTTAGTTTCTGAAAATTTGTTCTTTTGTTTATATCTTAAAAAATGGTTGAATTATAGCACTTTGAATTTCTAGCATGGCTAACATTTTGAAACGATCTTGTATTTATCACGCGATAACACACGTATTCGCCTATTTCCATGTAAGAAGGCATGTGGATAGTATACATCAACATCTCAGCGAAATATAAGTTACTTTAAATAAAAGCTGCTTGGATAAAGCTGACTAATTTCACGAAATTCTCATTCATAATGATTTAGTATTGATAAAAATTAGTATTGAATCTCCTATATTCGGTTTCCACTAAATTGAGCTTCGTGTGTTTGAATAATATAAGTTGGCTTTTTTAAAATAAGGAATTTGAAAGCTACCTCTTCCTCCCGGCACTGGCCGGAAGGACTTTTAAAATTACATGTACCTGATGTATCCCTTTTTACTTTAATTCTAAGAGAAATACATATAAAAGATGAATAAAAACAAACAGCAACAAGAAATATATACAAGTAAACGTCATTTTATGTTTAGTTTAATGTAATCTTTACAGGTAATAAACTTTTAAATGTGGCGAGTGCGCTAAGGGACATACACAGTAGAGCACGTGGGAGACAATTATACCATAAACATATTTACAATCGGAAATTTTATGTAATAACCTGCAACTTATTTGTGTGCGGTGTGTATTTGATTTCTTTTTATTAAATGAAATTTCTTGTCACGATCCTAGATGCTCTTATTTATACTTTATTTCTTGAATAATGTGATATTATTTTGGCCAGACAAAGTCGTACGTCATCTTCAACATGATGTATGTTTCCACATTTTACTTTTATAATAGACAATAATGAAACACCTTTTAAAGTTAATCATTTAGCAGCGCCGTGCCTTATTTTGGTTGTTCATGTCGCCGGATACCACTTAGAGTCTCTTCCCGTACACAGGGTACGCGTACCCCACTTTGTGAAACACCACAACAATTCAAACTTGACCTTTGAAAAACGTATAATAAGGTGCCAAAATTAAATTACAGAAAGCTATTGTTAAAAACGCATTTTTTTTTATCTGTATCTTTTATATTTTATTATTTTTTTGTTTATTTATCTTTTGTCATTTTGTTGTAACTTTAAAATTTTGAATTTTAATTTTTATAGTCGTATTCAAACATTCAACAGTGACATTACTCGAATTTTTTCATACTCTATTTTTTTCCCTTGATTAAACTTGAAGTATCAAAAGTCAGAAAAATTCCTTTAGATTTATTTCCAAGAGACATGCAAAATATTCATTTGAAACACACTATAAAGGTTTACTTGTGTAAAATATTAAAATCATGAAAAGAAATTGAAAAAATATTATGTAATTTAAATAATTCTTTTGTTAACATTGGTTGTGAAAAAGTATGTTCATCATAAGATTACATAATTTCATCCAGTTTCACCTTTAAATTATTACTAAACAACTTGTTGTATGCTAATGGATATAATTGCTTATCACATTATATATTCATATTTTGTTTAAATATTCTTGCTTTCTGTTAAAAGAAGCAGCACTTTTTTTTCGCTTTTATTTTTATTTGCCTTGAAATTTCACAGATGTTCACGTTTACATTATCGAAACCACAGCTTGTTCGCATCTCAAAATATGTAAATCACCAATCTTCCCTTAATTCATTATCGTTTAGCATATTCGTTATTATACTATGCTTTGAGGTACGAAAAGAACGAAAATATTATGCGTAATCTATCTTCAAAATTTTAGTGTATTCTTATTATGTGGTAAAATAGCTCAGTAATTTATCATCTGCACTTTATATACCTGCATCCTCTTACATTTGGCATTGATAAGTTATTAGCGATCGATTCAATTTCTGAACTAACTTGAAAATAAACCTGTTTTATTTTAATGGTATAACTAAAATACAGATATTCCACTCAGTTAAGTATAAATAAATTAAACAAGGCATGTGGCGGGCTGGAAAGTTAAATCTTACATTATAGTTGTGTGCACAATCTATGCTATGATAAATTAACTCTTGAATTGAATTAGATAAATTACTTCCCTTTACACGAAATATGGAACATAATAAACAGCTTTAAAAAAAGGTAATGCATTTTTAAATACTTTTGAAAATCAAACGTTACTTTGAATTTCGATGAAATATTTGGATGAAAATCTATCATATATGAAAATTTTACATATTCAAATCCTATTTTAAGTAACTGCTAGAATAGTATAGTCAAAAAATTACATTTACGATTTCTCCTATGGAAATTATATTTTCAGGTAAATCAGGGATCGTACGCATCAAAGGAATCAGTGGATTTTAGACATAATAATTTAGTACCAGAAATTTCGTAAAGTAGTGGTTAAGAAATGTTTTTCATTAAATAAGGCAAATAATACTTTACAAAAAAATTTGATAAAATGTGCTTGAAAGTTCTTGAAGCGTACGAACCCTGTAATGGTTCTGAATTTCATCCGCTGTCACTATTAACTAACAATGAATTTGCTGATTTCGAAATAAGTTAATTATCCTTCATAAAATCTTTATTGAGAAAAATATTTTATTTAAAATCTTTGCTTATAAAATTGCAAAAAATGTTGTAAAATTAAAGTTTATTTTTATTATTATTCATCTAAACGCCAAGTAACTATTAAGATTTTTCGAAACAGATACTTTTCTACGTAACATGTTGGAATTTTGTTTGGAAAAAAGAGACGTCTTAATAAGTAGTAGATTTGCTGGTGTTCCAGTACATTTATATATGTTTAAGTGATTCAGTATGGTAATATGTTTGACTCCCTAATTTGTAATTTGAAAAGAAATTCTACATCTTTTCTTTTTTTTTCACAATGGAACTTTCTCCTTATGTTAAGTACTTCTAATGATCGAAGCATTTACATGTATGATCTTCAGCTCTTTCAAAGCAGTTGGAAATTCAGCGTATAATTTCCTAGTTTTATGATAAAAATCATCAAATAAAAACAGTTATTTTGAATATTCACTGATTTGCTTTCAATTTACCACTTCTTTCTTTTATATTACAATGTTCCCTTCATTTCTATAAACTTTTTAAAATAAGTTATACCTATCATTAAATAAGGCGAATTTAACTATTTCAAAAACTGTTAGCAATGATGTAATCTGAATAAAAAACCGGCCAGCTGGCAGCACTGGTTTTGTTTTCGAAGTAGTTCTAATCAAATTGAAAAGGCATCATTGCTATGTTTTTTTTTAGGTAGATTTCGTATGAAATACTACCTATTCGGATCGTTCCTATGTTGGAATTTCTGAAAATTTTTTGCAGATCTACACCGATCCATGACTCCTAGAACCCAAAACCACCCTCAGTAAAAACTTTATATCTATCTATCTATCTATCTATCTATCTATCTATCTATCTATATATATATATATATATATATAATTTATTATTATTCCTCTATTCTTATTAATATTTTAATATTTATTTATTTTCACCTAGTGTTATATAATTTATTATCGGTTTATTGTTTTTGAATGTCCCACATTCATACTTTTAGGATTTTTATGGATGTATAAAATAATCCACACACTATATTTGTGCTTTTTAGGTAATTGGAATTTAAGTATCAGTTCACCTTCTTTTTACTACCATATGTTTTTTATTTCCTGTTCATTTTATAATTATCTTATATATAATAGTTTTTATTAAAGATTTTTATATTTTTAATAATTATTTATATTAATTATTAATGAATTTATTCTGTTTTATAGCATATAGCTATATGCTATATTTTATCGATGTTCTAGAATTATTTAAATTCTTAGTGTAGTTTAAATAAATTTGCTAATAGAATATTTTGTATGCTTTTTAAATTTTATTAACAATAGTTTTTTTTTTTTTTTTTTTTTTTTTTTTTAAATACATTGTGTGGTTTATATTCAGTTTATAATTATCTATATATAAGGCTATTTTTGGTTTTGCTGTTAATAAAACAATTTTTACATTCAATTGCTTACAACTGAAGCAAGTCTTTAGACAATTAAATCATAAATGTAATACTAGATGGCAGCACCACAATTTGTGTTTTTTTTTTTTTTTTTTCGATAAGTTCTAGATTTACTTCTTCCAGCTACATTTCAGTTATAATTTACTACACCAGGGGGAATTTTTAGCTAAATTTTGACGATATTGTTTAACGGTTTTTAATTAATTTAATAGTGCATTTTAATTATGTAATTACTTTCTATTTATATTATTTTATATTATATTAAGTTATTTAACATTTATTTCAATATGTATTAACTGCATCCTATGGTATCAATTACTGTGATTTCTTAACTGTTTTATTAACCTTAATCTTTACGATATGGGTGCCATGTGAGCGTGGATTTATTCTAAAATATTAATCGGTATGGTGTTTATTATTTCATTTTATATCCTATAAATATTTAAATAGGTTTTATTGTTTTTTCCAATTCATATTATTTGTTTCTATTCTGTTTTCATTTTTAATCAATTCACTTGATTTTAATGGTTGTTAGGGCACAGGGGAAAATAACTTTTAGCTTTAGCTTATTTTTCCCACAGAAAACAACCAATTTGCTTATATCATTGAATTCTGTGCCCTTGAAAACGTAATTCAATATATAAGCATTTCCATTATTTGTCGGTGTCCACTTTCTTATTTTTCTTCCATAATAATTCTTATAATAATTTAATCTTTTTTTTTATATATACACTTACAGCTTTAATTCATAATATTACGGTTTTTGATGGTGGTAGGTTATGTTTAATTATTGGTTATATATATATATATATATATATATATCACTTTCTTCTGGACACGATAACTTTCGTAATTCGCACCAATCTCTTCCAAACTGATACATAAAATCAAAGGGCATAAAATCTCGGTCAAGTTCGTTAATGGGCAAAATCGGACCAAGAAGATGGAAATAGGGAGGGGTTTTGTGAAAACCGAAAACCCACCATAACTTCTTAATTTTTGTACATATCAAATCAGTTTAAAGTTTTTATTACTTCTAAAAATAGGGCCAAAATTTTATCCATCACAGATTTTTGATAAAGTTAAAAATGGGCTCAAGGGGCGTAAAAAATAGGGTTTTTGGGAGAAAAAAATTCATAACTTCGTCAGTTCTCAAGATATCAATTCCAATTAATTTTATTATAAATCTCCTTAACATTATCTACAACTTTTATATTCACAAGTTTTTGATAGGACCAATTCGTACCGCAAAAAAAAAAATTAAAAACGAAAACAAAAAGGGGGTTTGAAGAAGTAAAAAATCCATAACTCCGTCAATTCAAAAGATATAAAATCCCCATGAATTTATCATATATCTTCTTAATATTGTCTACAACATCTATATAGACAAGTTTTGGATAGGACCAATTCTTACAGCAAAAACAAATTAAAAATACATAGCGGTTGAAGAAAAAAATCATCTATGTAAGGGTGTATTCAAATCCAAACTGCGTATTTTCTTACTCATTTTACAATTCATTTTTGCTCTCAAAGGCTTCCAATTGGTACGTTTTCTTATTCAGAAACTATATAATGTACCGTAATGGTAGATTTTTTGATAGAGGCAGAATATATTTTAAAAAAATGCTGTTAAAGTGGGCATTTTGAACCGAATTTCCCGAAGCGGAATGTGTTGGAAAAATCATTGCATTAAGGATGCAATCAAATCCAAACTGCTTATTTTCTGACTAATTTTTAAATTCATTTTTGCTCTCAAATGCATTTAATTGGTAGATTCGCTTATTCAGAAACTATATAATGTACCGCAAAGATCGAGTTTTTGATAGAGGCAGAATATATTTCAAAAAATTGTCAAAGTGGGCATTTTGAACGGAATTTCCCGAAGCAATTGTGTTATCACTTTCTTCTGGACACGATAACTTCCGCAGTTCTGCACAAATCTCTTCCAAACTGATACATAAAAACAAGGGACATAAAATCTCGGTCAAGTTCGTTAATGGGCAAAAGCGGACAAAGGGGATGGAAATAGGGAGGGGTTTTGTGAAAACCGAAAAAACCCCATAACTTCTTAATTTTTGTACATATCAAATCAGTTTAAAGTTTTTATTACTTCTAAAAATAGAGCCAAAAATTCATGCATCACAGATTTTTGATAAAATTTAAAATAGGCTCAAGGGGCGCAAAAAATAGGGTTTTGGGGAGAAAAAAACTCCTTACTTCGTCAATTCTCAAGATATTAAATCCAATAATTTTATTATACATCTCCTTAATATTATCTACAACTTTTATATTCACAAGTTTTTGATAGGACCAATTCGTACCGAGAAAAAACGAAAAAAAAAGAAGGTTGAAGAAGAAAATTTTTCATAACTCCGTCAATTCACAAGATATAAAACCTCCATGAATTTATCATATATCTTCTTAATATTGTCGTCAACATTTATATAGACAAGTTTTTGATAGGGCCAATTCTTAAAGCAAAAACAAATTAAAAATACATAGCGGTTGAAGAAAAAAATCATCTTATTAAGGGTGCATTCAAATCCAAACTGTCTATTATCTTACTCATTTTTAAATTCATTTTTGCTCTCAAACGCATCCAATTGCTAGATTCTCTTATTCAGAAACTATATAATGTACAGTAATGATCGATTTTTTATAGAGGCAGAATGTATTTCAAAAAATGATGTCAAAGTGGGCATTTTGAACAGAATTTCCAGAAGCGATTGTGTTAGAAACGAAAAATATTGCCCTACTGAGAAAATAATGGTTTATTAATCAAGTTTTAATTAATTGAAAGAAAAATAAAAACACAGGTCGCTTATAAATCTTTTCAAAAATCACGTCAGCATGTTTCATATTTTTTTTTATTAAAAATTAATCTGAAAATGTGCCAGAAAATTTCGAGTTGTTGAGTATGGAAAAATATTTTTTTAATATCACCTTAACATGATTCTGATAAAACCAGCTATTTTATAAAAAAGGAAATATAAACTCGTCAAAAGCAGACAGATAAAACTGTTAAAGTGCATTTATATCTAATAATGATTTAGTTTTTGTTGGTGAAATTAGTATACTTAACTTCGAAATCTACCTCTGCCTGTAGGCCGGGCCGGCAGGGATTTTTAAGTTTGTAGACCGTTGTTGTTGAAAAAGACCATGAGAAACCACTTAATACACGAAGAAGTTACAGTTTTTCGTCAATTTACTCTCATTTATATTACATTACTCGCATTTCAAGGACATAGATAACTATTTAGGTCTTGTTGTTTGAAATGTGTTAAAAGATTTAGGAAGAAAATATGAGAATTCTTTGTTTATGTAAACCAATCCAAAACAACAAACTTGAAATTCGTGATTGCCAAAAAATGGCCGCTGCTCGTACCCAGGGGCGGTTCGTGAATGGCCTTATAGGGGCTGCTACATGTTATTTTTAGACGAGTTTCACATAGGCTTTACTTTTTTAAGGCTTTACTGTACTTGCCCTTTTAGCATAACAATGGGTATAGTTAATATTTTAAATATTCACCGTCACGAAAGTGTGAATAAAACTGTACCATTTTGTATTTACCCTATTCGAAAAGGAAAAGCTAATATAATAATAACATTCTAATGATAGTAATCTACATTAGGGCTTTTCTCAAATCCAAAGGCTCGACTTTATGATACATTTTTTAGCCCCCGATATGCTATTTCTTTCGGCCAGTCATTAAAATGACGTCTCTAAAAAAAAGTCCTTCCGGCCAGTGCCGGGAGGAAGAGGTAGCTTTCAAATACCTTATTTTAAAAAAAGCCAACTTATATTATTCAAACACACGAAGCTCAATTTAGTGGAAACCGAGTATAGGAGATTCAATACTAATTTTTATCAATACTAAATCATTATGAATGAGAATTTCACGAAATTAGTCAGCTTTATCCAAGCTGCTTTTATTTAAAGTAACTTATATTTGGCTGAGATGTTGATGTATACTATCCACATGCTATCTCACATGGAAATAGGCGAATACGTGTGTTATCGCGTGACAAATACAAGATCGTTTCAAAATGTTAGCCATACTAGAAATTCAAAGTGCTATAATTCAACCATTTTTTAAGATATAAACAAAAGAACAAATTTTCAGAAACAAAATCTGCTCCGGAATCTTTGTATCAAGGCCAAACACATAAAAAAACCTTTTTCATTTTCCAATTTTTTAATACCTCATTTTAAATTTTAAATTTAATTTTTTTCTAAATGGCAACCCTTTTGAAACAAGATGGCGAATGAAGCTGGCCAACGAACTCGGTCGAGACATTGGTATGTACTATGTACAGACCAAGTAACATCCAAATCGGTTCATAAATACGCTTGTTATCGCGTCACAAAAATCAGGTCGTTTTAAAATGTCAGCCACAATAGAAATTCAAAACGCTATAACTCAGCCATTTTTTTAGATATAGACGAAACAAAAACTGTTCCGGGATCTTTGTATTAAGGTCAAACACATACAAAAAAAATCTTTTTCATTTTTCAATATTTTGGTATCTCATTTTAAATTTTAAATTTTTAAAATTTTTTTAAATGGCCGCCCTTTTGAAACAAGATGGCGGATGAAGCTGGCCAACGAACTCGGTCGAGATATTTGTATGTACTATGTACACACCAAAGTACATCCAAATCGGTTCATAAATACGCCTGTTATCACGTGACAAATATCAGGACGTTTCAAAATGTCAGCCACGCTAGAAATTCAAAATGCTATAACTCAGCCATTTTTTGAGATATAGACGAAACAAAAACTGCTCCCGATTCTTTGTATCAAGGTCCAATACATAAAAAAAAAATATTTTTTCAATTTTCAATTTTTTGGTACCACATTTCAAATTTAAATTTTTCTTAAAAATTTAAATGGCTGCCATTTTTAAACAAGATGGCGGATGAAGCTGGCCAACAAACTCGGTCGAGACATTGATATGTACTATGTACAAACGAAGTTACATCCAAATCGGTTCATAAATACGTCTTTTATCGCGTGACAAAATTCAGGACGTTTCAAAATGTCAGCCACGCTAGAAATTCAAAATGCTATAACTCAGCTATTTGTTAAGATATAGACGAAACAAAAACTGCTCTGGAATCTTTGTACAAAGGTCAAATACATAAGAAAAAAATATTTTTCCATTTTCAATTCTTTGGTACCACATTTCAAATTTAAAATTTTTAAGAAAATTTTAAATGGCCGCCATTTTGAAACAAAATGGCGGATGAAGCTGGCCAACGAACTCGGTCGATACATTGGTATGTACTATGTACATACCGAATTACATCCAAATCGGTTCATAAATTCGAGAGTTACAGTATGACAAAGGTCAGATATATATATATATATATATGGATATATATATATATATATATATATATATATATATCAACTTTTGAACGGAGGGTGGTTTCGGGGTCTGGGGGTCATGATCGATGAAAATATACCAAAATTTTTTGAAATCGCTTTCCTCCGAACGGCTGCAATTGGTAGCTTTTTGTAATGAAAGCTACCTAATAAAGCAGAAGTATCATTGTACGGTTAAATACTCTAGTGTAATTTTTCTAACTTCTAAGCATCGCCATTTTCAAGTTTTATATCGGCTTATTGCGAAAAAAATGTGTTTGTAAATGCAATTCGTGAGAACACTATATCTCAATTTATTTTTGAAATATTAATTTTTTTGTAGTTTTTAGAGCCATTTGTTTAATATTGGCAACTCAAGTACTCCATTTCTGTAAAAAAGGAAAAATAGTTGCACAATAGTAATTATATCTTTTTGTTGCTATTTTCCCATAACAACTGAAAAATATACAATTATGTTCTATTTTGAAAAAATATATAAATGTATGATTTCTGATAAAACATTGAGCTATTATAAACTGTATTTAAATTTAATTTTAATTATCTATATTTATATTACAAACAAATGAAGACATATGAATCATTAGATAGCCGATTTTTTTTATCGAGTTTCTTGAATGACGACATCTCTTTTTTTTATTTGTTTATATTATTCATCGATATTGACGTCCTATGCATACTTTACTGTAGATGTTTTTTAAAACGGGATCGTAAATGTGGAATTCTTCAGCGGATGCGAAAGACGACATTTTATATAAAATAAAAGCATTTGTTTTCCTTTTTTTCCATTACCGTGCTTTTTTCGCACTTAAACCTTAAGGCATTCATCTATATAAGTTTAAAATGTTATTTTAGCACGTTTAATTTCACCAGATATTTATTCCTAAAAGTCAAAAGATTGTGAGAATGCCCCATATGTATACCGCGTTCCAAAAGTTTAGATAATCAATAAAATTTGCATTAACATAAAAAGTAATAAGGTACAATTAAAATTCGTAGAGATAGGTAATAAATAACATCAGTTTTGCTGATATACACATATAAATTATGATCAAAGGTTTGAAATTATAAAATATACATTAAATTATACAAAAATATGCTGTCCCAAAAGTATAGACACCTGGATTTTTTTTTTTTTTTTTTTTTTTTTTTTTTTTTTGGTTTTACATTTATAAAAGTAACTAAAAACTTAATTTTAATATTTAATTGTATTGCCACGACACTTTATAACATCAAATATACGCTGTTCCATACAATAAAATAAGCATTGCATTACAGAAGGAGGTATTTCATACCACGCTTTGTCAATTGCAATTTTTAAGTCATTTACACATGTATATTGCTTTCCATTTTCACATATTAGGTTGAGTAAAAAGTTCTGAGAAATTTTTAATCTAATAGTCATATATAACCAGATCTATAACCAGAATTTGCATCGTATATAGGATCATTAATGGTATATCTACAGGAGTTAAGGACGTGATTCCATCCGATTATGGCCTCTTTCGATCAATGCAACACTTTTTCAAGGGCCGTCGATTTGAAACCTTTAATGAAGTTGAAGAAGCATGTCAAGAGATTTTCGATTCCACTGAGCCGCATTGGTACTTCCAACAAACCCAGAATGTGGTAGAACGACGGAAGAAAGTCGTGGACTATGATGGTCTCTACTTTGAAGAATAGTCCTTGTTGCTTTTGTTGTTAATTTGCGCATAACAAAGCAACTTTCACAAATTTACCAGAACTTTTTGCTCAACCTAGTATTTTACGGGATAAGATCCTCCATATGTTCTCCATGGGATTCAAACTGGACTAAGTGCTGGCCAGTCTAATAGTGTGATATTGTTTTGCCTAAACTATGTTTTCGATGATGTGGAGGTATGGATGGATGCCCCATCTTGTTGCAAAACTCAGTCCGGTCCTGCTAGCAAATCAAAATTACGTGGTGATAGAATGTTATTAAAATTGGCTTCAGTTGATAATTTATCTGTGCGTGAAATTGCCTCAATTTCCAGAATTTCAAAAAGTACTGTACACAGAAGAAATAAAGCTTCAACAAATATTGTCTAAAGGAGAATGAAAGCAAAACCTAGCTTAAAGCAGAGACATAAAGATGCACGTCTAAAGTGAGCTAGAAAGCATACGTCATACGGTGAAAAATAGATTTCTGTCATCTTCAGTAATGAAAAGAAATGGAATTTAGATGGCCCTGATGGTCATAAATTTTATTGGCATTACCTAAGTAAAGAACCCAAGAACTGTTTCAACAGGCAACAAAGCGGAGGATCCGTAATGACCTGGGGAGGGATTTCTTTCAACGGCCAAACATTTCTAGGGTTTACGGACAGCAAAATGAAATCACAGGATTATCAGGATAATTTACGTACCAATTTACTGCCAATTATGGATTTGCCAGCAGAACCGGACTGTGTTAACAAGATGGGGAATCCATCCATACTTCCACATCATCAAAAACATGGTTTAGGCAAAACAATATCACACTGTTAGGCTGGCCAGCTCTTAGTCAAGATTTGAATCCCATGGAGAACATATGGAGGATCTTATCTCGAAAAATATATGAAAATGGAAAGCAATATAGATGTATAAATTACTTTAAAATTAAGATTGACAAAACCTGGTATGAAATAACCTCCTTCTGTAATACAATGCTTAATTAAAAAGTTCTATGGATCAACGCGCATTTGATGTTTAAAAGTGTCGTGGCAATACAATTAAATATTAAAATTAAGTTTCTAGTTACTTTTATAATTGTAAAATTTAAAAAAAAATTACAGGTGTCTGTACTTTTGGGACAACACATTTTTATATAATTTATTGTATAGTTTAAAATTTTAAACCTTCGATTATGATTTATATGTGTATATCAGCAAAACCGATTTTATTTATTACCTATCTCACTAATTTTAATTGTACCTTATTACTTTTTATGCTAATGCAAATTTTTTTGATTGTCTAAACTTTTGGGACGCGGTGTATATATAATTCATCTAACACTGTTTCAAATACACTGCTCAAAACAATTAAAGGATATTGCAGTTTTAGGTGGATTTTGTATCTGGTAAAGTGTTTAGCTGATTGATACATGGTCGACAGACATAGTAGGTTATATGAGAATAAATTACACATGTTTGGCAGAAAAAAATGCATTTTATTGCGCATTTGTGTACTAAAGGATAAAAACACAATTTGTGCATATGAGAAAAAAAGAATAAGAAAAGGTGTTTTCTTCAAAGAAAATCATTTTCAGTAGGGGGTATGGTTTCCACGGGCGGCCAGCAACGTTGAACACCTTTGAGGCATGGACTCAATGAGGCTATTACACTGTAAAAAAAAATCTTAAAACAACAGAAAAAAATCTTCGAATTCCGACAGTAAAAATTACGTAGCAGACTTCTTATGTCATTCCATCCTCATATCGCTTATTTTCATGTCAAACAACAACAAATTCTGTTTTCTTTGCCATCAGTTTTCACTGGGACAGTATAAGCTGTTAAATGACAGGAGAAACGCTTTGAAATGGAGGTCACCCCCTATGACGCCTAGAAGGTCATTTAGAATGACCAATAAGCATTCGTTATCCTACACCCCACGCTAACTAACTGCTTCTCTCCTAACTTGAATTTGAATCTTTGTTGTCTCTCTTGTGTACTGCGTTTAAAATCGCAGGACGTTCAATAAAATACGTTCATCTAATTGAAAAAGAATAATATATAAAGAATTTTTAACAGAAAATTAAGAATCAATTTCACCATTGGAACCCGCGACACACACCTTTCACATCAGAACCGCTAAAAATGGAGTAGTTTTCTTCAATAATTAGGATTTACTGATCGAATACTAGAAAACAAACATAGCAAGGTATGTTTTCATCTTTCTTTTAAATATGTAACAATGTTTTTCCGATACATAACAATATGTATGAAAAATATTTCCTATTTGCTAAAAGTCTTAATTAAGCATTACTGTTTATTATTATTATTATTTTTATATAATGTATGATTTACTTAAATTATTAGTATTATTTTATACTTCATTATTTAAGTACATTAGTAATTTAGTTGATCTAATTCTGTTCATAACTGGAGATTTTTTTTTTGATCAGTCGATTATTTTAATTTAAATTAATAATCTTAAGTTTATGATTAGTTTATAAATCTTGAATTTTTACATAGCTGTAGAATGATTACTTATTATATTTAACTTTTTTATGACTAAGAGTTTAATTTTACTTCATATGTATCAGTTCTAGAGATTTTGATTGATATTTTAAATTAATTTTGTCATCAATTGACATACGTGATTAGTTTTGGAGTGATAGTTTTAATAATAAGCACAGATTAATAATAAGCACAGAGCATTAATTATTATAGTTATAGATAACTGATATTTTCGTTTAACATTAACCAGAATAATATTTATTAGATCTGACGCTGTTCGTATATTTTTATTGTTTCAATTTATCACATTTCCTACTATTTACTATGTTGTTTAAAATGGAGTGATTGATATTTTGTTTAATCGTTCTATATGTTAATTCTGAAGATTTTTTTTTTTTTTTTTTTTTTTTTTTTAGTACAATCTTAGACTAAATGTGGTGATTAAGTTAAAATTTGTAAATTGTATTCACTCCATTTAATGAAATAAATTTTGAGCTACAACTGTGAGAATTATTTTGATAATAATTACTATTTAAGCATTAACCATTCATTTTATAGAATCAGCAAGTTCAATTTTGTTTAACATTTCAATTTAAATTATATTGTAATATTTTTTCTTATTTAGTTGATTATCATTTACTATATTCGGAAAAACATTGTAAATTGTTGTGAAGGATGAAAACTCATTTTATCACTTAAGCTGAAATGAAATATTTTTTTCCATTTTTTTTTTTTTTTTTTTTTTTTTATGGTGATGTTTATATAGATTTTAATGGCTCTTCTTTTTCCTATCTCATCTTTGCTCATAGCTGTCAACTTTTACACATTTATATATACAAAGCTTTCTATTCGAAAAACTATAAAAATTGGCAGGAGTACATTTACATAATTAACCAACATCACTGATTTAACCTAATCAGTTTTCAGAAATATTGCATGAATAAATATTAAAGTTCTTTTAATTACAAATCACATTCAATACATATATTTATTTTATTAATAAATAATTTTATGGGGGAGGGGGGAGTTACCATATATCGTATATATATTTTTTTTTATTATTCTGGGGGTTGGGAGTTTAAGATATCTTCTTTCACTTATTCCAGTCTTTAATGTACTTAATTCACAAATCTATATAAATTCAACTGTTTAAATATTTTATTGCGAATAAGCTATTTAAATTAATTTTGTAAAAGTTTAGAGGAGAAATTCCTATAAATATTTATTATTATTAATATAAACAATTCGATCGGTAAATAGAAATTTCCCGTGTACATAACCTATAATACGCGATTCTTCTGTTAAATAGAACCTCCCCCCCCCCCCCATCGCCAACAGGAATCGACCTACAGATTTTGACTGTTGGGTAAAGCGTCAATTGTCAACACGAAGTGCCTGTATGACTACGTATTTCTGTCGTGTGATAACGCATTCTTTCGTTAACAGATATTTTCTTAAAACAGATTTTTTCTGGCAACTTTTTGCTGCCAGAAATTGTCTGTTGTTTTACAAAAATATTTTTAACAGTGTAATGACGAGTTGGAGTATTCTGCCCCACTCTTCCAGAAGAGCTCTTTCCAGTTCTTGGAGAGTTTGTGGGGGTTGTTGGCGGCCAGAAACTCGTCTTCCTAGTGCGTCCCAAACGTGCTCGATTGGATTCATGTCTGGAGAGCACGCTGGCCATTCCATTCGAACGATTCCTTCCTCGAAAAGTAAATCCTCCACCAGGTTTGCACGATGTGGCCTGCAGTTATCGTCCATTAAAATGAAGTTATCTCCGATTGCGGCAGCGTAAGGGACTACAATAGGTCTGAGGATCTCATCCCTATATTGGCGACCAGTCAGAGCTCCATCTCGAATGATGTAGAGGTCAGTGCGCCCGTCAATGGAGATGCCACCATACACCAACACTCCTCCACCGCCAAATCTGACACTTTCGTGCACGAACGCAGGATTATTCCTACTGCCACGGTCCCTCCAGATGAAAATACGCCTATTATCCGGATGCACAGAAAAACGGGACTCGTCAGAAAACAGAATATTGCTCCATTCATTTCTCCTCCAGTTGACATGCTCGGTTGCCCACTCCCTGTGGTCGCGACGATGCCTTGATATTAATCTAACACATACCATCGGTCGGCGAGCATACAGACCTACAGCATGGAGCCGGTTTCGGACAGTCTGAGTTGAAATCGTGGTGCCTGTAGCCGAGCGAAGGTGTTGTTGGAGAAGAGTAGCGTTCATGGTTCGGTGTCTACGAGCTGTTAACGCTAAATACCGATCTTCATTGGGCGTTGTTGCCCGTCTACGACCTTGCCCTGGTCTTCGGCCTGCACATCCACTCTCCAAAAAACGGTTCCAGATCCTGGAAATGACACTTTGTGACACTCCAATGGCTTGCGCTACTTCGGCTTGAGTTTGGCCCCCTTCTAACCTACCAACAATTCTCAAAGCTTCTGAATCTGTCAAATGACTTCGCTGAGACATAGTACTCATCGAAACAAAGCAATCACTGAATGCCGATCATCCTTGTCTTCATTCTCTTTCATCCAGTTGAAAGTCAATTTTCATTCGCTGCCGCTGAAGCGACGTTTTTGACGTCGAACTCAAAATTTGCATACTCCACAGTTTGAAAACCAGAAAATTTTGCATTTGTGATTCTCTTCTTCTATTTTCGGCAAAAAAAATTTCGTTTATATCTTTATTTTATATAAAACTTCAAATATCCTTTAATTGTTTTGAGCAGTGTAATTAACCATATAACCATATACAATTTAACCATATATTATACAGAATGAGCTCGCGCGTGTATGCCTTAAAACGAAAAATATTCTAGAAATCTTAGCATGAAGTTTTTGCATCAAATTCCATGTAGAATGTAAAACGTCAGACTTTAATTTAAGACAAATATTGAATGACCTTTTATCGTTGCGTGAATTTTCCTTTCCTACTTTTTTTTTTACAACAGTGGAAATTCATTAGTAACTGTTGCCGCAATTAGCTCAATCAGAATACATGACTGTGGGTGTGTTTCAGTATGAATCAATCATTTACATGAATAATTTCTTTTGAAAGAGTTAAATGGTCATTTATTCTTGAAATTGACAAGTTCATTTGAATGAGCATCTTTAAATTGAATTGCACAAACGGAAACATCGTCTATTATGTAATATCTGACAGGGAGAACCAGTAACGTACTTTCTGCTGTGAAAGCAATTTAAATATAAAAGTATTATTGGAAGTACTGGCAAAATATATAGCCAATTATTATACGAATTGGATTTTTAAATATATATATATGCATATATATATATATATATATATATATATATATATATATATATATATATATATAATTAATCAGTTTTGGTCAGTATTGGTTAACAGGAAAAACAAAAAGCAAACACTGCATTTTATGAAACTATAAACAATTTTTAAAAATACCGCAATTGTACCCGTAATCGGTTGCAAATACAAAATATTGTATCAAAAAAATATAAGAAAAAGAAGAAAGACGATGAAAGGGATCTCGTGAATGTTTCAAAGATACCCGAATATGGATTTTAGAATATCCTTTACAAACAAAATTGCTAAAAATCTAGTTAACCCGTCATTTTCGCTAAGCAATCAAATTCTGTATATCTTACAGAAAATGTACTGCCAAACCAAGTCTCTGTGCAATATTCTTATTTTTTCGGATTTTTTTAAATATGTACTGTTATTATTACTATCGAATAAGAAGTTTCAAAGAAGAAATGAAAAATATCGCCAAGAGATGTAAAACATGATACCATAATGCAACAAATGTTCACTTAAATACGCTACACACAGCATGTGTTCACTTATCTTATATGTTTGCTATGACTGTATTTCCATTATTTAATAAAAATCGTGTTTCTGCTAATAAATACGAAAATATATAAAGGAAAGAGTTTTAGTTATAACTAAAAATAAAATTAAAAACTGTGTTATACTTCGCAAATTATTAATAATATTTTAAGGAATATATATAACAATAAATTTTAGCATTGAAAATCATTTTAATTATTTATGCACATGTCTTATATATATCCATTTACAAACATGACAATTTAAAAAATGGATACGCAAATTTTCAGATGATTTATCAGCATTTAAGTGAAAGGTACTGAATAAATAATTAGTTCAGTTGTTCATTTTTAAATGAATGCCTTCCTCGTAAATGTAAGTTCAACACAAAAACTTGTTTATAATTTATAATTTTTTTTTTCAGTATTATAAAAGCTTTCTTTCTTTTTCTTTTTTT
Organism: Maratus speciosus; assembly: GCA_963932465.1. Lineage (NCBI taxonomy): Eukaryota > Metazoa > Arthropoda > Arachnida > Araneae > Salticidae > Maratus > Maratus speciosus. The sequence continues at coordinate 380,254,749 of OZ010796.1, forward strand.
TTTTTTATGAGAACCAAAATAAATCTATTTTCGGTTATCTAATTGATTCTCTTGAGTTGGAGAGAGTAGTACACAGTGAGATAGCAGTCACTTGGACATATAAGTTGTAACTTTTTCTCCTAGATGACGTTCACACATAACCACCTTATCTTATGCAGCACGTGGATGAAGTTTCGGAGTTACTAGTCCAACAAAATTGTAAATAATTCTTTATTTTACAATGGGTAAAGTTACATAAACGTCTATTTTAGAGTTTATTTCCTTCATTATTGCATATCATTACTTAATCAAACTTAGCTATATTTAATGAGAGACTATTTCGACGAAACGACACAAACTTTCAAAGCAATTAAATTGATGAAACAGATATGGAATCCATTTTGTTATAACGTAACGAAAGTACACAGTGAGACACACACAGTTGTGGTACACAGTGAGACGTGTCTCACTGTGTATTTACTATGTCGTTATGATGTTAAAAAAATTATTTATTAGTTAAAATTCAAATATCATATAAGTAAAATTAATATCATCTGTTATACTAACAAAATACAGTTTCGCTCTGTCTTTCTCTCTGTATGTGCATGTGTGTGATGGCTAGGGAAATCTACTGAACGTACGAGGCTGAAAATTTGACTGAAGGTAGCCCAAGGTCTTCTATTGGGCACCTGAGGCTCAGATTTTTAATATTTTGAAAATTAACAGAAACGTAATTAAAAATCATAAACGACATCTCAAAATGGCGCAACGCGGATCTAGGCAACAGAAACTCTTCCCGTAAAAAGAAGAGGGAAATTCGAAATCCAGAACTTTATTTCCTAAGTCTTCAAAAACACACCAGATAGTTCAGAATGATTCGTTCTCAAATGACACATCTGATGAAGACACACAGATGGTTCTAGACGATTTTTCTGCCGACGATGAATCATTTGAGTTTCAGCAACTAGAACGGGAGCCTGTCGTTGGTGATTATGTTCTTGTGCGGTTTCCAAGTAGTGTGCTCCATATAGGAAAAATCTTAACCTGTAAGGATGAAGATTTTAACCAGTAGTTAAAACATTGTTATACTGAAGAAAATTATGGATAGAGTGTAAAACTGTATGATTTATGAAAATATAAATATTGTCTCACTGTATACCACTTGGTACACAGTGAGACAATTTCCGATACCCCATTATCATGCTTCTATGCTTTTATATAAAAAAAAATAAATAAATAAACCATTTATGCATTAATGTGTAGTGTATTTATGTTGCTTAAAGATGTAGTAAAAAAATTTTCCAAAAGAATAAAAATAGTCAGCATACATTAAGAAATAATATTTTTCGTCTCACTCTGTACTACCCTCCCCTACGCATTTAGGCACACGATTAGTGTTAATTTGCACACACTCGCGTGAAATATAAATTCATGCGCGAACATAAAACTTAAAAATAATACAATATATTCTGCTGCTTATAGTCATAACAATCCAAAAAATGTTTCAAGTAAGTTTTGCATGAAAATATTGATTAAAGACAAGACCTATGTTCTGGGTAACAAATTAAAAAGTCCTTCCGGCCAGTGCCGGGAGGAAGAGGTAGCTTTCATAATCCTTATTTAAAAAAAGCCAACTTATATCATGCAAACACACGAAGCTCAATTTAGTGGAAACCGAATATAGGAGATTCAATACTAATTTTTATCAATATAATGAATGAGAATTTCGCGAAATTAGTCAGCTTTATCCAAGCTGCTTTTCTTTAAAGTAACTTATATTTGGCTGCCAAATTCGGCAATTTCTTAAAGTGCCTGTCATTTTAAGACAACATGGTGGATGAGGCTAAGCAGTGAACTTGGTCGAGACCTTAGTAATTGCTGTGCACATGCTCACTCACATCGGAATCGGTTAATATATAGGAGTGCTGTCGCATGCAAAAAATCAGATTTTTCAAAATGTCACCCACAATAGAAATTGAAACTGCTATCTGCTATATCTGAGCCATTTTTTAAGGTAAAGACAAACAAAAAATGCTCCTGAATCCTTATATCAAGATCAAATACTTAAGAAAGAAACCTTTTTCAATTTCTAATTTTTTGCACCTCACTTTAAATATATATATATTTTTTAATTTAATGGCCGCCATTTTGAAACAAGATGGCTGATGAATCTGGCCAGCGAACTTGGTCGAGGTGTTGATGTATACTATCCACATGCCTTCTTACATCGAAATAAGCGAATACGTGTGTTATCGCGTGACAATATCTTTGATCCAAAATAGTGAAATATATGACTAAATCTTCAAACTGTGATCTAAATCCTCAAACTGTGAATTAAATCTTCAAATTTATAGTGCTCTGGATTGTAAAATAATGCCTACGAACTATGAAATATAATCCTTAGATCTGTAAAATATAATGATTCAAAATTGTGAAACAAACTTTATGAACTGTGAAATACAAAGACTTTCGAATTTAGAACTCTAAAATTAATAATAATCAATGATCTATATCTCAAATTTGTTTAACAGGTCATCACTCAGGAACATAATTAAATTCAGCAAGTTTAATATCTAATTTAAATATTATTCAAATTTTCAAATTCTTACATTGATTTAATTATCTATTTTATCCTAAATGGATTACTTATTTAGTTGTATTAAGAATTTATTAAGATTTATCAAAACTTCTATGACTTTTTAAGATATAATTCTAATCTCCTTGATGAATTAGTTTTTTAAATTTCTAATTTTAAATTTCAGGCTTCAAGATTTCAAGCTTTTAAGCTATTTCTATTAAACTTTAAATAAATCATATTATTTCTACTCACAAGTAGTTTTCACAATAACTGATTGATGATCTGTAATATCCATACATAAAAGATCCAAAGTTTCAAAACATTGTTTAATTTGGGCTCGCCCAGCTTATGCAACATTGGGTATCTCTTGTGAGAAGATTGTACTACATCCTAAGTGAAATTTCAAAAAAGAGGGGTCTTCCATCCTGCTGAGGCCTCTGGGCCCGCTTCGGTGTCTGGGGGTTTCGTGGGATGGGGGATATGGGTTTTTTTTCCCCTCGTGGACATTTAGCTCCTATACCGCAAGGTTGGCTGTCCACGAGTGGGTGATTTCTGTGATTTCTGTTATCACGTGACAAATACAAGATCGTTTCAAAATGTTAGCCATGCTAGAAATTCAAAGTGCTATAAATCAACCATTTTTTAAGATATCAACAAAAGAACAAATTTTCAGAAACAAAAACTGCTCCGGAATCTTTGTATCAAGGCCAAACACATAAAAAAAAAATCTTTTTCATTTTCCAATTTTTTAATACCCTATTTTGAATTTTAAATTTAATTTTTTTTAAATGGCAACCCTTTTGAAATAAGATGGCGAATGAAGCTGGCCAACGAACTCGGTCGAGACATTGGTATGTACTATGTACAGACCAAGTTACATCCAAATAGGTTCATAAATACGCCTGTTATCGCGTGACAAAAATCAAGTGGTTTTAAAATGTCAGCCACAAGAGAAATTCAAAATGCTATTACTCAGCCATTTTTTTTTAAATATCGACGAAAGAAAAACTGTTCCGGAATCTTTGTATTAAGGTCAAACACATACAAAAAAAATCTTTTTCATTTTCCAATTTTTTGGTATCTCATTTAAATTTTTTTATTTTTTTAAATGGCCGCCATTTTGAAACAAGATGGCGGATGAAGCTGGAAAACGAACTCGGTCGAGATATTTGTATGTACTATGTACATACCAAGGTACATCCAAGTCGGTTCATAAATACGCCTGTTATTACGTGAGAAAAATCAGGACGTTTCAAAATGTCAGCCACGCTAGAAATTCAAAATGCTATAACTCAGCCATTTCTTAAGATATAGACGAAACAAAAACTGCTCCCGAATCTTTTTATCAAGGTCAAACACATAAGAAGAAAATATTTTTTCAATTTTCAATTTTTGGTACCACATTTCAAATTTAAATTTTTCTTAAAAATTTAAATGGCCGCCATTTTTAAACAAGATGGCGGGTGAAGCTGACCAACGAACCCGGTCGAGACATTGGTATGTACTATGTATAAACGAAGTTGCATTCAAATCGGTTCATAAATACGCCTTTTATCGCGTGACAAAATTCAGGACGTTTCAAAATGTCAGCCACGCTAGAAATTCAAAATGCTATAACTCAGCCATTTTTTAAGATATAGACGAAACAAAAACTGCTCCGAAATCTTTGTATAAAGGTCAAATACATAAGAAAAAAATATTTTTCCATTTTCAATTTTTTGGTACCACATTTCAAATTTTAAATTTTTTAAAAAAATTTAAATGGCCGCCATTTTGAAACAAAATGGCGGATGAAGTTGGCCAACGAACTCGGTCGAGAGATTGGTATGTACTATGTACACACCGAATTACATCCAAATCGGTTCGTAAATACGCCTTTTATCGCGTGACAAAATTCAGGACGTTTCAAAATGTCAGCCACGCTAGAAATTCAAAATGCTATAACTCAGCCATATTTTAAGATATAGACGAAACAAAAACTGCTCCGGAATCTTTGTATAAAGGTCAAATACATAAGAAAAAAATATTTTTCCATTTTTAATTTTTTGGTACCACATTTCAAGTTTTAAATTTTTTTTAAAATTTTAAATGGCCGCCATTTTGAAACAAAACGGCGGATGAAGCTGGCCAACGAACTCGGTCGAGACATTGGTATGTACTATTGGTATTTATAAAACTTATTTTTTATGATAAGATGAAGTGGCCAGCATTTTTACTATTTAAAAAACCTATCAGTTAATTTCTGGATGCCTTTTTTTTGTATATTCCTTCTTTTATAATATTTTGCCCTATTTCAAGGAAGCAGATTTTTAAAGCCTGTTCTAGAAATGAACTTAGCCAAATCAGGGCGCAAAAAACAGAACAGTGCCCTGGGCACAAAAAAATGCGCTTATTATAGTCAGATTCTAACTATAATAAGCGCATAAAACATTATATACCTCTTCAATATTAAATGTAAAAATTTTGACGTTAATACAATTAAAAAAAACAATTCATTTTTCGTACTTTATTAAAAAAAAAAAAAAAAAAATCTACAAGTATGAGTTGCTATGAGTAGCAATAACATGCAATTTAAAATTACCAGAGAAGTATTGTTTAGTAAACTTTTACCGTCATTCTCTTAAATTTCTCGTAAAATTATGGTCTGATATAGTTAATACAGGTCAGTCTATGTGTAGAAAATACCACTATTACCATCTTTTTAGTGGCAAGGCTGTTTTTTATTCTTTAATAAGTTCAGGGTTTCAAACCTTTGTGTGCAAAACATATTAACAGCTAATTTGAAGGAGCACAATAGCAGAACAAAACCCCGAGCACAAAAATATGTTAGACCCTGACTGTATTATGCCCATAATAATATCCTTATCTCTCAATGTCTGTATCTGAAGTCTTAAGCTTTAAATTCATTACTAAAATAGCAATTTTTAAATATCCCCTCACTTTCAAGAGCAATGTCTAACTGTAGTTGTGACCTTAAGGAATTCGACCAATGATGTCATATTTAGAGTGATTCTTTGATACCTTAATAGACTTTTGTAGACCCCAAAACCCCTCACTAGCTAGATAAATGATCTGAAGAATTCATTAATTCCTCTCAGTAGGAATCTGTAATTAATGAAGTTAGAAGTTGAAGGACATTTCATGGACATAAAAAAAAAAAAAAAAAAAAAAAAAAAAAAAACATTTGAATCTTTCAGGCAAAATCTTTGGGTCTAATTGTCTTTTTAACAAGCTAATTTGGAGCCTTAACTTTCGGAAATTGTTGCCGGTGAAGAAAACTTGATGAGAAAGCGATTATGTACAACGGTTAATCAAAATATAATAATTAATAACATTTTACCATTAAGCATCATTAAACAACAAAAATCGGTTCCATTTTATCACATACTTTTCTGCTATACGGTCTATGTTATTTTAGCTTCATTCGTGAAAAGATAATTTATGTAATTTTCAAAAGTAAGGAGAATCATTTATGGTGGACTAATGAAAAATTTATGCTAACAAACACTAAGTAAATTATACTTAGTTTGCATATAACTCTAGATCTATGAGATTACTCGAAAGCGAAATTTTATTTCTTTGAAAAAAAAAATACTTTGTATATAAAGTAGAATTTTGTATTCACGTGTATCTGTTTATTTAAATTGTATTTAAGCACAGCCTATAAAAAGATCTTGCTAAAAATGTGTGTCGAGAGCGATGAAAATAGCACCATGCTGAGTGCTCTCCATTGCTCGATGCTGAATTTTTACCATTATTTAGTATTATCCTTTTTAAGAACTATTGATCATATTAAAAAGCAGAAAAACTAACGTTTAAAATGCAAAAATAATATATGAAAAGCAGGTATATAAGCCAGCGCGTCTCTGTCTATCATTTTGCTCAGCCTTGCTTTTTCTAGCACGCTGTTCCTTTTTCCCTATCTTGTACTGAAGAAGAATCTCGCTAGTAGATTCGAAACTGCTGTTTGCTACTTTTCATATATTATTTGTGCATTTTAAACGTTGGTTTTTCTGCTTTTTAATATTGTTGTATAAAGGCTTTATTTGCTATTTTTATAGATCATATATTTGCGATTTTTAAGAATTATTCGAATGCGACTAAGACATGCAGAGCGTATTCATACTACTTTATTTTAAGATATACAAGGTGCCAAAATAGGTTCCATACAAAAATTAAAAGGTGATAGAGCACACCGCAAGAAACATTTTTCAGATAAGATATAGTATTTTTTTTTCCTCTAATTTTTGTATAGGTCGCAGTAAACATATTGTTTCATAAATACGAGCTGTCTCACTCCAAGCCAAGCATGAATTTCCTTTTATAACTTTAAAACGACAAAGAAAATTTAATTATCGAAATTTTAAGCAGAATATCTTTACTTTGCGTAAAATATGCACACTCAGAAAAATGAAGTACTCAAAAATAAATAAACCGATGTACTCATATCGAATTGAGTATAATTGGATCAAAAATAAACTTATACTTTCTCAATTTTGAAACATGTGTTATCAAATCTAAACGAAACGATAATTTTGTATTTGATAATGGTTTATTTCATTTATAGTGGTATAACAGATGTTCATTAATAGCAAAATAATTCAACATACCCTAAAAATCAGCGGAATGATATTACATTTTTATTCCTCGGAAGGGACTATATCTCGCGTCTATTTTACAATGCGTAACGATATATTATATTGCTGTTATGAGTGTGTCATATATTGATACATGGTCGATCCGCTCTGTGTGTTAACAAGGAGAGGGTCTGAGGTTGGGGTCATCGAATACGGTGAACGTTTATGTATCGATACAGTATAGTTAGTATATAAATATATGACAGTCATAAAGAGCAACACCCAGGGGGTCTCGATAAAATAAGTCACAAAGTTTACACTACAGTTTATAATCGGATAAACTTCCTTCTTTGGCAAGCAGCTCAGTAGCATGGTCATCAGCATACCGGATTCGAGATTTTTCTTTGTCAGTCCGAATCTCGCTCGGCCTTATTTTCGGAACAAAAATTTTCATCAATTATTTCCGAAACGCAACTGAAAAAATATGTATAATAATTGAAATTTACGAAAAATATAAATCAAATGTATATTTTGTAGCATATAAATACATTTTTAACTATGAAATTTTGCATGGTTAAATATTTAACGAAAAGAAAAGGAAAAAAAAAAGCCAATGTATATGTTTATAGACGAGAATTTTTTTTTTTTTTTTTTTTTTTTTTTTGTTATTTAAATAAATATCTACTATTTTTCAAAGAAAAATAAATCAAAATACGTGATATTAATACATGAATGATTATGTTATTTTTATTTTGTTTCATTATGAAAATATTTCAAAAATTTGATGATTTTGTAAAAATATTGTTTTGAATTTTAAAATGGATCTGTTTCGGATTGTTGATTTTATAGTTATTGCCTACTTAATAACTATTTTCAGCAATTGAATATATTTTTAGAACTTATTTTTAAGCACATAGACAGTTATTTTAACTATAAGCATAAGAATCAAAGATTTAAAAAATTCAAACGCTAAAAAGTCCTTCCGGCATGTGCAGGAAGGAAGAGGAAGCGAGGAAGCTTTCGTATTCCTTATTTTTAAGAAGCTAGCTTATATTATTCAAACACACGGAGCTGAAATTAGTGGAACCCGGTTATAGAAGAATCAATACTAGTTTTTGTCAATGCTGAATATTAATGAGAAATTCGTGAAATTAGTCAACTGTTTCCAAGCTGGTTTTATTTTAATTAATGTATATTTGGTAGCCAAATTCGGCGATATCTTGAAGTGACAGCCATTTTAAAACAACTTGATGGGCGAAGCCAACCAATGAACTTAGTCGAGACCTTAGTAATTCCTGTGCACATGCTTACTCACTTCGAAATTGCTTGATATATATACGAGTGCTGTCACAGGAAAAAAATCAGATTTTTCAAATTGTCACCCACATTAGAAATTCAAACTGCGACTAGATTATGCACGTCAAGATTTCACGGTAAATAACTTGAATGTTTCATTAGAAAAGTTCTTGAATTTTTAATTAGTTGCTTTTAAATTAATTATTAAATGACGAATTTCTATATTCCATTAGTGATTCCTATTTCTTTAACACACTAGATGGTGCTGTTTAGCTAACCTATTCAATGAAGTGAAAAAATTTTAAGTTTATAATTTACAACCAATTATGCTTGCTTTTTACCAGAAATTTACCTAAAAATACCGGGTAGAGAATTTATTTTTACTTACCACGGCCTCATTTTTTTTTAACTACACGACCATTAAAAGCTGCCATGAATTTTATTTTTATCTGTCTCATTCTCTAAAAACCTAAATTTGAAACTTGATGCAGCTAACGATTTATAATTTACATACTTTTTATTGCTTGAATTTTATTTTACATTTTTATTTTTATAATTTTTTTTAAATTTTTAAACCTGGATATCAAGGTGGTTTCTTTTTATAGCTCTTATACGAATATTTTTTTTTTCTTTCCGTTTTATTTTTTACGCAAATGAATGACAAACTTTTATTTCTGACATATACACATATATATTCTTGATAATGGTCAGAAAATATAACGAAAATTGTAGATCAGCTCAATTTATTTAATTGATAATTGCATGCAAAATATTTTAGCTTAAATATTTTAAATAAAAAATCATAATTTTTTCAAAATATTATTGAGTGTTAAATTTTATTTAATTATAAAATATTCAAATAATAATAAAATTGATAATAATAATAAAATAAAAATCCCATTACTTCTCTTCCTAATAAAATATGTCATTATTGAAATGAATTATCGACAAAAATATTACACATTTTGCCAGACTTGGGATCGAACCTGCGTCCTCTACCAAAATTCAGGTCCTTAAAATCCTGCTTTAACCCGCTACACTAGCAGGAACCCGTTTTCTTCCTTCTAAATTGAACAGGTTGGAAAAAAGTTGATGCATACGCAATTGTCTCGAATTTGAGTTCTGATCTTACAGAAATAGTTTTGCGTTTTAATATTTATGATACCTTATTTTTTCAAACAAGCAGCTACAACTTAACATGCTAGTTTCCTAATCTTTGTGTGTAATTATTGGCAATTCATAAGACGGATCACCAGCCATAACTCTGAACCTCAAATCACTGTGTTTATCTTCTATGTGTAATATGACCAAAGCAATATGACACCGCCGAAATAAATAGCTCTATGCTATTTTAATGCTAACAAATGTGACTATACCAAAATGTAGGGTTGTTCTTGCTCCACTCTGTCCCAGCCTTTTATATGGCACCTATGGAAAAAAATTTTAAGCATGTAAATAGAGGAAATTTCATTGTTTACCACCTAAAATGTTTCAAGTGTACACTCTAAACTGAAATGTCTTTAATTCAAACACTTAAGTGTCTGAAACAGAGTGTTCAATTTTCAGACATTTTAAAGTGTCTTAATTTTTAAGACATTTCAAACGTCTGAATTGCATCCATGTTTGACCACTTTGACAGACATTTTTTCACCTTTTGTTTTTTTTTTCTTTTGTAAGCGTTATATACTGTAAAAAATATATATCCCTTAAAATATAGAAATTGTACTGCCACTCCAGACTCCAGTACCATTTACATATTTTAATGGAATTTTTCTGATGTAAATTCCAGAAAAAATTCCATTTATTTCGCATATTTCGGTATTTAGAAATTTCCATTTAAAAGATATGAAATTCAATTCTTCAATGAACCATTTCACCAACCACTCTCTTTTAAGGTACATATTACTTTTGATTTTTACATTCAACTTAAACTACTGTACACTTTGAACACTTACGCTAGATGGGGATCAAACTACAGTACCGTTGGTCACCAGAAAAGCGCGCTATCCATTCGGCCACGGGTTGAGCAGCTGAGCTTTGAAATAATGTTATTTATCAAGCACAAAAATGTATTTTAAGTAGCAGTAGCTTTTTTTCACTCTAGAATAATTTTGAACATTTTACGCAATTTCTTTTTAGAAATTTGAATACGTGGCATTTTAATTTCAGTTTCATTTTGACAAATGAGGACAAAATGTCTGGAGTTCAACCGTAAAAATTATGCTAGCTGAATTCGAACCAGAAAGAAAGCTAATTTTTAAGTTTCGATGAAGAGAAACGAGTGTATTTTTCCTTATAGCTTCACCTGTTCGATTGATGCAAATTGAAAATTGTTTAAATTGATTCATGAATGTTAAATTTATAAATCCCGCATTCCATAAGAGATTTTTTATTTGAAAAGTGTTCTTTCAGTTTATTTTTATGTTTTATAGTTTATATCCGAGTAAACAAAGCTGCATGATGTTTTATTTATAAAATAAAACTGTGTAAATAATATATATATATATATATATATATATAACCATTAATTAAACATAACCTACCGCCATCAAAAACCGTAATATTATGAATTAAAGCTTTAACTATAAAAAAAAAAAGTGCCAAATAATTTATTATAAGAATTATTATTGAAGAAAAAAGAAGAAAGTGGACACCGACAAATAATGGAAAAGCTTATATATTGAATTACGTTTTCAAGGGCACAGAATTCAATGATATAAGCAATATGGCCGTTTTCTGTGAGAAAAAAAAGCTAAAGCTAAAAATTATTTTTCTCTGTGCCCGAACAACCATTATAATCAAGTAAATAGATTAAAAATGAAAACAGAATAGAAACAAATAATATGAAATGGAAAAATCAATAAAACCAGTTTAAATATTTATAGGATATAAAATAGAAATAATACACAACATACCGAATAATATTTCAGTTTTTTTCAATATATCCGCTCGCACATGGCTACCATAATATCGTAAAGATTAAGGTGAATAAAACAGTTAAGAAATCACAGTATATATGTATAATATTAGTAAATAAGGGACTGTACTAAATTCTAAATTGTTAAAAATTATCATCACTCTTATTGTTAAAATGTATATATATATATATATATATATATATATTTGTGGTATCCATATTTATTGTCATTTCATTCACAAAATTGCAGTTTTTGATGATGGTCAGTAATGTTTAATTAATGGATATATATATATATATATACAATAAATATTGCAGTTTCTTACGAAATTTTACCTAATCAATTTACAAATTCGACCTACGTAAAATTCAAGTTACGTATAAGTTTGCGAAACGCATTACTTATATAAATTGAGGGATGCTTGTAAATACAAAAAAAGTTCGATTACTTGATAACTTTTTAATCACACGAGATAGAGCCACTACTAATTCTTGATAATTCTGAATGATGTTTGGTGTTTGGAAAAAACCGAAATTTTAATTCATTTTTGTTCTTAAACACATGAAGTTGGCAGGTGATGTTACTCAGAAACTATGTGATCGAAATGAGTTTCCAATTTTTATGAATAAATTACCTATCGAATTATAAGTTACCAAAATGTTTGAATTAGCGGAGTATCTAAACATATCATTTCAGAAAGGAACGCTGAGATAAGTAAAAATTTCTAAAATAGAACACAGGAAACAAAAAAAAAATTCCTCTTTAAACAGGGTTTTTTATAGATTAGGTAACGCATCTATTATGCAATGAAACTTTTTAATCATATGGGACTGGGCAAAATTTCGTTTTTAGCAGGTTTTTTCTTAACAATTTTAAATGTATGGTTATACCGCATTTTTTTAAGCGGACCACTGAAAATTATCTGCTAAATGCATTTCAGTAAACAGTAAATAAAACTGAAGTAAACCTCTGTATAACGGAAACTTGGTTGAAATGAAAAATTTCATGGTTTCTGCGAAGTAACACCACTTTCTAAGATGCATGCCTTTTGCTAAATTTTTGTGATTAAACATGACATTTTCTATAAATAAGAAGGGGGCTGTGGCCTCATCTGCCCATCCCTTAGATACGCCACTGGTTTGAATAAAAATAAACAAATCATGTCTAATATACGTGAGTTAGAAGGTGGGGAATGAAATATATGGGTTTATCCTTGAAATATTATATTTTTTCTTTTAAGGGTGTTCTCAAATCCAAAAGGGCAAATTTCTGACATTAAGTTATAATTTATTTTTGTTCAAAAATGCATGAAACTAGCTGGTGTTGTTGTTCAGAAACTATGTAATTGAGCTGTTTTTTCCATTTTTTTGCAAACGCAATAGATCTTCCAAAAATAAAGTCAAAGTGAGCGTTTTGAACCGAATTTCCGCGCGAAGGAAGACAGAGACTCAAGAGCGGACGAAAAGCGTGTCTGTCACGTGACCAAAATTCTTTTTAACTCAATAGGTAATTGATTTATCAAAAAATGAAAAAACAGTTGATTTCCAAATCGCTTCCATGACCAGGCTTTCCAACTTTATACCTTTCTGTTAAAAAATGAATTTGTAAATGTGTCAAAACGTTTTGCCCTTGTTGAGCAGAGCAGTTAAGAACAGCCTTAAATAGAACTTTTTAATTACAGAAATACGCAAAAAATGGAAATTTTTCTGGAATTTACGGAAAAAAATTGCATTAAAATACGTAAATTGGTGTCTCAATTGGCAGTACACTTTCCATATTTAAACGAATATTTTTTTATTGTGTATAAAGCTAACAAAAAAGTAAAAACGGTTGCCTATTGCCGAACATGCAGGTTGATCAAAGATAGATGCGATTCAGACGTTTGAAATGTCTTAAATTCAGACACATACGCGTGTCTTAAAAATTAAGACACTTTAAAATGTCTGAAAATTGAACACTCCATTTTAAGACACTTATATGTCTGAATTTCAGACATTTAAGGTTACAGTGTTTATCATAGTAAAACATAGTAAGACCCTTAAGTGTCTTAATTTCAGACACCTATGATGTCTGAAATTTCATATTCAGGCACTTAAGTGTCTTAATTACCTTTTCAGTCACATATGTGTCTGAATATAAGACGCCTTTATTTGCAGTGTATGTTATAATAATTTATCTCAATTATTTGAAAGAATACCAACCTCTCTGCGCAAAACTATTTATTTTTAATTATGACTGTATTAGAATTAAAAGGTAATGCGTAAATCATTTTTAATTTTGGTGTTAAAGTAGATCAAATCAGTGGTGATGTGACTTTACACGAAAAATGGTGGCAACTTAGTTCCCTCCAAAAGTGGTGTTTCTTTACACTAATTGATTGCCGGTGTTTCATTTCTCCAATTTAATGGTGGCGTTTCCTTACACTAGTTTTGTTGGCAACATTGTTGCCACCATTTTTCGCGTAATGTCACATCAATATTTTTACAGTGTATGTACAGTTTCAGAATTTAATCTTTTATTTTTCGATATATACAGTCGAACCTCGTTAACATGAACCTCAAGGGGAATCAAAATTTCGTTCATGTTAACAATAATTCATGTTATCAGTATCAAATCTTTGTATTTGTTTTTATAGGGGACTGTGAAAACAATTCATGTTAAAAGTAATTCACGTTAAGCGTGTTCATGTTAACGAGGTTTGACTGTATCTTACATACAGGATACCCACTAAAGTCCTGTCCATCTTCAGAACGCCCCATTTTGCACTCTCCAGAGCGGCGACAGCTATTGTCATAAATCTGTTGTTTATGTATAGTAAAGTTGCTAAATGTGCTATGCAATGAGACCACTTTCAACGCCACCTAGAGCCAAAATGCGGAGTTAGCGATCCTACCTCGAAAGTGGTACAAGGTTTAGAGAAAACTCAATTACAAAGTTGTATATAGGGTATCATCGATTTAGTATGGGATTTTGTCTTACATGTAAATATAACTTTAACAGAAATCATGAAATATAATTTATTTTATATACTATCACCAGCTTAAATGCACAACAAATTGAAAACAGAAGTGTGGCATTATAAGCCAGATGGACGTTTACTAATAAAACTAACAAAAGTAAATAAACATTTACTAATAAAACTGTGCAAGGTACTGTTTATTTTTATAAGAAAATCAAGTTAAGTATGATCAATGTGTCCAATAGAACACATGCAAAATGGATGATGCATTACTGCCGATGTGGACACATTGAACATACTTGATTTTACTTTTTAAAATAAACTGTACCTTGCTTATATAAGTTTATTTTATTGCTAAAAGTGCGTCGGCTTTATAACACCATTCTGCATGCAGTATTTAATCTGGCGACTGGATTTAAAAATTTTCCATTTCAGGACTTCTAAAAATGTTATTTTTTACTTGTAAGACATGATTTCATATACTTAATCGAGGATCAACTTTGTAATTGACCTACATTTTTTTGTATCTCGTGCAGTTTTCTAAGTGGAAATATTAAATCCGAAGTATGTCGCGAGGTGGCGCTGCCAGTAGTCTCATCGCACCGCACATAGGCACTTACCTTGTATGACAACAGCTGTCACCATTCTGATAAATATTATTTTCATAAAGGAATTTACTATCGTATTTTATATTATATTATCTGTTATTTCCTATACATTTAAATTTTCTAGCTTTAAAAAAAAAAAAAAAGAAAAAAAAAAACTTTTATTTTTAAAGTAATGATCTACAGCATACAGCAAAATGATTATCATTTCATATGAGTGATCATAAATGAAGAATATTCACAGTTATCAGTATGACTATCATATAGAAATAAATTATGTCATGAAGAAAAACAACCCTACCTGTTATTTAGTCTGTAAATATATATTTTTTAATCTTTCGCATCATGACGTGATAATAGAAGAACAGCATCAATATCTAAGTATGTTATGATTTCATTTTCCACCTGTATATAAAACATATTATCCTTTAATATATGAAATTAACCCTGTTTAAGGATCATCAGCGTTTCTTTCTCCCTTCATAATAAAGGTAATTAGGGGATGCTGTTTTATAAAGTATCATATTTTGTGGTAATTAAGTTTGACGGTTTACGTTTTAGCAAAATTCTCATTTGAAGCTAAAGTGATACAACATGTTATTTCATCATATGCAAATAAGTGACAAAAAGTTATAATTAAAGACTTTGAAATTTATTCGACATTAATTTGCATAAAATTCTCGTTCATTTATGATAAAAATGTGTCTCTAATCTCTAAAGTTATGAATTAAATCAATATTTCTTCCAACAGTTATGGTATCAATATAATTCTATGCCTTGTTTCCAAAACAATCAATGTCAGTTTTCTTTGAAATACTCAATTAATATTGCCGAATTATATATTTTTAGTGATGGTAAAAAATATGCATGTTAAAATTGTTCTTATAAAATATGTTTCCAGTGATAATAGAAAAATAAAACAAAGTACATTTTTAGCAGTTTACCATACATTTGGTTTCAAGAATTTAAACACAGAAGTTTCGTTTAAGTTTAATAAAAGTAAAGCAAGCATATTATTTTTTCTTTATATATATATATATATATATATATAATCAATGGAAAATATTAGTAATTGAAAAATTAACTATGGCTTTAAAAAATAATATTTCAGATTTGGTTTCTATTAACACAAAGCATTTTTTCCAACAAATTACTAAATTACAAAAAATCTACGTTATTACATATGTAGACAAATCTCCTAATAATTATGCAATCATATGTAAATCTTATTATCACAAACTTCTTACAACCTGTATTTCTTCTAATAAATCTTTTCAAAAAACTAATGAAAATGTAATCGTAAATAATCGTAAAATTCTAAGTTATTATAAACTATTAAATATTCTATCTACTAACTTTAATTATCCTTTCCCAAATTTCATAAAACTCCAATTAAATTTAGGACTGTAACTATTGGTTGCAATACATATAATAATAAAGCCAATAAACTTCTATTAAAAATTCTTAATCAAATATATATACTTACTACAAACAATGATAATACACATTGTATAAAAAATAGCTATCAACTGGTCAATATTTTAAAAAATCTTCATTGTGTATATAATATAACGACATATGACTTCAAAGATCTTTTTAATAATATAGACTTATTAGATTTACATAATATTATAAATGCATTATTTAAAATTTATTATAAAAAACTGGAATTGCCATCTAATATTCATATCGCATATTTTAAATCATTAACAAACTTCATTATCTATAATAATTATATATTGCAAGATAACACATTATATTTACAGCACGTTGGTATACCACAAGGTGGTTGTACCACAAGGTTGGTATACCACAAGGTGGTTTATATGATAAACGTAAAGAATTTCAATTCAAAGTTAATACATTTACAAATTTTAAATCTTGTCTTCATCATTCTGTATATCGAAATATTAATCATTTATATAGAATAAAATGTTTATGTTCTTCTCATCTAATTACCAATAATATTAAAAAACTAATTTATGATGCATTACATCATGGTTTTCCAAAAAAATTCATATATTCATTAATATACAATTAGTACTTACATGATCTTAAAAAAATAATAATAATAAAAATAACACATGCGTAAACAAGATTACAAAAAAAATTTATAAAAAAAAATATTTATAAAAAAATATGAAAAATTAAAAACTAAAATGTTAATAAAAAAATTCTATAGGATGGTTGGGTGGGTAGATGTTAGAGTACGGAGGAGGGTGGTGTTGTCTGGATAATACGCAATTGTTAATTTTAAAAAAATGATGGGGCTTTAGTATTATTACTACATTTCTAATACGTATTTTATATGGATATTGATTTGATGTTTTATATGTAATTGGTGACTTTTCTTTTTATTTCAATTCATATTAAATTTAACTTATTTAATCAAATTCAATATTAACTTGTTTTTAAAATTTAGTCTACTCAGGACAATATCATATTAATTAATAATATTATACCATCTTTTTAGTGATTATTATACATATAAGTTTATTTGATATAACTAATGTTATACTGTATGTATTAAAATTGGGTAAATAGTTTTTATTATTATTCCTCTATACTTTTTAATATTGTTTTGTTTTCAACTTTGTATTCCATGATTAATTATCAGTTTAATTTGTTTGATTGTCACAATCATGTTTTTCTTAGCTTTTTTATGGCTAATTATGAAGATAATTCACACACTATATTTGTGATCTTTAGGATATTGGGAATTTTAGAATCTGACAATCTTCTATAAACATCCATTATTTATTTATTTATTTATTTATTTATTTTCTTTCTTGTTTATTTTTTATATGTAATGGTAATTATTCAGGTTTTTCCATTTTATACCATTTGATAATGTTCTGTTTTTATCTTGAGACTATTCTTTTGGTTCTATTGGTTGTTCGGCTACAGGAGAAAAAGAATTTCAGCTTTTAGCTTTTTTCTCACAGAAAACAACCGATTTGCTTATATCATTGAATTCTGTACTCTTGAAAACGTAATTCAATATATAAGTTTTTCAATTTTTTCGGAATCCATATTCTTCTTTTTTTATTCTTCCTTATTAATTCTTGTAATTAAGTATAAGGTACTTTATTTTATACATAGAGTTCTATATTATAGGTTTGTGGCATCCATTTTTATTGTCAATTCATTCACAATAATGCGGCTTTTGATGATGGTCGGTAATGCTTATTTAATGGTTATATATATATATATATATATATATTAAAATTTTAGTAAAAGTTTCAGTTTTTAAAAAAATTATATGAAATATCCCACAAAATCCTACTGCTGGAAATTCTATTAATAAAAATAAATTGTTTTCAAATTAAGTTGGTCAAATTAAATTATTTTTTGTAAACTTTAGAAAAAATAGAGAGCTGACAAAGTTAAAAAACGATTACTATTACACGATTACTGTTTTATATAAGCATGGGTTTCACGAGTAATGAATCCACACAACACAGTAATTTCCTTGTTTCTATCTTACAAAAATTTGTTAGGGCAACTAAGAGCCCCATGGCAAGTTTCATAACATAAATAATAGCAGTCATATGACCTATTCTTTCCAGTGAGGTTAACTCTTTTGATCACTTGTGAATTCATAACACTGATTTTCGGAATTTTTTTACTGATTGAACGCAAACAAGGAATTGCCTTGATGGAGCATAAAATAACAGACTTATACGAACTATTGTATTCCATAACTGTAACCGTTATTTTCATATCTCTGTAAGACTTATCTCTTCAAAGTATATAACGAATCAAAACCCCTTTCTTTTGTATTATTAGTGCTACATGCATAATGCTAACATATGTTGCGATAAAAATGTAATTCTTCTCTCGTCTTGTTTCATTCAAATTACGTCGCACCATACAAGTACAATCTTAGAAAAAAAAAAAAAAAAATCAATTTTCAAAATCTTTATTCATATCTGTACATTCTCATAGTAGTATATATTTATTTTCTAGTACTTCCTGTACATTCATCTGTTTTCAATAACATAATGAATTTTAGTAAAATAGTATAAAAATTCATTTTATTGTATTTCATTTTACTGTAATTCCTTTTATTGATTGTTGGAGCCAAATCACATTGAAATATTCTCTTGATCATTTTTTAATTTATAAATTACTGAATATAATTACAAGCAACAATCTTCTGATTATAAAATACTGTCATATATATATATTAATTAATACATAATATTTTAATAGACTGCTGCAGATATTTTCTATCACATTCTGCTTATATTTTTTATATTTTTTCATGTGTCCAATTTATACCAAATAAAAGCTATAAATATCATCCGATAATAAGATATCTAATTTAAAAAATATATGCAAAAAGAACGAAAAAAGGCCTTATCTCTAATTGCAAAATGAAAAAACTGCCGTTCTGAGACAATAATCGCTTATAAATGTAATTTATGTTTCGGAAAATGAGAAAAACTGTTTAATTACATGTTCAAAAAATGGGTCAGAAAATGTGGCAAATGATTTCGCGTTGTTGAGTGTGAGAAAATATTTGTTTCAGAATCGTGTGTGCAAAAATATTTTTAATTGCTGGTAATTTTATTTCACTATTATCTGAATTTATTCACCGTTCGAATAAATCTCGTTAAATTATAGTGTTTTCAAGATTTCCTTTACTATCTATAAATTGCAAGCAACAACCTTCGAATTATAAAATACTGTCTTAAGATATTAATCTTCTATCAATATGATAACATTATTAGACTATAGCAGATAATTTCAATCACATTATGTTTAGAGACATAAAGATGAATTAACAAAAGGACATCTATTTAAATATACATATACCCACTTAATCGGGTAACGGAAAATTGCATACTCCGCTTATATGCATAGAATGCCGTGGAACAGAAACGTTCCCCATAAGGCTAATGTTAAATATACTCGTTTTATCGCATAACAATCCCCGGTTAATTGCATAAATATCTCCAATCTACTAGTAGTAATCCGGATTTTATGGATTCTTGTTACAGTGATAAATGGGAAAAAAGGAAGAACTTTTTTTTTTTTTTTTTTTTTTTTTGTAACAATGGTTTGATATATTTACAATCGAAGAGCAGAAATCGTCGTGAAAGATGACTTAATTCTGGAAACTTATGAGTGTGTTGAATTTGGGCAATTGTGTTTTTCTTTTAAAGCTTGCCGTAAATACAGTGACTGAAGATGCTGGGGGTACTTTTTGAAAAATTCCGGAATCGGGGGGAAATAGAATCGAGACGGTTAAGAGAATAAAAGACCAATATTTAATGCTGGAAGTGGAGAAATGCAATGTCGAGATATGAAAAAAAAAAAAAAAAAAAAAAAAAAGGAGAGGGATAAATTGGCAAATAAGTGAAAAATAAAAAGAATATATGCAGAAACTTTTATTTTCAAATGTATGATTTAAAAACAAAAAATTTTATTTTACTTTCATTTTAATTTTCACTTAAATTGTAATGAAAAATTAAACTGCGTACCGTAAATAGTGTTATAATACCTTATACTTTATTACATATATTGTTATATAGAGAGTAATAATAAATTACTTATTAAAGTTATTAATACAATAGTTTTTAATTTATTAGGTAAATAATTATTGACGATTAATATTTATCATATCTGTGGTATATAATAAAATTATAACGTATACTGATAATATTAATTGCAGTCCTCGCTTAAATGCATACAATTCAGTGGAACCAACTACATGCAATTAAACGGGGCCGACTGTATATACTTATTTCTTGCTTCAAAATTTGAAAGCTTTTCCTTAAAATGGTTACTACTTTTAAAAATGCTCGTAGAAAAAATATTTTTTATAGCTGATAATTTCATTTCAAGGTATTCTATTAATATAATTCTTTTAGTCTGCATTTATAGTTGCCATTCAAATAACTCTCATATAATTCTAAAACAAATATGCATACCTTGAGATATGTAATCCCACAAGCTGATGAATTGTGAGAGTAAACGAAAATTGTATCCTTATTTTTGAAAGTACACATTAATGTCAGGTACCATCTACCATAAAAAAGTAGACTGGCTTTTTCTGATTATTACAGCTTAGTGGGTTAGGGAGTGTTGACTATAGTTAAAAGTGTTATCATCAACTATTTGGCCGGTGATGATGTCTCTTTACGATAATCCATAGTTCTTTGCTTTTCGAATGTATGTCGGGAAAAAGAAAAACAATCATACCTACAGTTGGAATTTCAAAATTAATAAATTTTGAAGTTAAATAAAATTGCAATCATTTTTCACCAAAAGGGCACCCTGACTCTCTTTTCTGAATATTACAGTTTAGGAAATCATGATTGGTTATAGCTAGAATTATTATCACCAGCTACTGAATTTCAGATGATTTCTTTTTACTATAATCCACATTTCTTCAGCTTTCGAATACCTCTCGAAAAATTCTAAAACGTACATTCATATACTTACAACTGGATTCCCACAAGCTGATAAAATTTTAAACTATACGAAAGGTACAATCCTTATTTTTGAAAATACGCATTAACCTCACAATACGGTCTATCACCAAAATAGCACTCTGACTGACTTTTTCTGAATATTACAGGTTAGTAGATTAGGATTGGCTATAGTTAAAAGTGTTTACGCCCAGGGCAAGTGCCCCTCCTTATCATGAGGCAGGTTTCTTGACCACAAAAGAAAAAAAAACCGGTAGGGCAAGGTTGGTCGAAGAGAAAAATCATTCTGAGGGGTACCGTTAACATTTCGGCGGTTAATATATCATTCCAGTTTCTGGGGTTATTTTTTAATTTTACTTTAAAGTGATCTATGTAACTGAGCTGACTTTTGACTTTTCTTAATAATATATATTTTTATTTTTCCGTGTAGATTTAATTTGCGATAAAAAGTAAAATGGGGGAAAATATACTAAAGTGTTACGCATTTAAAATTAATTTAACATGGTAATGTTAATACATTTCTAACACTTTGTCTGTTTTTTATTTCTCTATTTTTTTTTTTTTTTTCTCTATGTTTCCTTATCTATATACACATACGCATGTGTGCCTATGGCTGCATATTAAGGCTTCACCACAATTACTCAACATATTTTTTGAACTAATCTCTTAATATTTCTGAACATTACTTGAAAATAAAATTGAAATTGTTCGAACTGTTTACAAACACAAAGAAAACAAATAGAATAATAAACTTTTGTTTTGTTAGCGGGTGTTTATTTTTTTAATTCAATTTTATTTATTTTAAGTTTATGTTTTTGTCTTCATTTGAAATAATAATAATATTGAGAATGGGTAAAATTATCTGCATTCTTTTAAAGACTTTAATTAAAGAGTTCTGTATGCAATAAGTATCTTATACACACAAAAATATCCTGTAAAATTACGGGCAGAGGCCGGTAGCAGAGATTCCAGTCATACCCCGTAAAAAAAAGATCCATATCCAATTACATATCCGTATTTTTGCTAACAGATGGGCTAAAACTGTAAAAATATCTGGATCTCCCTTAATTTTCTAAGTATCTAAGGGATAAGGCCGCTTATTTAATGGATCAGACCGTTTTTCATCAAATAAGGCTGTTGCCCGTAAAAATGGAAGGGCAAACGCTCATAAATTTACAGTTTTTCTTTGAGAGTGTATATCAATTTTAATTTTTATGTAATGCTACATAATTTTTTACAATTTTAGGTAAATTAGTTAAAATTTTTCTATTACGATTAACTATCAAACAACGAGTCTTTATTGAAATGTATTATAATTTATACATCCAAATGACTATACGAATTGTGGAAAAATTGCTAAAAAACATTTTGGAGAGCATTTCTCAATGGGAAATTTGTGCCAATAAAAAAGAACCAACCAAGATCAAGACTCCTGGGAGTATAGTATAGCAGAGCAGGTGCTTACGAGGAAAATGGGATAAGTGCCTACGCGTGAAAATAAAAGAAGTTAGAACTAGAACCTTCAATGTTTCAGTCGCCCCTGTCGGAGGTACTTTCAATTTCTAAAACATATGCTCATAAAAACTCTTAAAGCAATTTCATTACTTTAGTCAAGGCTTAAAATAACCGTACATATAAATGGTAATAATTAAAAACTATATGTAAATGATTTGCACATTTGATTGTTTTTAATTTCACATTAATTGTATAAATTTTAAATAGTTAGTTCAAAAGTTTTTTAGAGAAAGAAATGCTGAGTTTACCGCTCCATGTAATGTGTTTGCATATTATTTATTTAGAAAGGACAGAAAGCACGTCGTAGTAAAGAAAAAAAAGGGGGTGGGCAGAAAGAAAAAACCGGACACGAGAAGCCGCACGGGTCAGACAAAAAAAAAAAAAAAAAAACTATGTGCAGTCGTAAAATGGTTTGGAATTGCGTCGTGCTTGGAATAATGTGTATACGAATGTCTCCTGCTAATCGATATCTAACGGGTTATTGGGTCATTATCACGATCAATTAGATTTTATGATTAGAGATATACAATTTCAATGGAATTCATGCGATGGATATACTAGTTTGATTGCTGCTGTGTTTATATTTTAAGAAGTATTCTTTCAAACCTATGCACCGATACTCTTTTTTGGCCTTGCTCTAAAAGAAAAAAAAAAGTTTGACTTTCGTAATTCCTTCTGAACAAATTAAGGATAGATATTTAAGCATGAGTTTCAGATTTTTATATATTTTTTTGGTAAATCAAAATTAGATACCCTGGCACAATTGATTCTATCGAGCCCCTGGATCAGGATCCCACATGTAAAAAAATCATCTTTTCTAAAAAATAAAGAAAAGAAAGCCACATAATAGATAGAAGCGAAAACAGAATTTATTACTTCTGGTTAAATTTTGAACTTGAATTTATAGGATGGGGAATGTAAAAATAGAATTAATAATAGTTTTTGCATTCTTTTTGCTCCTGAACAAAATGAGGATAAATATTTAAGCATGAATTTAAGAATCTAACATTATATTTTAAATCAAAATAACAGATAATGGGACCCCTTCACTATGCGGTAAGAAGCAAAATATTTTGTCATTGAAAAGACACTAATCAAGCATACTGCTGATCGAAGTTTCTAAAACCTCTTTATCAGTGCAAATATTGAAAAATGTAAAATCAATAACATTGTCTTTCACCATTTTAATATTTTAATTTAATTTACAGGGATTTTTTTAAGCTCGAAAAACCTGTTTCTTATCTAGTAACATATCTAGTAACATATATAGTAACATATATTTCATATCTTTTTACCTTATTCATATTTTAACTCACTGGTACAAAGTCCCGCCCCCTTCCTCTCTATATTTTTTAACGTATAAACGGTGTTCCGCTCTAGTTTTAAAAAATCTATTTTAAATTATTACGTAATTATTTTATTATACACTTCTTGTGATAAAACTCCTTTCAAATTCAAACTCGCTTACTTTCTAACGTAATCACGAAATCATTTTCCTGGCTATCTGCGTAAAATTTTCAGAAATCTTCTGATTCAGGTATAAATATATATATATATATATATATATATATATATATATATATATATATATATATATATATATATATATAACCATTAATTAAACATAACCTACCACCATCAAAAACCGTAATATTATGAATTAAAGCTGTAAGTATAATTTTTTTTTAAATTTATTATAAGAATTATTATGGAAGAAAAATAAGAAAGTGGACACCGACAAATAATGGAAATGCTTATATATTGAATTACGTTGTCAAGGGCACAGAATTCAATGATATAAGCAAAATGGGTGTTTTCTGTGAGAAAAATAAGCTAAAGCTAAAAGTTATTTTCCCCTGTGCCCAAACAACCATTAAAATCAAGTGAATTGATTAAAAATGAAAACAGAATAGAAACAAATAATATGAAATGGAAAAATCAATAAAACCTATTTAAATATTTATAGGATATAAAATAGAAATAATAAACACCATACCGATTAATATTTCAATATTTTAGAATAAATCCACGCGCACATGGCACCCAAAATATCGTAAAGATTAAGGTGAATAAAACAGTTAAGAAATCACAGTAATTGATACCATAGGATGCAGTTAATACATTTTGAAATAAATGTTAAATAACTTTTAATATAATATAAAATAAAATAAATAGAAAGTAATTACATACTTAAAATGCACTATTAAATTAATTAAAAACTGTTTAACAATATCGTCAAAATTAAGCTAAAAATTCCCCCTGGTGTAGTAAATTATAACTGAAATGTAGCTGGAAAAAGTAAAATTTAGAACTTATCGAAAAAATACAAATTTTGGTGCTGCCATCCAGTATTACTTTTATGATTCAATTGTCACAAGATAAACAGTTGTAAGCATTTGAATGTAACAATTGTTTTATGAACAGCAAGACCAAACAAATCCTTATATATAGATAATTATAAACCGAATATAAACCACACAATGTATTTAAAAAAAAAACTATTCTTAATAAAATTTAAAAAGCATACAAAATATTCTATTAGCTAACTTATTTAAACTACACTAAGAATTTATATAATTCTAGAACATCGATAATATATAGCATATAGCTATATGCTATAAAACAAAATAAATTCATTAATAATTAATATAAATAATTATTAAAAATATATAAATCTTTAATAAAAACTATTATATATAAGATAATTATAAAATGAACAGGAAATAAAAAACTTATGGGAGTATAAAGAAGGCAAACAGATACTTAAATTCCGATTACCTAAAAAGCACAAATATAGTGTGTGGATTATTTTCATACATCCATAAAAATCCTAAAAGTATGAATGTGGGACATTCAAAAACATTAAACCGATAATAAATTTTATAACACAAAGTGAAAATAGATAAATATTAAAATATTAATAAGAATAGAGGAATAATAATAAAAATAATTACCCAATTTTAATACATACAGTATAACTTTATTTATATTAAATATACTTATATGTATATTAATCCCTATAAAAATGGCATACTATTAGTAATTAATATGATATTGTCCTTATTAAATTAAAATTTATAACAAATGATTGTAAATAAGATTAAACAATAATTAAGCTAATTATTAATGAAATTCACCAATTACATATAAAATATCAAATCAACATCCTTATAAAATACGTATCAAAAATATAGTAATAATACAAAAGCCCCCAATTTTTTTTCTTTTTTTTTTTAATTATAAATTAACCATTGCGTATTATCCAGACAACACCACCCTCCTCCGTACTCTAACATCTACCCACCCATCCAGCCTATAATAATTTTTTTATATTATTTTACAATTTTTAATTTTTTATAGATATTTTTTTATTTTATAATTTTTTTGTAATTTTGTTTACGCATGTGTTAATTTGTTTTAAAAGATCATGTAAGAAAAATACTAATTGTATATTAATAAATATATGAATTTTTTTGGAAAACCATGATTTAATGCATCATAAATTAGTTTTTTAATATTATTGTTAATTAGAGGAGAAGAACATAAACATTTTATTCTATATAAATGATTAAGTATTATATTTCGAAATACAGAATGATGTAGACAAGATTTAAAATTTGTAAATGTATTAACTTTGAATTTAAATTCTTTACGCTTGTCATATAAATCTGTGATTGTTTTGTTGTCTTTTATTGTAATTTTAAGATCTAAGAAGTTAATTGTATTGTTAGATAAAAGGTTTTCCGTTAATTCCAAATTAGTGGGATAATCTACTGGAAATTGAGTAATTGCAGAATGATCAGTATCAATTAAAATTATGTCATCAATATAACGATATAAATGTAGATTATTATTAGTAAAATTACGTTCATAATGATATAAGTATAAGTCTAAGAGTAAACTGGATGTACAACCGCCTTGTGGAATACCGACATGCTGTAAATATAAAGTGTTATCTTGCAAGATATAATTATTATAGATAATGAAGTTTGTTAAAGATTTAAAATATGCAATATCAATATTAGATGGTAATTCCAGTTTTTTATAATACTTTTTAAATAATGCATATATAATATATATATAACCATAATATAATTACAAATCATCATCTATTCCAATTACGATAACTAAATCAATAAATTAATAAATTTATCATCTAATCATAACTGTAACATTATACAAAATCCAAATGGAATCCTATACAAGTAATACAAATTTAGCAAAATCCACTAATTGACAAGCACATTGCATACGATTAATCCATATAAACATATGAAAAATCATCAAATTTTGAAAAAATAATCTATTAAAGACATAAGAAACAAAAACCAGCAAAATAATGTTGAACCATTAAAAGACATATTGTAAAAAAATAATAGATCAAATGTAGCCGAAAGCTTATATAGCATTTCGCTTTTTCAAGGATACATGAAATACCAAAGCAAAAGCATAGTCGATTTCTGTAATAGAATCCAGCATTAAGCTAAAAATTAGATTCCATATGTACCTAATAGACCACACACCAAAAAGCATAAATTTACCATGATAGATAAATTGAATAAAAAAAAACTATTGATCAATACAAGATCCGTAATAATGAACAATATGAATATATATATGTATTGACGAACTTTTTACTTTCTGCCAAAATCAAGCAATCACTTTTATAGCTAAATGGCGTAAGATTTTCAGATATCATTATTCAGGCTCCACACTGAAAAAAAAAAGCTGATTTTACACTATGATACTAGCAGCTGGGACGGCAGTTTATAACTGTAAAATAAACAGTAATACACCCTCGTATAAATGAATTAAACCGTATATTACAGCTTAACGGTGTATTACTTGCTATTTTTACTATTTATTACTGTTAATTTTACTCTTATAAACTGGCGCCCCACCTGCCAGTATTATACCGTAAAATCAACAATTATTTTTGGCAGTGCAAGCAATCATTTTACTTTAAAAAATTTCGGTATAAAAGTTTTTTTTTCTTTTCGAAAAGTGCTGAAATTATTCCTTTTTTAAGCAATTTTAGGTACATGTAAATTACAAAATTATGATTATATGGAAACAATTGATTATACTCAATGGTTTATATATATTAAAATGGGCAGAAAAAAATTCCTAATTTAGTGGAAGAAAGAAAGTACAATCGAATTGTGTTATGTAGCGATATGATGTTTTACGAGAACACATTTTTAACGAGCACTGATAAAATGAATTGTTGATCTAATCTGGGTTGTAACGAGGAAATCACGGGTACAACGAGTAAAATTTTGTTTATGCAAAAAAAAAAAAAAAAAAAAAAATAATAATAATACAAATAATTTAAAAAATAAAAATTTTGTTTATGCAAAAAAAAAAAAAAAATAATAATAATAATACTAATAATAATTAAAAAAAATAGTAATAAAAAGCAATTTAACAAATTACAACGACCATTTGTAAAATGATTTTTTCAAAGACTAAAATTTAAGACGACATAAAAAATCGCACGGAGTTGGTCATACATTACGTACGCCATGAATGAAACATTAATAGTGTTATTACACGTAAAAATTTCAAGCGACAAAAATTGCCTGCGACTCGTCCTGAATCTTACGTATTAGCCACCTGAAACTTACGTATTATCCAAGCATTTCATTGGCTGTTCGGGAAAAGGCTTTTCCATCCGCACTGCAAATAAAGGCGTCTTAAATTAAGATACATATGTGACTGAAAAAGAATTTCAGACACTTAAGTGTCTGAATCTGAAAATTCAGTCACAATAGATGTCTTAATTTAAAACAACTAAGTGTCTTACTATGATCATAGTGTACACGAACTGATAAAAGTGTCTAAAAAATCTGCAAGTGTCTAATTTTAAGACACTTTGTAACTCCGCTCCGCATTCACCAGGGGGCACTCTCAGTTGCGCATGCGTCTTCCTTTCGAACTCGATGTTCGTTTGTAATTCAAACTGAATGCTTGTTTTTATGTACGCGTACATTTTAACTAATAATTTATTTTGACTTGATTGTTTTTTGCGGAATGTGAAGTTCCGGGATTTAATTTCTATCGACATAGTGGTACTCCGTATTAATATTTATCTATAAAACTAATACAGTGTTCTTCATCTCGTCAAATTTGTAAAGAGAACTGTTGTCTGGCGGGCTATGTTTTCAGGATGGAAATTTTCCATCCTTTTAACAGAGCTAGCCGGATGTGCAAGGGGATTTTATTTTTTAAATATCCAAGTCTGCCTAATTAACGGATACTAACGTAGCGTCCAATCCGGACGTCCTCTGGGCGAATGTGCTTTTGGAATAATCAGACCTTTTCCCAGGTAAGTGGGGTCTTAACTATGTATTTAAAACTCTCTGTGATTGTTTTCTCTTTAAATGAAGACCTCACACGAGTCTATAGCTTTATTAGTTCCTGAGTTATGCCAAAATATGTTCAAAGCATTTTGCCTATGGTATTTCCATGTTAAAATTTTATTTTGCTAATATTTAAATTTCTACTCTTCAAATCATCTGCAATCATATTTCTGTATTATTTTCTATCCAATGTTATCTTTAAAATAAATTTTGGTGTCTCTGCATGGTGTATATTAGCGGTTACTGAATTTATTAATTTTACACCTTCCTAAGCCTTTTCTTATGTAGCCATTACTTTAAAAATCGCAGTGACATCGCCTGTTGATTGGCTCATACTTCTTAATTACCATCAAGACTACCTTAATAGTATTTTTTGGTGTAATTATTACTCTGAAGTACCCTTTTTAATTATTTATTTAAGTATACAATATTTTTATAAGCATTTAATGCGGCAGCATTTGTAATGTTTACATCGATTTTTACATTTCTGATAGATTTATTATGTGTTATGTACTGGAATTCAAAAGCATTTATAGTAAACATTCCTGTTAATAGCTGCTTTTATTTATTATTTATGCTTTTCTTGTCTAATGAAGTTTTCTTCTGCCTCATAGTGTGTACATCATAAATTTTAAAAAAGAATATAGTTCGAACATCCTTCCATTCATTGATTCCCCCATATTTTTAATACAGCGAATTACTTGTGTTCATTTATTTATTTTAAAATGTTTTGACTGATAAAACTCATTAAATCCGGTCATTCTAATTAAAAGATTTCCCTTTGCTATAATTTTAGTGTTTCCGAGTATTTTAGAAATATCCCATTTGCCATACTGAAAATAGTCAACATATAATCTTTTTATGATTCAAAAGTCAAAACCACAGCTTCAATTCAGCGGAAATTGACGTCACTAATGTAGACGTTGAATCAGAAAAAAATTTGTTGATGTCAACAAAGATTTAGAAAAAGGATCTCGCGTTATCTGTAGTCACTTTGTTAAATTTTAATGATTATTTTTAGATTCTTAAATTCATGTAATCATGTACCGTTAACGTAATTGTAAGAATGCGGTAAAAATATACAGATATATTTCATTTGAAATAATTATATAATATTGATTTTTTGATTACTTTTAGTTAAAAAGTAATTTGAAATTAAAAATGAATACAAAGAGGTAGATTTTTATAAAATATTTATTTGCATATAGCTAGATTTTGCACTTAAAACTGACACGTACATTTATCGAATCATAATACAGTGTTGGACTTTTTCCAGAGGGAGGGCCTGATTAAAGCATGGGCAGACCCTCCCCCCCCCCCCTACGATTTTACGTGCTCCAAATTCGATATGGATTTTTTTTAAAGCTTATATTTTAAATGTGTTTCAACATTCTATTGATTATAATCAGCATTTTGAACTTTAAAAGTAGAATTAGATTAAAAACTAAATAAAAAAATAAATACAGTAAAAACTCTCAATCGCGGCCACCTCGCGAATTGAACGCGTTTTGGAACGTTGAATTTGCCTGCTATTCGATTGTGTTCGCTTTTATGAGGTAAAAAAAAATGTATTTATCTTGAAAAAGGTCAGTGTTCGCTGAAGAAAATTGTCCTATGAAAGTTTTGTTGTAAAATCTCCATAACGGACACTCCTACATAGAGAACACAACTATTTAAGAAGCACATTTTTTATTAACAACATGCACATATTTTATATTTTTTACCTCAGAAAAACAGACACTTCCGAATGGCGAACAAATTCCACGGTTCTAAGGTGCCTACTATTGAGAGGTTTTACTGTATTGTGACAAATATTTTAATTTTTAATCTTATTCTACTCTATAAATTCAAAATATTGATTATAATCAGTACAAAGTCGAAAAAGATTTCAATTATCAGCTTTATGAAAATTGCATACCATATTTTGGAGCCCCTAAAATTAGGCTGTGTGTGTGTGTGGGGGGGGGGGGGGAGAGTAGGGCAGAATAATGGCCATATACTTTTCCAGGATCAACGTGGTCAAACATGGCTACGTGTAATGCTTTAAAAAAATGGCTGCGATTCAGACGTTTGAAGTGTCTAAAATTCAGACGCAAAAAGTGTCTGAAAAAATTCAGACATTTTAAAATGTCTGAAAATTGAACACTCCGTTTCAGACACTTAAGTGTCTGAATTTAAGACATTTCGATTTAGAGTGCGCCAAGAAATATGACGAGCCATTTTAAATGAAATTTCATTCTTAAACTTCTAAACATGCCACAATATTACTTTTTACACCGTCGTATAGAGAAAAAAATGTACTTTTAAATGCAATTTGTTTGAAAACTGTATCTCAATTTGTTTCTGAGTTATTATTATTTTTTTTTTTTAGTTTTTATTACTTTTTTGTCATAGTGGCAACAGAAGTATCCATTAGTATCCATCCATTCTTTTGAAAGTAAGGGGAAATACAGATTACTGTATAGACTAATCAGAAAACGAATAAAATGCGGATTAAACCAATAAAAAGCTTCAGATATGCTTTTCATTTCCTACCCTGGCAAGAACAATAACCATTTTTCCAAATGGTTAAAAAAAAGGTGCCGAATTTTTCCTCCTTTCGTATAAGAGGGGGAAAATGTATTTTTTATATTGGATAATAGGGGTTCTACACAGTTAATGAAATTGCTTGGAATATTATCGTTTACAAAGTCATTTTTCTTAAATGACAACTTCTTTTAAACAAAGAAAAAATGGCTACTATTTTCCCTATCTGAGTTCATAAAATTAATTAGAAAAATATATATGAATGTGAATGTGTCACTAAATAAATACATCAAATAAAGAAAGTGATATAACACTTAAAGAAAAATAAACATTTCTTAAAACATATTTAAATTAATAAATGTTGAGCTTGATTTCTTGATTTTATCGATTTTTATTTATTCATGTATTCAGATTTGAAAAATTATTAAATAAATCTCGAGTTCCCTTTTAATTAGTTATGCTGATTCCCAGTTGTAACACTGTTCCTATGAGGAATCTTTCTATAAGCTTTAATAATTCAATTAAATTTTCACATGTTTTCTTACACGTGAAAGCTTAACTTTATGGTTATCACAAGAACTCTCTTACACAACGATTGAATGTTTCGGTCTTTTCGTAGTCCTTATAAACGAGTTCGCCTGTACCTGAAAATTTCACATAAACAGAAAAAATACTTTGAAGTTGTGTCATTATTCAAACAGGGAAAACGAAAGATTTGAGTACCGCCTTAGGCATATTAAAACCTCTAGAGATTCACAGAAGCAAAATATGTTATTCAAGAAACTGATAAAAGATCTCAGAAACGATACGAAATGATGGACTGATACCGCGTAACTTGTATTCTTGCATATGTTAGTTCACACCTTTAATACAAGTCTATTAATATTTATCATCTATTAGGATGATGTCGTATTTTAATACCCTTAATACCAATAAAATTTTAATACCTGATAATAGATATTAATATTTTACCGGTATTAAAGGTATTAAAATTATGTATTGAAATTCGACAGAACTTTTGCATCGATCTAATATTTGAAGAGCTCAGATGATAAAGGTGGCTATTGACACAAACACCGTTTTAAGAAAATGAGCTATAAAGTTCTAAATATCTATTTGCGTTTGTTGCCAAATGCCTCCTTTATCAATTAAAATCTCTGTGAGTATTAAGTTTTTTTAACAGATGGTAGAAGACCATTGATTATATCTTCAGTCATATGATTAACTCTTTTTCTTTTTTTCACAAATCACCTTTATCATCTGAGGTCTTCATTTATAAATCAAATTACTTAACAAAAAGTTGTGATGCAACTTTGAGAATCCTTTCTGGGTTTTGCCTCTAAAAAATATATAATTAAAACAATAAACTAAACACGAAAGATGCAAAAGATTCATGCAAATGGATATCTAAATTACAAAATAAAGAATTATTTAATTGAAAATGTACTTCCTTATTCTTTGATAGAGAGTGACATGGAGAAATTACAATCTTTATAGCTTTACGTTAATAGTGCGCAAAGTTATGTGACAGTTTAATAATAATAATAACAGAAATAAAAAAATGCCCTATTGACAGATTTTATTTATGTGGCAAGATAGGTAACATGTATATTAAGATAAAAATTAGATTTTATTTTTTCAAAAATAGAGCTTTTTCTTTTGTCTTTAATTTTATAAATGCTTTTTACTTTTTTAAATACTTCCATACATTAATAATTTTTATTTGTATTCTTAATACATTAATACCATATTTCTTAATATATGAGCGTTACATACATACATGCCTACATCTTACATATTTATATAACATTCATACATGCATTAAAAGTTTGTTGACCAGTCACGAGTAAACTCGTGTTTCTAAAATCCAAACGCTGTTGACTAAAGGCATGCACTGAATCCTTAGTTCCGCTTACTCAATTTTTCTTGAATAAAATATGAGCAAGCTGTTATCAGAAAGATTACGTCTTTATAAATAGTTGGCCCTTTTCTGTTAGACTTTACGAAATTTCATATAAAATCCAAACGTTTCCAAAATATTTATTGATACATAAACACGAAAAACCTATATAGGCATCCGACTTTCAGAAAAGGCGAGGCTTCAATTGTTTCAAAACGCAAATTTCATAGGAAATTGCCGGTCAACAATGTGTTAATACACAATACATAAAACAGTGCGTTTTTCAATAAAAATAAGTTAGAATCATGTGTCACTAATCAGGAATCTTGCATAATCCTGATTCACCTAAAACTTAATAAACTTACAGTTAAATCACGGAATCTTTCATAATCGGATTGTCCAATAATTTTGATATAAATGCTTTTTCGACAAAGGAAAATAATAACTACTATTTCGCTATAGTATTTTGGACTATCTAGTGTCTGAAATTTTAAACATACTTTTTGTTATTATCATGATTATTATTATTATTATTATTAAAGTTCCAAATTTTGTAGCATTAAACGTCAATTTAATCAATGAAAATATTCACAGGTTTGTTTAATTGATTAAATAGTCGTTTCATTGTAGTCTCGCATTTTTCAGATTTATTTTAAATTTACAATACAGTGATGTGGGGAGCTGCGCAACAATGAGTTTATTGTCACAACGGATATTTAATAATATTCATCGCCTTATGAAATCTCTAAGATACTGTTATTAAATAAGCCTATGAAGACCATTAAAAATTATAGTGACAATTGGCCTGCTGTTGCGCAGCTATTCCACCATTAACCACACAGCTTTTCTCGTCACTCAACATATTTTATCTATTTGCTTATTTCGTGATAATCTTTTCGAGTAATTCTAGATTCAGATTATTATTAGAGGATGCATAATATTTACAAGTCTCATCTCAGACAGCACAGTAGTGCAACCTATATCTAATTGAATAATAAAATGTGCATAGTGGTACATGAAAAAAAATGTCAGATTAAAGGATTAAAAGGACTAACATTTCAGCGAGTGTGGTATCAAAAATTTTACGACAAGCTTGATTTTCTCTACTCTTTATTCTCCCAAATAGTACCGAAATTAAAATTAAATTTTTGCTATTAATATTGCTCTTCTAACATGTCTCTTATTACTGTTATGAAATATCTCGCATTTGCAATAACAGTAACTACCGTCCGAAAAAAAATAAATAAATAAATAAATAAATAAAAAAATAGTATGTCAAACGCCCGATAGTGTAAAAAATTAAGTCCGCGGAGCTAAAAGGCTAACTTCACTGAAAAGGTCAAAACTGCGATTTTTTACCAGGAAATACGTATTGGTCATTAACATTCTAAAGTTTCTCAAATCCAAACTATTTCTGACATATTTTTAAATTTATTTTTCTTCGCAAACATATCAAATCTAGCAGGTTCTTTTAATAAGAAAATATGTAATCAAACACCTTTTTTTTTTCGTTTTTCGGTAAAAGCAAACGATCTTACAGAAAATGCAATCAAATTTGGAGTTTTGAACCAATTTTCCAGGTGCAACAGCACAGAAAAAGAAAAAACATGCCGTCCCGAGACAACAACTGCTTATATACTCAATATGCCTTTAACTACGCTACTCAATGTGCAATTAATTTATCTATAAATGGAAAACTCTTTGGATAGAAATCACTTCAATAACCATGCCTGCAAGTATCACGCATTTATGTTCAAAAATGAGTCAGAAAATGTGTGAGAAAGCTTCGCGTTGTTGTGCGGGAAATATATTATTTTGAGAACCGCCTTAAGAATAGTTAAGTGATTTCTGTCATAAATTATTACGTGCGCGTGCAAAGGTCGTATTTTTATGCAGGATCCGTCTAATTATCCGATTCTTCAACATCTGGTTAATTTAATGTATCTAATCTTTAAAAACCTGTTGAAATTACAGCTACTTTATATTTAATAATATTTTGTTGTTTTAGATATTCATTTCCAGCTAAATTATAACCCAACCAAACCAAAAGGATGTGTGCACCGACTATTTTATAAATAATTATACAAAATAGGCTATTTATTTTTGCCATCCTTTCGTTATTTGTATGCCAGTTTGAGTGGCCGAATAATAAATATTTCGTGCACGTAAATCTAGAGTGGTCATTTTCGTTGAAAATTCTATTCATGACTAGAATAGCGTTTTAAACGCGTAACATGGACTGCATGCCACGCTGTCGTATTTGAATGCCTTTACCAAACTAAACAAATTTGCTCTTTCATTTGGACTACATGAATAGTAATTAATCAGATTCAAATTATGTCTGTGAAAGTTCTACATTTTATTTATTTATTTCACAAAACGATCTTTACAGGAGGTAGTTACAACACACAAAGCTGGAAATAAAAATAATTAGTTCAGAAGCTATTCGTTCAGAAGCTATAGATTTCTAAGAGTAATCAGCTCTAAAGCGTATTTTGAATGGGGATAATATTTGCTTTTAAAATTTACGCAACAGCTGCTTCCTTAACCGATATAGTCACAATGCATAAGTTCCCGTTTACTTATGTACAGTCAAAAGCCGATATAACGTGGTTCGATATACATTGGATACAGATATAACCCCAAAGTAAAAATTTTTACCGAAGAAAAAAATCTACAGAGATTACAGACTACAACTGATACAGAGTGTGTCTAAACTAATGAAAAAACTTTTGGTTGTGATAAATATGAGTTTTTGTATATGTAACCACATACATTCTTTCAATCGAAAATACAGGGTCTCACTTCTATGTGAATCCGAATTTTCGTTCGTAACTTTAACAGTAATAAATATATTTTATTGTGAATTTAATCACCAGTTTCACGGTTTTATTTATCCTACACTCTAAATAAAAAATAGTGAGTCACTGTGAGAGAGTGTGTGAGGAATCTCTCACGCGTGAGAGAGTGAGAAATCTATAAGTTTTACTAACAAAAAATATTATCGTGGATGAATAAAAAATATATATTTACTAGAAGGTAGCCCGTCAGAATGACGTGTTTGCATTTTCAAAAGAATGATATAGCATTGCATTATAAAAAGAATTATAATAAATTTTATCTTATCTGAGTAATAGGATCAGGTGGGAGTAAAATAGTTATAAAAACAGCCCATTTATAATTGAAACTTAATTTGCAAGAAAGAACTTCACTCACAAAATTTAAAGAACTACGTCACAAAACACATGCCAATTAGAATTAATAAAGCTATTTTAAACTATATTGTCGATTAATTTTCGTCTTCGTTCATTGCTTTAAAAAAAATCAATAACCTTCAATTTCTTATAAATCAGAATAATAATAATAATAATAATAATAATAAATTAAATAAGAAGTTCTTCACGGATTAACTGCCAATAGCTGACGCCAAAATAATAATTATATAACTTAAATTTTAAAAAAGTTTAACTCAGATTGCTCCAAGATTAAATCCTCATTTTTTTTTAAACATGCATAAAGAAACCTATAATAAATTTTGATCATTAACAATGATTCTTTATCACTTAAGTAAATTGTAACTATTAATTGCATTAACAGATTTTTTTCTGTTATATATATATATATATATATATATATTCTACACGGCATTAAGTATCCTTGATAGTCTAATTATATTTTATAAGAAATACTATTCATTTTTCCCCCAATATCTTCAGAGTTCAAAGAATTTTAAAAGAAACTTCTTTTTTATTTTAACTACCGATAGATGGCGCCAACAAAGCTCGGAGACTACTGACCAGGCCCCTACCTACCGGGGTTAACCCAGCTGAACGGGTTTGTAATTGCCTGGAAAGCAGGGCGATGCGTTTTGAGTACATACGCCAGATCGCCGCAGGCGGCGGACCACACCAGCAAGCACCCGGGCTGACTATACTAAGCCAAGTTGATGAGTCTAGGTTGTTTATTGCACTTTGCAAAACTATGAATGTTGCCGCACACCACGTACTTGCCATGCCAGTTGGAAAAGGGCTGGATTATTTTTGATGTGTAAAAGGTGGTAAACTTCTTAGCTGTAGAAGGGGGCAATTTTGAGGGATATTAAAAATTGAAATGGCCGAAAAGCTAAGATTTACCTCTGAAGGGATAATTTGGGGCCGAAATGCAAGGCAGACGAATCGCTGCAGAGGGAGACGGGAATAAACCCGACAGCATTGCCTCGATCGTGACCCTATCTGCAGTGCCTACTGTTCGCTTGTGTTTACTTTGTTTTGCCGGTTCCTTAACGTTATATCCTGTTGATTTTCACCTGCACATTGCTACTCAGCGCCAACAAAGCTCAAAGTTCACAATGAATGCGATACAAATGAATGTTTACTTATGGAGGGAGAGGGCCAAACTAATTTCAACTGAAGTTATCTCAGAATATGTACATAATTAAATGTAAATCATCTCTCATATGTTAATTTATTTTGAATAATTTTTCTAAAAATGTAAGTTTTATGAAGTTTAATTCGAAAAAATAATTTTCAATAAAAATGGCCGAATGGAATACGATAAAGCGAAGTGGAATCCGGATGAGTTCGACCCCGGAAGGTTTATACACTTTGTGTTATTATATATATAATTTTATGGTGCAAAATTCTGTTTGAATCTTTTGAAAATTTAGCTTTTCAACATTCAATATAAGGTAAATGCACCTAAAGTGGGCCATGTACCAGTAGTGTGCCACTAATTTCTAAAATTTAAAAATAAGCCCAAAATGTATTTCTTGAAAACGACTGAAAGAAATCTGACTGTCTAATATCCTTAAATGTTAACTTTTTCATAAATTGTTTGGAATAATTGTTTTTTTTTCCTTGCTGGTACATTTGTTTATTTTCTAGTGTCTTCCAAAACAGATTTTTTGGCAAATTCTTAGAGAATTCATTAACAGGTAAGATTTTATTTAAAACATTGTTTATTAAATATCATGTTTTATTTTAAATGAAACTACTGTTGATATATTCTATTACATTATAAATAAATTGTTAGATAAGCTGAAAACTTAAAGACTCCTGAATCAGAGATTTACTAGGCTCACTACTGGAGCATAGAGGAAGGTAACATTTTT
This sequence comes from Maratus speciosus, assembly GCA_963932465.1. NCBI lineage: Eukaryota > Metazoa > Arthropoda > Arachnida > Araneae > Salticidae > Maratus > Maratus speciosus. Next base: position 380,293,514 of record OZ010796.1, read on the forward strand.
TATTTCCCATTTTTTACGAAAAATATATTTTGAAACTTTGAATGCTTTTCCTGATACATGAAGGTTGGGAGTGGGCTATATATATAACCATTAATTAAACATTACCGACCACCCACAAAAATTACGATAGCATGAACGAATTGACAATAATATAGTTTCCCCCAAACACACTGAATGGATACCAAAAACATAATGTACAAGCTGCTATGTATAGAATAAAGTACCTTGTACTATATAACAAGAATTAATATGGAAGAAAAAAAAGAAGAATATGCATACCGATAGCAATAATTGATAAGCTTATATATTGAATTACGTTATCAAGAGTACAGAATTCAATTATATAAGCAAATTTGTCGTTTTCTGTGAGAAAAAAAAAGCTAAAAGCTGATTTTTTTTTCTCCTGTACTCAAACGACTAAAATAACCAAGAGAATAGTTTCAAGATGAAAACAGAATATTATTAAATGCTATGAAATGGAAAAAGCAATACAACCTTTTAAATATTTAAATTATAGCAAAGGGAAAATAGTAATATTACACAACATACCTAATAAAATCCCAGTTTTTTATCCAAATATACTCCTGCACATGGTATCCAAAAGCTCGATAAGTATAAGGTTATTTTTAAAGTTAAGTTAACACAGATTTTTAAAACCTAATGGATACAGTTAATCTATTTTGAAATACCTTGATAAATGCAATTAAAATAATATAAATAGAAAATAATTACATTATTAGTTCTTAAAATACCCATTAACTCTTTTAAATTTTTATATTGCTTAACTAAAGTAAAAAATACCAAAACTATTAGTTTACAATATCGCAAATAACCAGTTTTAAGCACCACCATGTGTTGAAAATTGAAATTATCAATCTAATTGAAGCAACAGACAGAATGCAAATTACATTTTGGTGCTTCCATCTAGTATAATAACTTTAAATTATTATGATCAAAATGTCATAAGATTAAGCTGTTAGAAGCTAATTCTTTCAAAATATACCAACTGCTTTACCCCAACAAATCCTAATATAAAAATACTATATTATATATCATTATTCATATAAATAGTAAATAAATAAAAATGTTATATTCTACTACTAAACCCAATTAATCTATACGGAAAATTTAAGTAATTTTATAACATTGATAGTATTATATAGCAATATGCTATAACACAAAATAAATTATATATAATAAATTATATGTAATAAAAATATAAAAAAACTATAAGAAATGCTTTTAAATATAAAAAATAATTAATTAATAAAATGAACATGAAATAAAAAGAAAAAAAATGGATGTTTATAGAATTTTGTCAGAATCTTCAGTTCCCAATTGCCTAATGATCACAAATAAATTGTGTGGTTTATTTTCATATTAACCATAAAAAAAGAAGAATATGAATTTGGGATTAACATTCACATTAAACCGATAATTAATCACTTAATACTAAGTTCAAAATTAAACAATATTAAAAAGTATAGAGGAATAATAAAAAACTAATAACCCAATTTTAATACAAACTGTAAGAACATTAGTTATATCAAATAAACTTATTATGCATATTATTCTCTATAAAGATGGTACAAAAATTAATATATTTCCCGAGAAGACTATAAATTAAAAAAAAGTTAATTGTTAACTTGATTAAATATTAATTAAGCTAAATAAATTTAATATGAATTGAATGGAAATTTTTTTTATGGTTAATATGAAAATAAACCACACAATTTATTTGTGATCTTTAGGCAATTGGGAACTGAAGATTCTGACAAAATTCTATAAACATCCATTTTATTTTATTTTTATTTCACGTTCATTTTATTAATTAATTATTTTTTATATTTAAAAGTATTTCTTATAGTTTTTTATATTTTTATTTATATATAATTTATTATATATAATTTATTTTGTGTTATAGCATATTGCTATATAATATTATCAATGTTATAAAATTATTTAAATTTTCCGTATAGATTAATTGGGTTTGGTAGTAGAATATATTGTAAGCATTCTATCAACATTTGTATTTATTTACTATTTATATGACTAATGATAAATAATATGGTATTTTTATATTAGGATTTGTTGGGGTAAAACAGTTGGTATATTTTGAAAGAATTAGCTTCTAATAGCTTAATCTTATAACATTTTGATCATAATAGTTTCAAGTTATTATACTAGATGACAGCACCAAAATTTAATTTTCATTCTGTCTGTTGCTTCGATTAGAGTAATAATTTCAATTTTTAACACATGGTGATGCTTAATGCTATTTATTTTCGATTATGTAAACTAATAGTTTTGGTATTTTTTACTTTAGTTAAGCAATATAAAAAATTAAAACGGTTAATAGGTATTTTAAGAACTAATAATGTAATTATTTTCTATTTATATTATTTTAATTGCATTTATCACGGTATTTCAAAATAGATTAACTGTATCCATTAGGTTCTAAAAATATGTGTTAACTTAACAGTTAAAATAACCTTATACTTATCGAGCTTTTGTATATCATGTGCAGGAGTATATTCGGATAAAAAAACTGGGATTTTATTAGGTATGTTGTGTAATATTACTATTTTCCCTTGCTATAATTTAAATATTTAAGAGGTTGTATTGCTTTTTCCATTTCATAGCATTTGATAATATTCTGTTTTCATCTTGAAACTATTATCTTGCTTATTTTAGTCGTTTGAGTACAGGAGAAACAAATGTTCAGCTCTTAGCATTTTTTCTCACAGAAAACGGCTAATTTGCTTATATAATTGAATTCTGTACTCTTGATAACGTAATTCAATATATAAGCTTTTCAATTATTTTTATCGGTATCCATATTCTTCTTTTTTTTTCTTCCATATTAATTCTTGTTATATAGTACAAGGGACTTTATTTTATGCATAGCAGCTTGTATATTATGTTTTTGGTATCCATTCAGTATGTTTGGGGGAAACTATATTATAGTCAATTCTTTCATTCTATCACAATTTTTGTGGGTGGTCGGTAATGTTTAATTAATGGTTATATATTAGCATTCAAATTATTATGCTGCATTTGCGCATGTAATTATGAATGTAAACTATTTACGATGTTATTAATTATGATATCTTTTCATTTTGAATTATTATTCCTTATTGGTATCTTATATATATTTTTATATACCATGGTATCTAAATGTTTTTAGCAACAAAAACTGTGAAATTATGAATTAAATGACGTTAATAAATTGGCAAAAATGCAGCCCCCCCCCCCTTCCCAACACACTTAACATAGATTCCAAAAACATAGTAAAAAACAGCAGAAATTGAATAACAGAAATGGAATAATGGAAATTTGTAGAACTTAGACAGAATCATCGGGTTCCAAATGCCTAAAGTTCCACAAATAAAATGTGTGGTTTCCTCTTCATATTAGCCATAAATTAGCTATAGAATATGAATTTCGGACAACCACACACATCAAACAGAGAACTAAACCATACATATATATATATATATATATATATATATATACATATATATATATATATTTATTTATTATTATTTTTTTAATTCTCCAACCTTTTAATAATAATTAGAAAATTTTCCATAAGTGGCCCAGTACTGGTGAATTTACCTTACAGTTTTATGTTCAAAAAAGGGATTTTTTTCTGCATAATAAGATATATTTTTATGAAATTTTATCCAACAGCTTTTTTCTGCAAATTTTATGGATTTAATATGCATTCTACATAAGAAATTTCAATCATTTAAAGTAATTTTGATGTTGGTTAGTTCTTTCCATCTTAGTAGTAGGAAAACGACAGTTCGGGGACAGCCACAGGCGGCACTGCGGCACCGTGCCGCCTGCGGTACCGCCTCCCGTGCCCCCTCCAACCCCGCACCCCCTGCGACACCGCACCGCCTGCGACAAGGCACCCCCTCCAACACCGCCCCCTAGCGGGAAAAATAAAGTTCTACTCTAACATGAGAGTTGAACGTTAGATCGACTAGATTATCATGCTATAAGATGAAGATTAAATTTACATTTGAATTTTGAACAACTTTTACCTTAATCAGTATTATTAATTAAGCAAAACAATGGAAAATATCAATTTTTAATGAAAAAGCTGAATTTTTTCAAGTACAAGATCAGAATATACTTTTAAATGGTGAAAGTTAAACGCGTATATTTGAATTTTGAACAATTTTTACCTTAATCAGTATTATTAATTAAGCAAAACAATGGAAAATATCAATTTTTAATGAAAAAGCTGAATTTTTTCAAGTACAAGATCAGAATATACTTTCAAATGGTGAAAGTTAAGCGCGTATATTTGAATTTTGAACAATCTTTGCCTTAATGAGTATTATTAATTAAGCAAAACAGTGGAAAATATTGCTTTTTAATGAAAAAGATTGATTTACTCTATATAAGATATGGTTAAATGGAGAAGATTATCGTACTATTGAATGATGATTATTAAATTTATATTTGTATAATCAACCTCTTAAAGAGTATCATTAATTAAGCAAAACAATGGAAAATAACAATTTTAAAGGAAAAAAGCCGATTTCTGTAGATTATTTTCAACTACAAGATCAGAATATCAACTTAAATTGAGAAAGTTAAACATATATTAGAATTTTGACCAATCTTTACCTTAATGAGTATTGTTGATTAAGCAAAACAATGAAAAATAACAATTTTAAAGGAAAAAAGCCGATTTCTGTAGATTATTTTCAACTACAAGATCAGAATATCAACTTAAATTGAGAAAGTTAAACATATATTTGAATTTTGAACAATCTTTACCTTAATGAGTATTATTAATTATGCAAAATAACAAAAAAATATAAATTTTAATGGAAAAAGCAGATTTATTTATTTATTTATTTTTTCCAACCATAAAATGAGAATATCGTCTTAAAATGGAAATTTAAACATACATTTCAGTTTGAGAACAACCCTCACCTTAATTAATTTTGATTAACTGAACAAATAACAAAAGTTAATATGGAATAAAAAGATGAATTTTATTAACTTTTATACTAATTTGTGATTTTAACAGACATTTAAACACTAGTTATGTAAGATTTAAAACCTTAGACAAATACGTCCTAAGACATATATTAATTAATCAAAATAAATTCTTTCAGCTTAATCAATAACTGAAAATTTATCATTTAAAATATAAATATATATATATTTTCATGATTGTACATATAAAAATGAGTTTACAAGCTAATTTCCTTAATTTTTAGAAGATTCAACAGAATATTTTCAACAAGTCTGGTATAAGAAAAAATAATTTCAACCCCTATTCACTATCGTCAACCGCTCACAGTAGTAGGAAAACGACAGTTCGGGGACAGCCGCAGGCGGCACTGCGGCACCGTGCCGCCTGCGGTACCGCCTCCCGTGCCCCCTCCGACCCCACACCCCCTGCGACACCGCACCGCCTGCGGTCCCGCCTGCGACAAGGCACCCCCTCTAACACCGCCCCCTAGCGGGAAAAATAAAGTTCTACTCTAACATGAGAGTTGAACGTTAGATCGACTAGATTATCATGCTATAAGATGAAGATTAAATTTACATTTGAATTTTGAACAACTTTTACCTTAATCAGTATTATTAATTAAGCAAAACAATGGAAAATATCAATTTTTAATGAAAAAGCTGAATTTTTCATGTACAAGATCAGAATATACTTTTAAATGGTGAAAGTTAAACGCGTATATTTGAATTTTGAACAATTTTTACCTTAATCAGTATTATTAATTAAGCAAAACAATGGAAAATATCAATTTTTAATGAAAAAGCTGATTTTTTTCAAGTACAAGATCAGAATATACTTTCAAATGGTGAAAGTTAAGCGCGTATATTTGAATTTTGAACAATCTTTGCCTTAATGAGTATTATTAATTAAGCAAAACAGTGGAAAATATTGCTTTTTAATGAAAAAGATTGATTTACACTATATAAGATATGGTTAAATGGAGAAGATTATCGTACTATTGAATGATGATTATTAAATTTATATTTGTATAATCAACCTCTTAAAGAGTATCATTAATTAAGCAAAACAATGGAAAATAACAATTTTAAAGGAAAAAAGCCGATTTCTGTAGATTATTTTCAACTACAAGATCAGAATATCAACTTAAATTGAGAAAGTTAAACATATATTAGAATTTTGACCAATCTTTACCTTAATGAGTATTGTTGATTAAGCAAAACAATGAAAAATAACAATTTTAAAGGAAAAAAGCCGATTTCTGTAGATTATTTTCAACTACAAGATCAGAATATCAACTTAAATTGAGAAAGTTAAACATATATTTGAATTTTGAACAATCTTTACCTTAATGAGTATTATTAATTATGCAAAATAACAAAAAAATATAAATTTTAATGGAAAAAGCAGATTTATTTATTTATTTATTTTTTCCAACCATAAAATGAGAATATCGTCTTAAAATGGAAATTTAAACATACATTTCAGTTTGAGAACAACCCTCACCTTAATTAATTTTGATTAACTGAACAAATAACAAAAGTTAATATGGAATAAAAAGATGAATTTTATTAACTTTTATACTAATTTGTGATTTTAACAGACATTTAAACACTAGTTATGTAAGATTTAAAACCTTAGACAAATACGTCCTAAGACATATATTAATTAATCAAAATAAATTCTTTCAGCTTAATCAATAACTGAAAATTTATCATTTAAAATATAAATATATATATATTTTCATGATTGTACATATAAAAATGAGTTTACACAAAGTGTTAAAATCTTACAAATTCGATGTAAATTTGTTAAAATTATGTAATGGTAAAATATATATGAGCAAGAATCGAGTTTGATGTAGATAAGTATTGCAATAATTCAAAAATCTTCGATGCCCTTGTAGCGCAATTGGATAGCGTATATGGCTGTTAATCATGGGGTTGGCGGTTCGAATCCGTCCAAGGGCGAATAATTATTTTAATTTTATTTATTTATTTATTTATTTTTCTTTACTTAGTAAGATTGGGGTTTCAAGAATTCATTTGTTTTTCATTTTGAGGAAAAGTTATGCACTAAGCAATTATTTAGTAACTTTTTTTTTTTTATTATTATGTTTAAGTTTTAATGTGTTGCTAATTCCCAATGCTATAAAATTATAGGAGGTGCTCTTGTTTTTTAACTCATAGGATTAGTTTAAAAAGTGAAAATCGGTGAATTTCGTTAAATCTGAAAGTACTGGATTTGATTAAATAATGCTTTGTGTATAAAAATTAAGCTTGAATGTAGAAAAATTTAGTTAAATGTAATAAAAATAAGGATATTAGTTTGTAAACTCGTATTTTTATGCACATTCATGAAAATATTTTTAAAATGTGTAATTTTCAGTTATTGATTAGATTAAAATTAATTTATTTTGTTTAGTAATGAGTATTTCTTAAAGTGTGTATCGTTGAAAAGTTAAAATTCTACATAGGTAGCATCTATAAGGAGGATAAAATCTCAAACTAGTGTACAAGTTAATCAAATTCGTTTAAATTTGTCTTTTATCATTAAAGAATAATATTTTCCCTAGTTATTTGTTCAATTATTAAAATTCATTAAGGTAATGATTTTTCAAAAACTGAAATAAATGTTTAAATTTCCCTTTTAAGTTGAAATCCTCGTATCTTTCCTCTTTTATGCTGATATTCTGATCTTTTTCCTTAAAAATTGATATTTTCCATTGTTTTACTTAATTATTAATATTCATTAAGATGCTGTTCATTCAAAATTCGGATATATGTACAAAATCTCGAATGTGTCAATGATTAAATGAACTCATAAAACAATTTTACTCATTTACAGTTTCCAACTAGTGTAAGAGTCAATCAAATTCGTTTAAATTTGTCTTCTTTCATTAAAATATAATATTTTCCTTTGTTATTTTTTCACTTATAAAAATTCATTAAGGTTATGGTTGTTCAAAACTAAAATAAATGTTTACATCTTTCATGTAACAGTTGTAAAGAATTCAGTCTCTTTTTACCTAAAAACTGATATTTTTCTTGAACGGAAACATTTTCTGTTATGCTTTGTAGTTTATCAGGCGCAGTAAACATGAACTAAAAAATTGGTTCGAATATGACGTCAGAGAAGGTTTGTGGTCCCTTCCCAAGTTTGAAGAATGCTAGGGGTAGCGTGCAGTGAATGTGATCTGGAATTATTATCTTATTACTAGCCCTATCGAAAAAATTCTGTTGAATCTGCTAAAATTAAGGAAATTAGATTGAATATATTTTGGGGTATAGTCGTGTAACGAATTAAATATTACATAACTAACGTCTAAAAAAGGACGATAAAATCTCAAAGTAGTGTAAATGTTAACCGAATTCGCTTAAATGTGTCTTTTTCATAAAAAAGAAATATTAGTATAATAATCCATTGTTCTGCTTAATTATTAATAATCATTAAGGTAATGATTGTTCAAAACTAAAATATAAGTTTATATCTTTCATTTAACAGTTGAGAAGAAGCATAAAAATTGATATTTTTTTTTTTTTTTTTTGGATGTAAACATTTTTCCGATATACTTTTGTGACGTCAGAACTCTATTGTTGTGTTCCCCCAAGCTTAAGGAATGTGAGCGTTTGACGATAGTGAATAGGGGTTGAAATTATTTTTTCTTATACCAGACTTGTTGAAAATATTCTGTTGAATCTTCTAAAAATTAAGGAAATTAGCTTGTAAACTCATTTTTATATGTACAATCATGAAAATATATATATATTTATATTTTAAATGATAAATTTTCAGTTACTGATTGAGCTGAAAGAATTTATTTTGATTAATTAATATGTGTCTTAGGACGTATTTGTCTAAGGTTTTAAATCTTACATAACTAGTGTTTAAATGTCTGTTAAAATCACAAATTAGTATAAAAGTTAATAAAATTCATCTTTTTATTCCATATTAACTTTTGTTATTTGTTCAGTTAATCAAAATTAATTAAGGTGAGGGTTGTTCTCAAACTGAAATGTATGTTTAAATTTCCATTTTAAGACGATATTCTCATTTTATGGTTGGAAAAAAAAATAAATAAATAAATCTGCTTTTTCCATTAAAATTTATATTTTTTTGTTATTTTGCATAATTAATAATACTCATTAAGGTAAAGATTGTTCAAAATTCAAATATATGTTTAACTTTCTCAATTTAAGTTGATATTCTGATCTTGTAGTTGAAAATAATCTACAGAAATCGGCTTTTTTCCTTTAAAATTGTTATTTTTCATTGTTTTGCTTAATCAACAATACTCATTAAGGTAAAGATTGGTCAAAATTCTAATATATGTTTAACTTTCTCAATTTAAGTTGATATTCTGATCTTGTAGTTGAAAATAATCTACAGAAATCGGCTTTTTTCCTTTAAAATTGTTATTTTCCATTGTTTTGCTTAATTAATGATACTCTTTAAGAGGTTGATTATACAAATATAAATTTAATAATCATCATTCAATAGTACGATAATCTTCTCCATTTAACCATATCTTATATAGTGTAAATCAATCTTTTTCATTAAAAAGCAATATTTTCCACTGTTTTGCTTAATTAATAATACTCATTAAGGCAAAGATTGTTCAAAATTCAAATATACGCGCTTAACTTTCACCATTTGAAAGTATATTCTGATCTTGTACTTGAAAAAATTCAGCTTTTTCATTAAAAATTGATATTTTCCATTGTTTTGCTTAATTAATAATACTGATTAAGGTAAAAATTGTTCAAAATTCAAATATACGCGTTTAACTTTCACCATTTAAAAGTATATTCTGATCTTGTACTTGAAAAATTCAGCTTTTTCATTAAAAATTGATATTTTCCATTGTTTTGCTTAATTAATAATACTGATTAAGGTAAAAGTTGTTCAAAATTCAAATGTAAATTTAATCTTCATCTTATAGCATGATAATCTAGTCGATCTAACGTTCAACTCTCATGTTAGAGTAGAACTTTATTTTTCCCGCTAGGGGGCGGTGTTGGAGGGGGTGCCTTGTCGCAGGCGGGACCGCAGTGCCGCCTGCGGCTGTCCCCGAACTGTCGTTTTCCTACTACTCATCTTGTTGTACTTTAAAAGTGAACTCCGGATTCCAGATGTAAATAAACATTTTAATTGCTTCAGTGGCGTTGGAAAATCTTTTGTGTTGGAGAAAACGAGTTTCCCTTCTTATATATATTAATTAAATTCTCTGTTTCTTAATGTGATGAAATTTTAATCTCTATTAATAACACTTATTTTAATTTGAAAAAATGAAATGTGTTGGGACATCTTCTTTTTAAAATGTTTTCAATTAAAAAAAAAACTTGTAAATATATATTAACAATGTTGATAGACAAGAAAATAGCTATAACAATTTAGTTAAATGGTGATGGAATTAAATTTTGAAACAAATTTTAAGTAACATGAATTTTTTTTAGAGAAATGAAGAATTTGAACAATTTGCAGACCAGCAAATACATATAGGGTGAAACCCTTTGTTATTGACACCTAACCAATAACTGACACGTCAGGAAAAATCTAACTCCAATAACTATTTTATTGTAAAATTCTGCAAATTAGTGGTAACTTAGACTTTTTTTTTTTTTTGTCTATTTATTCATCACCAGTAGGCCAAGAACATGCTGAATGAAGAAGAAACTTTTGAGAACACAAAAGGTACCATTTTGAAACATCCATCTTATTTCTAAAATTAAGGAAGTGATTTTTTAAATATATTTGTAATGGAAACATACTAAACTTTTTTAAAAGTTATACTTGAAGAAATTAGTTAAAAGGTAATTAGTTAAAATAGATACATTAGGACCATAATTTCTAGTTTATAGTTATTTAATTTAGCTTAATGAGGGGTGCCAGTTATTTGTTCCAGTAAATTTAATTTCACCATTCTCCGACAGAGGTGTTAATTATTGGTAATATTAAAGAAAGTCGAAATCTATTATTTGAATCATTAAAATAATAATAATAATAATAAAAAATTAAATTTATCTTGTAGTCAACACCATTAAAATTTAAGTTATTCTACTGGGGCCTGATACTATCTGTCATATACTGGATCATAAATTATGGATATCTGCATTGGACAAATGCATTTGTAGCATCATATATCATGTAAATAAGGTTTAAGTATTTTGTTTTTATAATAAATATTAAAGTAGTTTTAAAGCATAAATTCCTTGAAATATAAAATATTTTTATTTTAAATCTTTGCAAGTAAATTGTCAGACACTGCTTCACTTTGTGCCAGTTATTGGTTTTTCAAAATTGAGCTCGTGTCAGTTACTGGAGTTATTGACCATATTTATGAAAAAATTAATTTTTAAGAATACAATGTATATTTTTAAAATTTTGTCAACAGTAATTTTTTAATGTATCTCTACTATCTCTTCAAAAAGAAAAATAAGCATAAAATGGATTTAAAATTTTGTAATAGTGATTTGAACAAGAAAGATTTCTTAAGGTGTCAGTTACTGGGGGTTTCACCCTGCTTGTTTTACCCTCAGAAAGTACACTTCAGATGCCGACGTTGTACGTTTTTAAAAATTGTCCAGGTAAACTTTAAATATTCTTAAGAAGATGATAAAATTTCATCAAGTGGAAATTTCAAAGCTTACAGAGATTTTTTACATACTTAAAATTCAAGGAGAGAAATTTTAAAAACGCACATCATTGGCATCTGACGTCTACTTTCTGATGGGGAAAACCGTATTATAATGCTTATATTAAGTAATGAGTAATCGCGCTTCAAAGTTTTCCCATATGTTAACATGGGATTTCGCGACCGGCGAGTAGCAGTGAAGCTAAACTAAATGATATAACTATTACAATCCATGATAACTGCATATAACTATAACTTGAGACTTTTAGCTGTGCGCTTATTTTTATCTTACTGAAATACAAAAGCACGATTTTAGCAAAAACGTTTTTTGTTCTCAATTTGTTTTAGAGATGAATTTTCTCTTCTAGCGGTACAATCATTAAAGTTTTGTTTTTCTTCGATAATTTTCTGCATAGCACTTCTTTCAATTTTTGAAACGTTCATGTAACAATTTGAGTAAGAATCATCTTGATATATATTTTTTTAATTTCCGAAATGACTCTTCTTTTGATTCTGGAATTGGGAATTTGTTTCCTCTTCCAGTGTTATTTGCAATTCCTCCAAACTTTTAAAACATTTAATTATTTTGGAAACCATCCGTTACTGAATTGCTTAGCAATTACTTTACAATTTGCAAAAAAATTCACATTCTTTAGGCATCTGAATCACAGACTTCGGAATTCACACAGTTGTTGCTGTTCTAGAGCGTATTTTTATAATATATTTATCTTTTTTAACTTTAAAATGTTGCATCTACATCTTATTAAAACAAAAATATTATTCTGGTTAATTAAAAATGGTTAAGGAAGAAAAATCACAAATTTTGTGACATATATAGTCAATTATCTAACTCTTAAATTTGTTTTTATTTTGCTTTTATTTTTAAATTTATACTTCATGTATTAATATAAAATTATTATTATTTATAAGTTTATTCTGTAATAACTAAACACTTTGTCAGATGTATAAAAAAATTTTGTAAATTAAAATTTTTTTATTTCGTTTTCTTAAAAATTACAATCTTTAATTATATTTAGTACACCGGAAGTTATGAATAGATTTAGATAAAGAATTATGTAAATTACACAATTATGTAGCACACCCAATACAAACTTTCTCAACAGGCGCTAAATGGAATTTAAAATAAATAAATAAAATAAAATAAATTATAAATATTCATAAAATTTTCATTTTTTAACAATTTTAGAGGCGCTTAATTTAAAGATTTTAATTTAAACAAAAAATGTAAACTAATATACATAAAAGACAAGCTTTTGCACCAAGCGCCAAAAGTAATTTCGAAAAAAAAAAAATTATACTTTTCGATCTACTCTACTACACAATCGATTGATCCCGAAATATGAAATGTTGAGTGAACCTTTCCCAAGTCTGGAGGTGAACTTCGGACCTGTAGTGTGTGACAAGCGCATTGCACTAACAACTGAAGTACCGGGCGTCACGCATACCATAAACATCAGTTAAAAAGTACGAATTTTTACGTAAAACAAAGGCTAGTTTTCAAAATGTCTAGGTATATAGCCTTCTCCTTTAAAATTTAAATTAATAAATTAAAGTAACTTTAGTAAAAAAAAAATGAAACCTTAAATTCTATAAGGTAAAATTACCAAGAATTTAATTTTTATTAAAATTGTTCTTTTGACAAGATCAGCGATGAAAAAATACAATAAACGAATTGTGCTTTAATATCGTTTAACTTCAAATTTCACAATAGCGTCAATAATATATTTATATCTTTCTAATTTAAAACAACTCCCCTTTTGGACAGAATACTAGAGATTAAATTGCCGAACTTTGGCATCATTAAATTCTAATGATTCCGGAATGCTTCTCACTCTTTTATTAATACCATCATCAACTTTTCAAAACAATTCTTCGATAACATGGGTAAAAAAATGTGCTGATATAAGTACGGTATAAACGACATTACTCAACTGATTTCTATCTTTAAATGGTTTGTGCTTCACAATTTTACCTGCAGCTAATAGAAATGACACTCTGACTTGATGAAGTTATCACGATTAGCTTTTTGTAGAAAGCAATCACCAATGCATCATTCGTTCTCACCTTCTAAGGGGCGTCAGAGGGCATCAATCACTGAACTATTTTCAGTCATGCAACTTTGAATTGAGAAGATCGCTAACGACCTTAGGACAAATTTATTGATTTGTCATTGCAGTGTTTGTTATATTCTAACATACGCCGCGAAATAATTTCCTCTGAGAGATAGTAGATAATTGGGAAAACGGATAAAGCTGTTTTAATTAAAATGAATGCAACTAAGCTCTGACGAGACTATTGTGTGAAATTTGAAATAAACAGTTCTCACGACTCTATAAATTAAGCAGCAATTTGCTAATGTTTCAGTCAGTTTTATAAAAAGGAATAGCTGTATTGGCACAATTCATGAACAACGGATACATTGCAACAAATGCAGCTGAAATTTGAAATATTGTTGAAGTTTTTATACTTCTAATGAAAATTTAAAATCGAAACTAACATTTAAAATTAACAGATAAAATGTAAAATTTACTTAATGAAAACAAACAAATTTGTTTGAAAAACCTTCGTGGAATAATAATTGCATCACATTGCCAGTATTTGTTTTATCAGACATGATTTTAACTGTAGATTTTATGAAAAGCATAACAATATTTAAATTAGGAAATCACATTAGCCTGGTGTAATTGTTATCCACAGTTCAATAACATTCTTGATAAAACGATTTCGTACAATAACTGAGAAAAATTGCTTCATGACATCTCAAACGAAACAGGTATTCTGGAATGAAATACTAGAAACCTTTGTTGCTTTTCAGAAAATCCACAGATTTCCAATACTCATTAAATGATAATATGAACAAGAGTGGTTTCAAGGTGAGACACATTGGGATCATGACATCTTCTGCAGAGTTACTGTAAGGGTTGGCATAGGGAAGAGCCCTGCCCATACTGGATTTTTAAAAAATAACTGCATTTTTTTACCTTTTATTATTTTATAAAAATACCAAAATTATTTTTGCCAAACGACTTAATAACTAAACTTTAAGAGCTAATACATGATTGATTATAAAAGTGCTTTTATTTAATACTAGCTTGGACAAATCCTAATTATTTTTATTATATATTATTATTAACTTGGGACACCGAACGATTGCAATTTTAAACTCTAGAAAAAATGGAATGTTTACCTTTCATCTGCCAAATAAGGGCTTGAAAACCATGGAAGTAGAAACATTTAAATCACATTTTATCCGGACATGCGTGGAAGCGAACTTAAAGCTGGCGAACTGAAAACAATTGAAGCTCGTTGATTAGCACTAGAGGGGGTTTTTAAATTAATATCTCATCTAATTATCTAAAAAAGGAAAAATCTGAGTCTCAGGTACGTTGGTACCAGAAACAAATTTCCAAATTTATCAAGAACCAAATTTACAGACCTCTTACATTTCGTATTACATTTGTACTTACGTATGTTTCCCCAGCCTTCGCCAACACACACACACAGACACAAACACACACATTCGCGTACACACACATACACAGCACACAAACACGCACATTCGCGCACACACACATACACAACACATACACACACACACAACACACTTAGAGAGAGCGAAACATTTTTCTTTTATTAAACCTATCATTCCCATGGTAGAATATGTTCTAGAAATTACGTAGTTCAAAGAATCCGAATTTACACCAGAAAATTTCAATGTTAAATTTCGCATTATTCAAATATGGAAATGGTCTGTTATTAAATAAATCAAATATTGCTATTTTAATTTTCTGGTATGAACTTGGAATATCGGAATTAAAAAATCCACTAACATCATGATGCCATTTGGACTCACTGGGAGTGAAAGGGTTAATATCGGCTTGTCTGAAAGCTCAAAACTATCTCCTCCCTTCCTAAATAATTTTATTCACATGTGCCGTCATTGTCTTTGATGGAAAAAAGAGATAAATTCACAAAACATCACATCCTCTTGTGTAATGACCATATTATTGAAAATGCTTCAATAGAAAATGAAACCACTAGAAACAACACGAATTCTTCTCTTAATTGATGACTGAATTCACCCTAATTGGGAAATATATGAATGTTTATTAATACACAATTTTCATATAACCCTGTCTCCATTTGTTTTTCTTAAAAGATACAGCAGTTTTAAAATGAAAAATAGCAAAATAAAATTAACTATATTAAAACATATATTAGCAAGCATTGACTAATGAGAAGAGCACGTTTATTAGAGAAGGGAAAGGGGTGGAGTCAACCATCCTTGGTGGAAAGTCTAAGGAACGAAAAGAAAAATACACGAAATAATTAAAATTAGAGATCGACCAAAAATTCGTTTTCGTTTTCGTTTTTGGGTCAAAATCCGATGGGTCAAGTTCCGATGAAAATTCGTTTTCGGCGAAAATGCTATCGAAAATTCTGCCGGACCGAAACTCGACCGAAACTACCTGTATTCCAAAAATCTCGTTTCCTCTTTCGAAAATTTTCAACATTACTCATTGATTTGAGATGTATCGACTCAAATGAGACCTTCTTTATTTATTGCTATGAACAACACTGTTTATAGTTTACCGTCTCGATTGACTCAACACACGAGTGCAAATTATAAAGCAAGCAATGCATATTTGACAAAACTTTGAAGAAGCTTTTTACGTGCTTATTAAAAGTTGCAGACATAACAGTAATACAATTTTTTTAGTTTGAAACCGCAGAAGTGTTTGGAATACTTTTTGAGAAAGTGCTAGTATCACAAATGATCATTTACAAAAATCATTATAAAAGATAAATAGAGGTATGTATACCTAATAAATTTTTTAATTAGATGAAATTCGTAAAATTAGAAAATTATTCAGTGTCATTGATGATTGAATTATATTTTATTTTATATGAAAATAAAAAGTTTTAGTCAGAAGCACAGAGAGCAAACTTGGGCCGCACGTAAAATTGATTAATAGTGATGTATGTTTAATAAGCACATATAATTAATTAAGAATTATGTATATTTATGTATGAATTAATTACTTGAAACATTTTTTTTGGACATTTTCGTTTCCGTTTTCGGTCGAAAATATGAATATTACCGAAATTCGTTTTCTGTCTTAAAAATCTGTTTCGGTTCATCTTTAATTAAAATACAATAATTTCTTTAGATGATTATTCGTAGGGGTGCTGTAGAAAATCTCGCCCAGGCTGCAGGCTGCATTTGTTACTAAAATCGTTTCAGCCCTATACACTTTATGCTGTACTTCACAATAGACCAAAAATTTGAAAATGTATGTGGAAATGCAATTAATGTCAATAATAAAGTTAATTATTTCAATATTATTATAGATTCGATTTTTAAGTTGCCTATTTTATAATTATATACCTTTCTTGTCAAAAAATAAAGTACGCATTTATAAATTATTTTAGTTGGAATTTACGGAATATATATATACGCAATGGCTATTTCATTTAAGTAAAATAATTTTATAGAAAGTATACATTCGCATAGCGCAAAATACAATACTCAATTGGTGTAAAATATATTGTCAAAGGCAGATTGTATTGTAATAATGCTCCAATGATTGGGTTTTATTCAGAGGTAAAGAAAAAAATTGGCACGTTGCCTTCATTATCAGTTAAATGCTTCGATTTGGCACTCTTTCTTTGTAATAGACCAATATTTCATCAAAATCGCCTATTTTGTAAACACAGCTGGTATTATTTGATTTTACACAACATAAAATGACCTTTCTATTAAAAACTTCTGAGTTAATTCAAAATAATTGCTTGATTATTATGAACCGTTTTTAAAGAATTACCCAGTTACAAACAAGATTGCATGATTATTAAATTACTTATTTTATCCGAGAATCTTTAACTCTCTTCTCAAAATGTAAAATGTTATAGGACAGAAAGAATAACATATAAGCAATATTCATACTTTTGAAAATTCACAAATTCTTATCCAAAGCTCATATTTGAAAATAGGAAGATGTAATGCACCAATAATGATCTGGTAATTAAGTATTGTGGATCGTTTCTATATTTTGAGGAGATAAAATGTTTACAATGGATTTTTGTTACACTGTAAAAAAAGACAAATGTTTCTTAATCCAGCTATTATCTTTTACAAAAATTTAATATAAGCTTTTCCGAGTGAAACGCGATTCCGAAAAGCGTTTCTTTATCCTTAGGCGCATCCCACACTAAGGCGACATATAAGACATGTCGCTTGAATTCGAAGGAAAAACTGGTTTAAAACAGGTTTGACTTGGTGGCAACTTCGTTCTTTGTTTCGACCGGTTTTTGCGCTACATGTTGCGGCTGCATGTCGCTTGTCGTCTCAGTGTGGGATGCGCCTTATAGGCCTCTGATAGCAACAGATTTTAGAGGAGCAGTTAAAGGAGCATTTCTGAAACAAAAACTTCTTTTTCTGTCCGTAATTTTGGGAAATGTTTTCTAGTATTTTTTAATTGTATTAGTTTTCTCTACCCGGAATATCGGTTTTTCGGATGGTATAAATTCTCAAGTAAACATTTTCAGCCACGTAAGTGAATTTATACGAGCAAGAATAACAGAATAACTTTTATGCAGGGCTCGAAATGGAAAAATCCACGAACCGGAACGCTATTTCATAATTATTGTCGACTATATATATATTTTTTTGAGTACAGTAAAGTCCCGATTATCCGAGTCCCGTTTAACCGAGTTTCCGCTTTAACCGAGTTATTTTCTACCGATGGACTGATGGTTTCCATTATTATGAAACAGCCATTATAAATGAAGTGTTAGGTGTAGATAAAAGAGCAACCGTAAAAAGTTAGAACTTTGATTTTCTGGTCAGAATAGGGGGGAAAAATGGCCATAAATTTTTTTTTCAAAAACAATTATACCCCCTCCCCCCCCCCAAAAAAAAAAAAAAAAAAAAATCAGAGTTCTCACTTTTTACGGCCGCTCTTTCATCTACACCTAACACTTCATTTATAATGGCTGTTTCATAATAATGGAAACCATCAGTCCATCGGAAGAAAATGATCCATTCCAAAGGTATAAGTTCGATTGAAAAAACTGTTTAATATTTTGAGCAGACAGAAGAGGCTACACCTGCAATTTTCATGACAGTAATAGAATAATATAGCTGCCAATTTGCACGGCTTTGTTACCTCTAAAATTGAATGCAAATTTTTGCCATAATTAATCGTTGACAATTGTTAGATTTCGGCGATAGAATTAGGAAAAAATCACTGTTAAGTTTTAGAGATAAGGAAAAAAAAATCTTAGAAATTGGTAGCTATGCAGTAGCGTAATACTGCAGCCAAAAAAACTGCAGGAAAATTGACATTTAACAAACAAAAAAACTTTTAAGGGCTTTTTCAAATAAATAATTTCATTCCCCGTATTTATTAAAAGTAACGGAAATGTACAAAATATATATAAAAAAAAATGTTACAAGTACCATAAAAATGAATGAAATAGGTGAAAATTTATATTTTATCTCCTTAGTGAGTGGCGATTTGTATCAGTCCGGTTTATACGAGTTTTTTTGCTTATCCGAGGTAAGCTTGGTCCATATCAACTCGGATCATCGGGACTTTACTGTATAGCAAATTTATATTTAACCGTAGAAAAAACAATTTAAAAAAATGCATTCAAGATTCTAAAAAATTAGAAAAAACGTTACCGAGAGCATAGTAAGCTATATGTATGCAACTGTAATAATATTTTTTAATAATTCCACGAACCGGAAAAATATTTTCCACACTTTCACGAACCGGAACAATATTTGTCACAATTTCACGAACCGGAACATCGTTCCGGTTTGCTCCGGTACATTTCGAGCTCTGCTTTTATGTTAATGAAGTTAAATTATCATGTTAGTTGAACATGAAAATGTTTACTTGTGGAATTGACAGAAACCAAAAATCTGATATTTCCGGTTGAAAAACATTTTAATATATACAGTAAAAACTACCCTGAAACGTTTCCAAAATGTTCAAACAGCAAAATAAACATTTATTCCATAATTGCTTCTTTAAGTTTCGGAAATCTCGGTTGCTGAAATTTATTTAGATAAAAGAACACTGTTCGGAATCGCGAGAAACTCGAAAGACATAATATTATATTTTCTTAACTTTTGCGAAAGATAAGAGCTAGATTAAGGAAAATTTTATTTTTTTTACAGTGGGACAATGGAAAGAAGTTGCTTTCAGCAGAGAAAAACTGTTCTGGAAATACAAATCAGTGATATTTTCACAAGTATTACCCAATTTTGCAACAGGGAGCAGTTGTTCGCCCCTCTCCGAAATAATTGGAAAAATAACATTTACTGAAAGACATTGTAGCTGAAAACCTATGGCCCCACCCCCCCACCAAATGAAAAAAAATAATCCATGCTACGAGCTTGGATGTCTTAACTGTATCATTAGCTTAGAAAACTGCGAACATTAAATGATTATATGGTAAGGAGTGTTCGTGAACAAAAAGGGTCAAGCTAAATTTAAATTACAGTTTACGTAATATAATTAATTTGGAATATTATTAAAATAATTCTATCATACAACGAACTTTCAATCATGCAATATACACCTCAGTCACAATTGCAAACATATTTTGTATTTACATCCTATCTGTACTTTTTTTAAATTCTTATTTTTTTTTTCAAATATTCAGGGGTCGGAGGGTACTCCACTGAACATAAATACTACAATTTGTAATGTTTTTAAAAGTGCATAAAACATTTTTAGGCAGAGGGAGTGTTCTATTAAGCATTACTTTCTTTTTCGTAATATTTTTCTCCTGCACAAAAAGGGTATTTAAAAATGTTAAAAGTTAGTCTTACCTTAAAAACTCCAGACTTCTCTCCCTTCTACTTCAAAGGCATCTTAGAAATTTCAACTAACACTAGTTCCTCCACGGTTCATTTCTAGAAGACATCTTGATAATGTCCCATGCTGTTTTCAAAGGAAGGGGACAGGGTTAAACTTTTACTGGTTTATGGTGTTAATGAAGGGCATTTAACTTTGAACGATTTACAATGCCTTCGACGACATTTATACTGTACCATTTGATATATTCTTTAAACTGTTTAGAAATACAACCCTTTACAGGGCTTTCCTGGGTTTCATGATGGATAGTCACTAAAAGTCAAACGTTTACAAGGTAGTTTTGAAGATCATTTAGTTTTATTGTCCCTTAAAGATGGGCAGACAGTGGTAAATGGTTCGTTCTTCCTTTTGTTGGTGGAAGTTGTAAATCTCTTTCAGCTGTGTCAGTTTTACCATTAAAAGTTTAGTGAAAGTCAAAAAGGGTTGGAGTCGAAAAGAAAATTTGAGCTTTTCTATCCATATTCGAAAGTATGTTCATTTGCGTTATGCTGTGAAAATGTTTAAAAAACATCATATCATGCAGCATGATTGTATATCTACCATACGTTGATATCGTATAACCAGAGCTTAATTTCTAACAAAAAAAGTACCGGAGCCCTAATATTCTGCAGTGCTAAAACCGTAGCGCCCCCCCCCCCCATCCCACCCCACCTTCTCTCCAATCCGAAATTAATATTTCATACATTATTTTCAAAATTTAAAACATCTTTTTTTTTTTACTTTAGTAAAATAAAAATTTTAAATATAATGGAATATGAAATTTTTAAGGGGGAAAAGTTCTTTTTTTCTATTCATGAATAAATATAATTTTGAATGTAAGACAGACTGAGCTTGAGCCCGCCTAAGCCTAACAACTGTTACAAAATTTGAGCCTGTTTCATCTCCATTTCCTACGTGTGCGACACATTATGTCACAAATAAGTGCTTTGATAGAAAAGAAAGTAAAATCTTGGAGGCGGGAGGAAAAGGAAAGGTTAATTTAGACTTCAGTTTTTCGGAAACGCTATTGCAACGGGCTCCGCAGCCCTGTAGTTATGAGCTCCGGTGAATTTCGACCAATATCTAAATATTTACTGAAAAAAGAGAAGTACCGGAGCCGAGCTCCGGTGGGCTCCGGCGCAAATTAAGCCCTGCGTATAACATTAACTTGGTCTTATGTAATTGTAAGCGATGTACTCATATAGTTATAAAGGTTTTAAAAACAAGCAAGATATTTTTTTTCATTTGAACCCCCCCCCCCTTCCATCCACCCTACCCCTCCTCCAAAAAATAAAAGAACGAAAAACAGAAAGTAGTTTTCTTAATAATTTTAGACTTGTTATTGAATGTGTAATTTCTTAAAAACCTTCCCAATGTCCTTCAAGAAATTGCAAATCCATTTAAAATGTCATGGAACTAACAATAATAAAAAAAAAGTTTGTAAAAAATATAGTAAAAGTTAGCTGGCTGTAAAATTGTCTATATTTTTTATCATAAACATTAGCGCGACTACAACAAATTTACTGCAAAAATAAAAAACTTAGGAATTTCCACCATTGTAAGTCATTTTATGTTGTTCATTGTAAGTCATTTTATGTTGTTGTGTCAGTAGAAAAAAATCTAAGATTAATAAGATATAAAAAAGTCGTTTTTTCTAACACATTCCAACAAAGTGTTTATGACTTCGGTTTGTCTGGCCGTCTGTCTGTTCTGTCCGTTTGTCAGCGCTCTAACTCTCGTAAAGATACTCGGATTGCCCTGAAATTTTAGATGTTATTGACGTTTACCCTAAGCACATTTTCTATTTTAAATTAAGTTTTTAGCATGTTTAGTTCATTTACAGGGGCAGTCAAAAGTATTCCGTTACATTACTGCCTGTGGGAAAAAATCGTTTCAAATGATTTTTAATAATGTTACACGCTTTCAAACATAATAAAATTGATGTTCATTTAAGAAGTGCATTAAAATATGCATTCTGTAGAGTATGCGGTGCAAAGAATATTTATTATTCACTTACAGGGCCGCACAAAAGAATACCGTTACATACTGATATAGGGGGTGGAGTGAATTGTTTGTTGCGTATTTTAATTATGTTAAATTTTTCCTATATAATGAAATTGACATACGCCGCTGAGGTTTACTATAACTTATTTCATGTATAATATGAAGTGCATAGGATTTACAGGGACACACAAAAGGTTTCAGACAAGTATATTCTATCCGAAGTATTGTACATTAGCGATGATTGCTGGAAATGCATTTTTAATTATGATATGCGCTTTTATGTCTTACTATATTTATACACACCATACATGCTATATGGTGTGTATAAATGCAATTCATCGACAGGGTTATACAAAAGTAAGGGTTTCTGGGTATGAGTGCAAATTGCTTAAAGGTGGTTTTTAAATGAGTTATGCATTTTTAAGCTGAATTGCATTTAGTTTCCTAAGAAATGACTGTAGAATATACATAAAATGATATACAGGGTCATGCAAAGAATTGGATACATGGTCGTCTATAAATGATCAATTCTGGATATACAATTTCAGTAGTTTTAAGAGTGTTTTAGTTTGAATTAAATTTTAGCTTAATAGTGGCGTGTAATAAAGGTAAACTACAGGGTTGACATCTATTAGTATAAATTGCTGAAAGAGAAACTTCAACCTGCTATGCGTTTTCTTGCTAAACTAAATTTTCATATTATATATATTTAGTCAATTTTCATGTGTTTAAATGGTTTAATTGTACAGAAAGTTGTTTATATATATATATATATATATATATATATATATATATATAGGGCTGTTCAAAAGAATTGGAATACATATTTGGTTGTGGACAGTAGCTGCTGAAATCAGTTTTTCAAATGTTTTATGCGTTTTCTAAAATGTTTACTTAGTTATCTTATTTACCTTATTTCCCTAAATAACGAAGTTTTGTAAAGCATTCAGGAAGTGTTGGGAAGTGTTTCATAATCTATGCTTAACGCATGATTCTTATTTCTTGTTTAGCACTGAGTTCGGAATTTCTTTTAAGGTAAGTTGAATAGAGCCTTCAACCCACCTTAAAAATGTGTGGATACGACTTTTTTCCACCTGCAGAATAAAAACTCTACTGATAGTTTCATTAGGCTGGAAATTGACATTTGGACTAAATATATGTCCGTGGATAAGAATTAAAAAATATAAGTTATAGAATTAGAGTTTTTTTCCATTCCCTACTATTAAGAAGCAAGCACTATTCTATACTCAACTGATTTTCTGCAGAAAAGAGCTTGGATGGACTGTATTTTCTCTTTCTTATTTTAAATATATTTCAAAACAGTCATTTCCGTTAAATAAACTTAATTTACTCATTAGCATGGCTTTCAGTTTATGAAGAGTTCAGCAATAGTGAGGACATTTTCTGTCGTTTAAATGATTTTGCAGTTAAAATATAATAATAATAAAGGAAAAATATAATGAGAAATTCTTTATTAAAAATTCAACAGTAATTGATTTTTAGTAGTATTTTTTTATAAATTTAGATTACTACACTTTAATCTTCGACGCTTAATTGAAATCGAATTTCATTACAATGAAATCCAAAAAAACGAAAAACAATTTACAACGAAATATTTTTTCAATCTTGATCAAAATTAGCATTTTGCAGTTGAAATATATAATAAAAATAAAGGAAAAATATAATGAGAAATTATTTATTAAAAATTCAACAGAAATTGATTTTTAGTTACATTTTTTATAAATTTAGATTACTACACTTTAATCTTCGGACACTTAAGAGGCTACTTCACTCAAACGAAAAGACAAGCTCGCTAATGCTAATCCTATGGAATAAATTTATAAAGATATCTCGGTCGTATTTCAATATTTTTAAATGATTTTCGTTGCATTGAATAGTTGAGATAGATCTGTACAAAGACGGTTGTTTACTTTTTCGATTTTGTTTACAGGTATTTCTTATGAGGACATTATCATTTTCGGAACCGGTTTGGAAAGTAAAAGCATCCTCATAAGAAATATCTGCAATAAAAATCGAAAAAGTAAAAAACGGTCTGCATACAGATCGATCTCAAATATTCAATGCAAAAGAAATCATTCAAAAATATTGAAATGCGACCGAGATATCTTTATAAATTTCTTCCATAGGATTAGCATTAGCGAATGCGTCTTTTCCTTTGACTGAAGTAGCCTCTTAATTGCAATCGAATTTCATTACAATGAAATCCGAAAAAAAAAAAAAAAAACGAAAAACAATTTACAACGAAATATTTTTTCAATCTTGATCAAAATTAACATAAAAAAACATAAGTAGATGAAATCTGTTGAAAAAGATCAGGATGATCATAGTAACATATATGTAAGTAATCGCACTGGACAGATAATGTATAATTTATAATCTAAGTTTAAAATATTTTCCATTTATCTAAATCGGCACAGTTAAAAAATAATGTACAAAAATAAAAACTCCATCATAATGCAATTTTGTTATTTATTACAAACATATATTGGGGATCTCATGAAGTTCATGCTAATAGGATCCAACTGTTTATCTAAAACTAAATATGTTATTCGTTAATATAATCTGCTTAGAAATTTTTCATTAACAAGTTTTTATATTTTTTAAGCGCTCATGAATAGTAATTTATTATCATTCTTGAAAAAATTCTAGGAAAAAAATCGAATACAGTTTTTTGGCACTTATTTTTTTATGACACGCTTTAAAGTTTAAGATTTATTTTAGATATTTTTTTAATTACATAGTTTATCTGGCCAAAGTGTTTTTCACCTGTAACAAATTGAATTTATCTGATTAGATTAGACAAAAGTACCAAAGTTTTGAACTTTATAGAACAAAAGTATTTTCCCATTTCTCCTGCTTGAGCATTTATCAATTTTATCAAGAAAAGGGATCTGCTTCGGAAGAAGTTCTTCCCCGTAAAAAACCCGAATAAGTACTGATTATAAGATAATTAACTGCTGCTTATTTTGTAATGAGAGGAAAAAAATCAGTGACATAACATCTTTTTTTATTATTTTCAAAAATATAAAAAGTTTTGCTTGAAACATCAAAATAACAAACTTTAGAGGGAAAAAAGTGTGCAAGATTAAAAGTTCAGTTATAAATGAGCAGCAACAACAGCAAGCAATTTGTATTAAAAAAGCACACAAGAAAAAAAAAATCAGGCACCATATTCTAGCATTTAATTACCTTTTTTCTTCCACTCTAATGGCGTCCTTAGCAGAAACCATTAGGCAAGATGTGTAGAAAGGTGTTGGACTTCGTCGGCGCATAAAGTTTCCACGCCCGTAATGATGCAGATATTAAAAATCGCGTCAAATGTTACTTGTTGCAGCTTCAGACCCCAGCCGTGTACAACCCCCACTCGTACTCTGAAGCATAATTAAACACGTTTTTGAAGGTGCGAGATATAAGCAATATCAACTGATCTGCATTTTTGAATATTTATTAATGAAATTTTCAGTAAAATAATATGCACCGTGAGCAAAAAATTTGCATCTTTCTGGGATATATCTTTAATATGATTAATTTCAGATATTTCTTGAAAGTGAAAATAAAAAAAAAAATGATATAAAGGTATATTATTAATTATTTTTAAAAAATTACTCGCGAAGACTTTTCTGATTTTACTCACTTTTTCATAATTAATCACAGTATGAAAAGTTCAGTTTAAAATAAATGGAGGAATACAAATATTCAGTTATTGTATTTAATCGCTTACAAACTATTGTTAGGAATGTATTAAGAGAAAAATATTATAAACTACTTATTAACATAAAGGAAACTTTATCAAAAATCAGTCTCTCTCTCTTTTTTTTTTTTTTTTTATATATATATATAATTAACCGCGGTGGAAGTTGTTTTGATTAGAAGTAAATTATGAAATATCACATTCAATTATAGAATTTAATATTTTTTTCAACTATTCTCAGGGATGATTGTAACATAAAAAGTAAAATATCAAACGTTAATTAAAAGGAGAATTTTTAAGTATGTGCTTCAGGAAACAAAACAAAACTAATTATTTGGAAGAAGTAGTTACAACAAAATTAACTAAAATTTTCACAAGACAAATATTATAATTCGACAAATCTTTCTGTCCCTTAGATTTTTCCAAAATTAAGTAATGTAAATACTACCCTTATAATTAATTTAAGCATAAGATAATAAACTGTATAAACTAATGAAAGATATTAAGCAACGAGTTAATAATAGCAATTAAAATGAGCTATCGCTTTAGAATTTATTTATTAAAAATGTTCTTATGCTTAACATTTCCTTACTTTGGATATATTTAAAATCCCTTTAAATATATGTTAATTTTAAATATACAGGTGATTTTTAAATAGTAAATGAATAAATTTTAAATTGCTTTCAGTTTAAAAAGTAAAATAATCTTAAAAGAAACGTTACAATTAAATAAGAACATTTGGGGAAAAGAGTTGGGCATTATGAGCCCTTCCAAAATGCTTTCATATTTAATCATATTAATCAATTTTATTTATATTCTTATTTGTTGAAAACGATAAATTTTAATTTTGAGTGTGCACGACACTGATAATTACAATCCCTCAGTAAATCAAATCATATTACATATAATATTTTTCTTAATATCGGAAGAAAATCCAATGGAAAAACTGTTTTTGTTGGCGATTCATTTATAAAATGCCTGCATTTACCACCTGCAATAAAGAAAAGCAAATTTTCAGTTTATTTTAGTTTAGCTTTAGGGGTTATAAGATATTAATTGTTGGGTTCGCTATTACCTCTCACTGATTATAGTTGAGATCATTTGTATAGGTGTTGATGTAACTGGATGAATATAATATTATTTTCAATGCATACATGTGAAACACGGAAAATGTTTACTTCAGATATTTGTTTATTGTTGTGGTTATAACGCGGTTTTGGTATCTATGTGTGTGTATGTTTCTTTCTTTCTTTCAAAGAAATTTCGAGTCTCCATTAAAAGTCTTTTAATAGCAAAATGCTGCAATGTCTTTTTTTTATATAATACATGCTAACCAAATAATATTATCTCATATCATTAGCAAATTAAAAATTATTTATCGCAGAATCTATTTCTGCTCAGCCCCACCAGTGGCCGAGAGGTTCTGCTCTCAAAACAGGCAGACGGCAGGTGATGGGTTCGAACCCAATCGCGCTCGTCGGCCCAAACGTTGGGAGTTTTTAGTCGTTTTCTTCGAATCTTGGATTCCCTTGCGTAAATACGGGTTAGGCTCCCTTAGAAAGTCCCCCACGGAGGGCACACCCTACCTTTTGGGCCCATATCCCTCGTGTAGATAATTGACCGTCACAGACAACAACAACAAAAACTATTTTTATTCAGCTTTAAATTTACAAATTAAGGAATATATGGGAATTGGAAAATTTAAGGAACATAATAATTTAAAAATGAGTTTGCCAATAACATTATTCGACCATTTATGATCGCTTGAATAGTAATAAAGTACTGAAATAGAATTAATATCACACAAACAAATGATAATAATAATAGTAATATTGTTAGCGAAGTAGCATCCATTAAATCAAATTACTAAAGCCATCTGATTCAGTTTGCATCCCCATTAGCATGACTCATAAACAGTAGAATATGTATTCTGATAAATACGGCACTGCAAATAGAGGCGTCTTAAATTTAGACACATATGTGACTGAAAAAGAATTTTAGACACTTAAGTGTCTTAATCTGGAAATTAAGACATTATAGATGTCTTAAATTAAGATACATAAGTGTCTTAGATCATGGATCATGGTGATCATGGTAATGATCATGGTGTAAATGAACTGAGAATAGTGTCTAAAATGTCCGCAAACGTCTTATTTTAAGACACTTCGTTGCTTCAAACGTGTCTTAATTTAAGACGTTTTGATTCTCCCATTCTTCCTATGCAATAACCACCAGGGGGCACTCTCAGTTGCGCATGCGTTTTCGATATATTTTGTTTGAAATGCGTGTACGTTGTAATTCAAGTTTGTTTTTATGTATACGCTTATATTTTAATTCGTTTTTTGCGAAATCTGAAGTTCTGTGATTTTAATTCGTTATTCACTTAGTTTATTTATGTATTGAATACGTACGTCTGACTTGTGTGCTTGACATCCAATGTCTCTTATAAGTTGTTGACGATATAAAGGCGGGATAGACACAGAATCAGACAACACTTGAAGATTACATCCAAATTCTACAAAGCGTGTGCAATGGACTTAGTGTTAATTTGTAATAATTTATATCAATAATAATGTGCTATTCGTCTTCGTCCTATCAAAGCTGGCAAAAAAAAAAGAAACTTTTGTCTGGCGGGTCATGTTTTAAGGATGAGATATTCCATTCTTTAAATATGGCTAGCCGGATATATTAAGGGATTTCCTTCTAATATGATGCAAGACTTTCTCCCTCACTGTGGTAGTTTTAAAATTTTCAAATCAAGGAATTTTTCTGACCTCTTGCAACATCGATTGAAGTAAGTGTCATAATTTCTTTATAGTACTCAAATTAGTATCTTTTATGATTTTATTTATAGTATAAACAAAATCTTGCATGAAATTCAATTAGTTTTGAATCTGTTTGAGAAAAAACCATTAATTCTAGAAGTATATATTTTTAAACTTATGACGTTGTCTTTTATTACGAATTATATATTCTGAATTTTAATCTTTTTCCCCAAATTTAAAGTAATAGTATTACTAAAAGAGAGACATTTTAAGTTGAATATTCATTCTCTTGTTTTCAATCGCAGTTTCGTCTCAATGGTTAATTCTTATCTCACAGTAACGACCACAATGAAAGAAAAAAAAAAGCTTTGGAAAGATCTTTCTTCCTAGCCTAAAACCGCAGATTAAAAAATAAGATAAATAAAGTGCCTGAAAATGTATGACATTGTCATGATTCATCTATTATGTGCTCCTTAATTTTAAAACTGCCAGTAAAAATATACATATGTATTTGATTTGAAATCAAGTCTAATATTGATTTTTTGATTATTTTTAGTAGAAAAGTAATTTGAAATTTATAATGGGAGAAAGTAAAAAGCTATAACTAGATTTTGTACTTAATATTGTGATTTTTGTAACTGTATTTATATACACTTATACGAAAATTACAAGAATGACAATTAGATGTTAAGATATATATTTAAGACAAATGAAGTTTGGAAACTATAAGTTATTTTTTCTTCTTGTTATTAATGTAGGATATTTATTTATTTATTTTTATTGATAGTTGAATAGCTTTTGTGATTACCCTGTGATCTACATAACAACTTGCCGAAGTGGCCTGTGGCAATATAACTTTTTTTTTCAATCTAATTTTTAAATAATAAGAGTTTCAATTTCTTTTTCGGGGAGGGGGGGGGGGATTTTGTATTCAATTTTCGTAAAGCTGATATCATAAATCCTTTTCAACATTGCACTGATTATAATGCAACTTTTGAGCTTTTAGAGTAGGACAAGGATTAAAAACACAAAATATATTTAACAAAACACCGAAGTATTTTTTTTCTTAATGTTATTAAAGTGGAATATTTATTTTTTTAATTTTTTTACTCATAGTTAAATAGCTGTTGTGATTATCATCTGATACATATGTAAAATTGCCTATGTGTCAATGTAAATTTTTTAAAAATCTAATTTTTAAATTATTTGAATTTTCCTTTTTTGGGAAGGGGGGGGGGGATTTATTTGCAATTTTCGTACATCTGATATTTTAAATCTCTTTCGACATTCAACCGAGTATAATAAATATTTTAAAGTTTTAGAATAGGACAAGATTATAAAAAAATATATATATTTATCCATGTACCTTAAAAGTCCTTACTAGCGGACACTTCGGGATCGCGGAATTTGTCTGATGGTTGGAGATGTTTGCTTTTGTGAGGTAAAAGGGTAAAAATATACAAATATGTATGCGTATGCTTTGCGGATTAAAAAAGTATTCGCTAAATAGAGGTATCCGCTATTCGGGAATGTCCATTAACCCCCACAATGGATACTCCCGAGTACCGGACATCTCTACTTAGATAACCATAATGTAGGGTTGCATTTTTTGCAAAAGAACTTCTTGATTAAAGCATGGGTATTAAAGCAGTGTCCGTCCCCCTACGATTTAAGTGGCACCAAATTTAATGTGCAATATTTGTAAAGCTTATATTTTAAATCCGTTTCGAAATTGTACTGAATATAATCAATGTTTTGAACTTTTAAAGTAAAATAAGATTAAAAAAAAAATCATATTCAAAATCATATAGATCATCAAAACAAATATTTAGATAAATATGTTTTGCTTTTAATCTTGTTCTACTCCTGAAGTTCAAAATATTGATTATAATCAGTAAAATGTCGTAAAAGATTTAAATTATCAGCTTAACAAAAATTGCATACCAAAATTGGGAGCACCAAAAAAAAAAAAAATCAGGCTGTGTGGGAAGGGCATGTGGAGGGGGCAGGACCCCAGCCAAATATTTTCCAGGATTCAACGTGGTCAAACATGGCTACGTATGATGCTTACAAAAAGAATGGATGCTATTAAGACGTTTGAAGTGTTTGAAATTCAGACGCAAAAAGTGTCTGAAAAAATTCAACCATTTTAAAATGTCTGAAAATTGAACACTCCGTTTCAGACACTTAAGTGTTTTAATTTCAGACATTTTAATTTACAGTGAAGTTTATGACTTTTTATTTATTTCAATTGTTATTTATTTTGTGCGAAAAGCGAATGCAGATATACATTTTTTTTTTTTTTTCTGAGCAATATTTTCAAAAACTGGAATTTTTAAAAAATAATCCATCATTCAGTCTTGTGTGAATTTAATTATACCATCACTGTCAGAAAAACTCGTCAATATACACTAAATTATTCCTCATTTTTTACAAATAATTTCCGTACTCCTAGAAAATATGTTTTATTAGTGAATTATCCCTGAACGTCTAAAAAAGAGAGAGAAATTCCGTCCATTCCTAGCACGCATGCGTATCGGGTCTATTAATAATAAATCCTAATTTATTTTTAAAATGAAAAACAAAAAATTCTATAAATTATGATTCCTAATTTAATTAAAAAAGACAAAAAAGTTTTCGAATTTCAAAATAAATAACAATTACTTTTCTCATTCATTCAAAAGTACTCACAATTTATTTTTTAAAGTTTAATAAAGTTAAATAAAGCTGAATTTATAAGGTTGTTTATAAGTAAATATTCGCATTTAAAATATACTTTAAATGAACACATTTAAAAGATATTTTAATTAAGAAAACTAAATGGAAAAAATCGATATTACTCAAAAAAATCTTATCGAATAAAAATATAATATTCGTATTTTACCTCTAGCAATCTACCTAAAACTATTTAAAATTTACATTTTTATACTATATTAATACTAAAGTACAAAAACCCCAGCCAGAATCCCATTAAAGGCGAAATCTTCCCGAAATGAACTTCAAAATTAAAATATTTAAAGAAATTTATCAAGTCATTCCCATCTGAACAAACATATTTACTTCAAAGCGTTTCGCTGCAGTACGCTGAGTGCTAGCGCGTTCGTCTCGTAACGCTGAGATGGCTGGTCAGATCCCAACGTCGTCCGCTTTTGCTTTTTCACAACTTTCTTCAATTGACGGATATTTTACCTCCTGTAACGGAAGGGAGAAAACGGTTATTCGTAAATTCACGGAAATATACCGGCAGCACTGCTGCCAGTAGAATTTCCGTGAATTGAAGAAAAATATTTTGAGAGGGATGAAACACCTCTATAAGAATGGTGAAAGGACCAGAAAACGTAATCATTTCAGTTAATAAGTCATCATTACAGTCATAGAGTCAGGTTCAGGTCACTGATTCGCTATATTAAGAAAAATATTAATAGTATATATAGTTTCAAAAGTGATTAAACGTTTCATAATGATCTTGATGAATAATGAAAATTAATGTATTTTGATTACTTGGCCAAAAGAAATGTCAATTATTAAAAATAATATAAGGTATACACTGTTAAAAATATTTTTGTAAAACAACAGAAAATTTCTGGCAGCAAAAAGTTGCCAGAAAATATCTGTTTTAAGAAAATATCTGTTAACGAAAGAATGCGTTATCACACGACAGAAATACGTAGTCATACAGGCACTTCGTGTTGACAATTGACGCTTTACCCAACAATCAAAATCTGTAGGTCGATTCCTGTTGGCAAGGGGGGGGGGGGGCTTCTATTTAACAGAAGAATCGCGTATTATAGGTTATGTACACGGGAAATTTCTATTTACCGATCGAATAGTTTATATTAATAATAATAAATATTTATAGGAATTTCTCCTCCAAACTTTTACAAAATTAATTTAAATAGCTTATTCGCAATAAAATATTTAAACAGTTGAATTTATATAGATTTGTGAATTAAGACTGGAATAAGTGAAAGAAGATATCTTAAACTCCCACCCCCCAGAATAATAATATATATATATATACGATATATGGTAACTCCCCCCTCCCCCATAAAATTATTTATTAATAAAATAAATATATGTATTGAATGTGATTTGTAATTAAAAGAACTTTAATATTTATTCATGCAATATTTCTGAAAATTGATTAGGTTAAATCAGTGATGTTGGTTAATTATGTAAATGTACTCCTGCCAATTTTTATAGTTTTTTCGAATAGAAAGCTTTGTATATATAAATGTGTAAAAGTTGACAGCTATGAGCAAAGATGAGAAATGAAAAAGAAGAGCCATTAAAATCTATATAAACATCACCATAAAAAAATGGAAAAAAATATTTCATTTCAGCTTAAGTGATAAAATGAGTTTTCATCCTTCTTAACAATTTACAATATTTTTCCGAATATAGTAAATGATAATCAACTAAATAAGAAAAAATATTACAATATAATTTTAATTAAAATGTTAAAGAAAATTGAACTTGCTGATTCTATAAAATGAATGGTTAATGCTTAAATAGTAATTATTTTCAAAATAATTCACACAGTTGTAGCTCAAAATTTATTTCATTAAAAGGAGTGAATACAATTTACAAATTTTAACTTAACCACCACATTTATTCTAAGATTGTACTAAAAAAAAAAAAAAAAAAACATTTCTTCAGAATCAACATATGGAGCGATTAAACAAAATATCAATCACTCCATTTTAAACAACATAGTAAATAGTAGGAAATGTGATAAATTGAAACAATAAAAATATACGAACAGCGTCAGATCTAATAAATATTATTCTGGTTAATGTTAAACGAAAATAGCAGTTATCTATAACTATAATAATTAATGCACAGCTACTCCGTGCTTATTATTAAAACTATCACTCCAAAACTAATCACGTATGTCAATTGATGACAAAATTAATTTAAAATCTCAATCAAAATCTCTAGTACTAATACATATGAAGTAAAATTAAACTCTTAGTCACAAAAAAGTTAAATATAATAAGTAATCATTCTACAGCTATGTAAAAATTCAAGATTTATAAACTAATCATAAACTTAAGATTATTAATTTAAATTAAAATAAACAACTGATAAAAAAAAAAGTCTCCAGTTATTAACAGAATTAGATCAACTAAGTTACTAATGTACTTAAATAATGAAGTATAAAATAATACTAATAATTTAAGTAAATCATACATTATATAAAAAAAATAATAATAATAAACAGTAATGCTTAATTAAGACTTTTAGCAAATAGGAAATATTTTTCATACATATTGTTATGTATCGGAAAAACATTGTTACATATTTAAAAGAAAGATGAAAACATACCTTGCTATGTTTGTTTTCTAGTATTCGATCAGTAAATCCTAATTATTGAAGAAAACTACTCCATTTTTAGCGGTTCTGATGTGAAAGGTGTGTGTCGCGGGTTCAAATGGTGAAATTGATTCTTAATTTTCTGTTAAAAATTCTTTATATATTATTCTTTTTCAATTAGATGAACGTATTTTATTGAACGTCCTGCGATTTTAAACGCAGTGCACAAGAGACACAGCAAAGATTCAAATTCAAGTTAGGAGAGAAGCAGTAAGTTAGCGTGGTGTGTAGGATAACGAATGCTTATTGGTCATTCTAAATGACCTTCTAGGCGTCATAGGGGGTGACCTCCATTTCAAAGCGTTTCTCCTGTCATTTAACAGCTTATACTGTCGCAGTGAAAACTGATGGCAAAGAAAACAGAATTTGTTGTTGTTTGACATGAAAATAAGCGATATGAGGATGGAATGACATAAGAAGTCTGCTACGTAATTTTTACTGTCGGAATTCGATTTTCTTCTGTTGTTTTAAGATTTTTTTTTACAGTGTATATATTAGTATAATTAATGCTATTGTGCAAATGTAACTGAAATGTGATCAACTTATTCATGCTTAGAAGAGAAGGAATCAACATAATGTATCTGTGGGATATCTTACATTCTCTAAACATGAATATATCAATCCTTTCTTTTGGAAAATTGTTTAGAAATTTTTCGATTAAAAAGTTTCAGGTGTTGATTTAGATAATGCTTGGCACTACTATCTCTTTACCAAACTTTATTCGTCCCAGCCTTCATTACAATCAAATAATATAAGTGATTTTTACCTGAATTTAGTTTGGATGTCTACGAGAGGGGTCGCTAATCTGTTTATAACCATGTATACATTTGAAATTTTAAAACATCTTTCCGGCTACAGAACACATTCCACGCACACACACACTGATTTATACAGGTATGTATTTAACGCATAGCTGCTAAATGCTACGAATTTTTGTTACCAGTAATATTTTCGTAGAGAAATCTTCGACTTGTTTAATCGCAATTTTCTACGATTAAATAAGGAGAAATTGTCTTTTCAGAATTATGTGGTACAGAAAAATCGTAGCAGTTGGCAGCATTGCACAAGAATTCATAATCCAATATACATATATATCATCATCATCAACCATTTCCAATCCACTGTGGATGTAGGTTTCTCCCAATTTTTCCAAATGTTTCCTGTCTAGTGCTTTAGTCACCCAGTTAACACTTGACCCTTTCTGATTTCGTCACTCCATCTTACTTGATGTCGTCCTTTTGGTCGTTTTACATCTCTGGGATATCACTATAGGGTGTTTTTGCTCCATCTATTGTCCTGTCTCCTTGCAATGTGCCCAGCCCATTTTCATTTTAGCAGTTTAATTCTTTCAATCATGTCAAAAACTTTCGTCTGACTTCTTATCCGGGTTATTCATTTTCTGTCTCTTCTAGTTATGCCTAGCATACATCTTTCCATACTTCGCTGTGTTGTCTGTAATTTTTGTACCCTCCGTTTTGTTATTGTCCATGTTTCTGCTCCATAAGTTAGTGCCGGTATGCGTAATGAAAGAGGAAACAGATTGATTGAGTTTGCTGAATGTGAACAGATTATATCATGACTTCATTTTTCCTGGGAATATATATATATATATATATATATATATATATTAGTTGGTTGGACATAGCTATTTAAATTCAAAGGGTAAGAAAACTTCTTTACAATAATTAAGGATCCGAAGAATAAAAGCCCGTTCCAAAATGCCGCATCAATTTTTACTGAGGCTGAGTCTTTTTGATATTTTATTTACTGTTGATTTTTATACAGATCTTCAGACTTGTTTATTCCAACATCTTGAAGAATGCAACGAAAATCATTTAGAGTAGCCACAATCTTATCTGTTCCGGCGCATGCTGGAATGGCATTTTTGGCAATAAAACCATTGAAAATATTTGTACAAAATTTCAAATGTAAATTTGATTGACACTGACGTCTCTATATGTCACAGAGCAAGCATTTAAGTAAGATTGTAATTTTATTTGCAATGAAGAAGGCTTAAATTTTCTTATGCAATTATATTAAATTGTATTATTTGAATTCACAATAAATCTTAATAAAGCTCTTTACAATTGCGTCTGTTCAATTATTGAAAAACAAATCTAAAATATGACAAGAATAAAATTCTGATCCCGAAATCCCCCTCCGAAATATTTTTTCTGTCTACGGCCTTGCACAGACACAACCAAATGGTCAATTCAAGAAGGAAATATATATATATATATAGACAGGATTAAGTTAAAACG
The DNA here is from genome assembly GCA_963932465.1 of Maratus speciosus. NCBI lineage: Eukaryota > Metazoa > Arthropoda > Arachnida > Araneae > Salticidae > Maratus > Maratus speciosus. The sequence continues at coordinate 380,330,156 of OZ010796.1, forward strand.
AATTATCTTTATAGAAAAATTAAGTAGCACATAATTCTCATTGGAAATCTGCCAGTAACTAGAAATTACCGTTATATAGGGAGTATTGTTACTGACAGGTTTCGTTGTATTCAATTTCATTTTAAATATAACTCTGACAAAACCGTAACTAATTTTTCATAAATCATCAGGCATTTTCCAAATGATATATGTATATCACGACGTAATAAGTGCCATTTACAAGGAATAAAACAATGGCACCTTATTAAAAAGCCATGTTTATACTGTAGCATGCAACTGTACGACAAATAATTTGAAAATGTTAATGAAATATTAAACCTAATTGACTGAAACGTACTTTCTAAAAAATCGAGAACCTGTTTTATCTTGTTTCCTATTTCTGATAATAATTATGAATAATTTTATCCCTGTAACATGTTCGACGATAGTTTCACTTTTCATACAATGTTGAATTCCGAATTTGAATATCGCGTGTAAGAATCTAGTGAACGGAAGATTCCCAAATGTCACGTAAGATTTAGACAAACCGAAAACTAAACACTGACATCACTTTCTCTCACTCAGTGTTCATAATACAAAAAGAGAATGAATAAATCCTGGTCGGTTTGTCACGCGAATACAGTGAGTTTCGATAAGGTAAGATGAATGATTTCATTCGAAAAGTTATAATGAAAAATTGACAGGAACGAACCTATTTCCGAAACTTATAGTCAATGCTGTGTTATTTGTAGCGTAACATCGGCACACAAATACAACAAAAACAACAAAAATAGCGCTAAACAGTAGAGAGTGTCGCGTAATCAACCGAACTCAATGGTTTTCAGCAACTTTATCATATTTATTTTATTTTATTTGTTTATAATATTTTGATGTTGTTGGCAACAATAGATTTATGTTTATAGAATTGTTTTGCATTCCAAAGATGTAGCTGGTGAATAAATATATTTAAAAGATAAAGCCAAGCGATTTTTGAATATTATAACTATAGGTCTCTATAGAATAAGGTAAATGTAGTATTTTTTAACGAAACGTGTAGATGTTATATTTTTTCAATTTGAATAGAGACATCTATTTTATGTTTATAATTTTCGCACTTTTATTGAACTCTCAATTAAGTAAAGAACCTCGAATGCCGGTGTGCATATTAGTAATCTGATATTTATTGGCGTCCGCAAAACAGGACTTGTATTGAGAAAGTGATGGCTTTAAGTTTAAGTGATAATGTGAAATTAAGAGGAACTGTTAGAAGTGGTTTTACAAAACAATTGAATTCCATAAAAGAAGAATTGAAAGAAGATACGCCGGATAAGAAAAAATTGCAGATTTCTTTATCGATGTTAGAAGATAAACACAAACAGTTGGTCGAGCTTAACTGTAAAATTTTTCTTTAGAAAATAGAAAACAACGCAGACGATTTGGATGAAGAATCTGAAGTAGCTGATGGTTATGTGCGACAATTTCTTGAAACACAGGTTAGTGTTTATGAATTTATTAATGTATCTTCTAATGATATAGATAACAGTTCTAGTATTATTGAAGCTAATATTAAAAGGAAGTTTAAACTTCCGAAGCTTGAACTCTATAAATTTGATGGTGAAATAAAAAACTGGTTACAATTCTGGTGCCAGTTCGAAAAAATACACGAAGATTCGGATATAGTTCCGTCTGACAAATTTCAATATCTTAGGCTACAGTAAAATCGTATTGTCGTAGAATCGTTCCCGCCAATCGGCAATAATTATGCCAAGGTCATTGATAGTTTGAAATCTAGATTTAGTAGGGAAAATCTATTAGTAGAAGTATATATCCGAGAGTTATTAAAATTAGTTTTGAAGAATTCTTCTTCACTTAATAACTCTAATTCCATGTGTTCGCTCTATGATAGTTTAAAATCCCATATTAGAGCTCTTGAAACTCTTAATGTCACCACAAAAAAGTGTGCCGCTATGTTATATCCCTTAGTAGAATCATGCATGCCAGAAGAATTTTTAAGCCTATGGCAAAGAAGTTCTAAATTTATAGATGGCGCGGAGCCTAAAAATAGGTTAGATAATTTAATGGAATTCTTAATATCTGAAGTAGAGTCGGAAGAAAGAATCAATTTAGCCTTATCTGGATTTGAACTAAAACCTAAGATTAAAAAACAGGGTATTTCAGTAGAAGAACGAATATCTACCGCTGCTGGTTTGTTATCTACCAGTTTGGCGTTCGTTAAAAGTTGTGTTTTTTGTAACGGACAGCACGAAAGTTTTAACTGCTTTTACGCGCAGAAAATAAATTTGGTTAATAAACAGAAGATTTTAAAACAAAAGGGCTATTGCTTTAAATGTTTTAAACGAGGGCACTGCTCAAATAAGTGTAATGCATTCATAAGATGTCTAGTTTGTAATAAAGAACATGCCACACTGATGTGCTCAGAAATATTCTCAAATAAAAACCTTTCGGGAGGTCATATTGATAAAAGGAATAAAAAAGAAGAGAAAACAGAACCATCTTCACAGAAAACATCTGAACAGAATGCTGTTAATTTATCTAGTTTGTCCCACAATTCAAAGGCAATTTTGCAAACTTTGGTAGTGAAATTAAAAGGACCTCATTCATGTTTATATGTTCGAGCGTTGATCGATACAGGTTCAGAGAAGTCTTATATTTTAAAACGCACTACTGAAAATATGGATTACGAACCATTGAGAGAAGAACTAGTTACTCATTCTTTGTTTGGGGGAAAGAAAACTAGTAGAACTAAGCATATGTGTTACAAAATGCATTTAGAAAGTTTAGATGGAAAATTTCTTTGTAATTTTGATGTTCTGGATGAACCTGTTATTTCTGAAAATATTTGTTCGATACAGAAAGGTCCTTGGATAGATGAAAATTTTCATAAGTGATATAGAAGAAAAACCAGGACCAATCGAAGTTTTAATCGGTACCGATATTGCCGGAAGATTAATAACTGGATGCAAAAGAAGATTATCCTGAAATTTAGTTTCAATTGAAACATATCTAGGCTGGACACTCATGGGTAAAGTTCCGACTAAAGACGTCCATGAAAAGTCTGATGCAATGGTTTTAACATCTTTATTTGCGAAAGAATTTACTATCCCAGACCTGTGGACTCTTGATGCAATCGGTATAACTGATCCTGTAATTCAGAAGACCGAAGAAGAGAAGGGACGTGAATCAAAAATCAGTTTCTTGGACTCAGTTACTATAAATAACGAAGGACGTTATGAAGTCTCTCTCCCATGGGCTGAAGAACGTCTTCCTATTTCTAGTAATAAAAATATAGCGTTAAAAAGATTAGAAACCATGACTAAAAGACTTGATTCCGATAATTTGTTTACATCCTATAACGAAGTTTTTAATGACTGGTCGACTTTGGGCATAATTGAAGAAGTTTCTATGAATTCAAAGGTAGACTCTGTGCATTACTTACCCCATAGACCAGTGCTCAAAGAGAAGAGTACGACGAAAGTTCGTCCAGTTTTTGAGAAGCTGCGATAGAAAAGTCATCCCCGTCGTTGAATCAATGTCTGGAATGTGGGCCGAACTTAATGAAGCTTATTCCCGGTATCCTCCTTAGATTCCGCGAACAAAAATATGGTGTCATAGCGGATATAGAAAAAGCTTTTTTACAAATAAGCATCAGACCAGAATGCAGGGATTTATTAAGATTTTTTTCGTGGAGTGATGAAGATGAAAGAAAATTGAAAATACTTCGTCATGCACGATTAGTTTTTGGCTTAAAGTGCAGTCCTTACATTTTGGCAGTCATTATTGAATTTCATTTACTGAAATACGCTGATAATCCATGTTATGAAAAAGAGATGATAACAAAACTTCTTCATAGTTTTTATGTTGACAATGTTGTTACGAGTTTTCTAATAAAGACAGATTGGTACAATTTATACAGGAAGCTACAAATGTAATGGAGGAAGGTAAATTCAATTTGAGGGGTTGTCAATATTCTGAAGATAATGTCGAGCCTACAATTTCACCTGTACTTGGTCTATTTTGGGACTGACAAAATGATACTTTAGCTCTTAATTTGGGCTAGCTAGAGAATTTTGAGCTAGGGAAAATTACAAAACGGACCATTCTCTCCATAGCACACAAGGTGTTTGATCCAATTGGATTGGCAAGTCCAGTTTTCTTATTACCGAAACTTTTATTACAGAGACTGTGGAAAGATGGAATATCTTGGGACGAAGAGGTTGATGATAATATAAGAAAGGAATTCTCCAGCTGGTTTAGCGACCTTAGCTGCCTGAAACAAATATTTGTAAGAAGATGGTTTTGTGTTGACGCAAACTATGAAACTCTTAGTATACATACCTTCTGTGATGCAAATCAACACGCTTATGCCGCCGCAACATTCGTTAGAATAAGTACTGCTGACAGAGTCGAAGTACATCTATTAGCTGCTAAATCCAGAGTTGCACCGGTCAAAATAATTACCATCCCACGTCTTGAAATAATCGCTGCCACGGTGGGAGCTAGGCAATGAAGAATCTTTCACTTCAGAAAACAAAAGTAAATTAGACACTTTAGATGTTTATAAAGACAAACACGGTCTTCTCAGATTAAAGACCAAAATTGTGTACAGAAAAGTTGCTGAAGATTTTCGACGCTCAGTGATTCTACCTTCCAAGCATCCTGTTGTCAGAAGACTTATCATGACAGAGCATCGAAAAAATTGCCATGCTGGATCGCAAATATTACTAAATATTTTGGGAGAGCACTATTGGATCTTGAATGCGAGGAAAACGATCAGATCCGTGATATCGAAATGCGTTATTTGCATACGACAAAAAAGAATTTCTCTAAACGCTCCTGTTGCAGCACTTCCCGAAAATCAAATTAAAGATGCAGCAGTTTTTGAAATCACAGGATTCGACTTGGCTAGGCCTTTATACCTTAAAGGAGGTTCGGAAGCATGGGTTTGTTTGTACACCTGTGCGATTTACCGAGCTGTACATCTTGAATTTTTGTCATCTTTGTCGACAGAAGTATTTCTACAGAGTTTTCGGAGATTTATAGCAAGAAGAGGAAGACCCTCTACGGTTTATTGTGATAACGGTTCTAACTTTGTTGGAGCTTCAAATGCACTTAAAGAGGTGTTATATATAGTGTTATATATAGAGGTGTAAATATAGTGGTTGCTAAAAGTTAAATAAGAAGTGATGCAGATATGCATCACATGCATTTAAGGGTTAAAATTATTTATAAATAAAAAAAAAATTCTACACCTATAGGCAAAAAATTAAGGAATATTTAAATCACTTTTTCAACATTCTCTAAAACAGACCTCGGACTAGTGGTGCCAGGTATCCCGCGTAAAATCGGGGCTCCAAATGCTCTGGAAACCAGTATTTTAAAGTAATTTTCTTTGACTTATCTCATGGCAGGATTATCTGACATGAAAGATGACGAAATAAACTGTAAGAAGTTAGTGGTGGCCAGAACTTTTAGAGCCCCTATTTACGCGGGACACTTGGCAACACTATCTCAGACCGTTCAATTTTTTTTTAACACCACCATTTTCTTACGAAAATTTTCGTTTTGATTTCTTTTGAAAATAGCGTAGAAATCCACTCATGATGAGCTTTCTTGCAATTAGTAATCCACCACGTAAATAATTTATACAAAAAAATTGTTGTGGGCAAAAAAGAGATAGTTACAATACTTGCGAAAGACATATGTACTTTCCAGTCGTCCTTATACGAATACTAGTTATTTGAGTTTTTGTATAGAAGTGGTTATAAATATAAAAGCATTTTTTGCGTAAAAATAAAATGAAAAATTTTAGCACAATATTATTCAGTTTTGATCAGTAACAACTCAATTTGCTTTCATAGAAATACATAAATAAACTGATAAATATAACTTTAATTTTTGTGTAAGGAAGATTAAACACAGTCAAATCCCGATTTTACGAAACGTTCTGGACTAGGAAATTTGTTCGTTATATCGAAATTATTCGTAAAATGTAGATTATTCGTTAAATCGAATTTAAAAGATTTTTTTTTTTTTTTTTTTTTTTTTTTTTATCAACAGAATAAGTTAAAAAAATTGCTATAAATAAAAATAATAATGCTAACTTTCTTTAATAATGATGTTAAATATTTTTTGCTTTAAGAAAATATGCTGTGTAAAAATTTATTCTTTTTTTATGTACTACTATAAATCACAAACATTGTAATTAAGGGAAAATGTCATTTTTTCAAATGTTGTAGATAGATTGTAAGCTATATTTAAGAGATGATTGTTTGTTTTGTTCCGATTTTATATTATTCTAAAATTCTTTATAATTTTTTTAAGCCGTGAAAGCAGTGTTATCAACGTCATGAGCCATCAAATGCCGCTTCAAAGTATCGATACTGCTAACTGCTTCTTTGACTGTTGCATTCTTCATCGCTATTTCATCTTCTTCATCCGATCCACTACTACTGCTGTTAATAACGCTTGCTGTAATGTACATTTTCGCATGTAGATATTTCTGTGTCACACAATACGTATTCAGAAATTTGATAGTCAGAAACATTGAAATTTTTTTTATAAATATTAGAAAATTTCTTGAATTTTTCATTAATCGTGATCTTTTAATCGGGATTATAAATTCGTTAAGTCGAAGCATTTTTGTTACATTTTCGTCTGGACGATATAAAAAATTCGCTACATCCAGAAATTCGTTAAAACGCGATTCCTGAAATCCGGGCTTGACTGTAATCCTTCAGCACAAAATTACGCGCGTTAAGATATGTATTATTATCTATATTATCTTATTATATATCTGGAAATATATTATTTTATGAGACGTAATTAAAACAAAAAGGATTGAAAGAAACGCTTATGTTTGAATGCCTATAAAATTTATTGGGAGGTATAGTTTAAAAGTACTTGCTCCCCCGCCTCCCACTTGGTCTATATACAGGGTGTCCGGTCTCAACGGTGTCCAATGGCTAATTCCTAAACCGTTAGTCATAGACATATAGTTCCAATTAGAAAAATGCTTTAAATCAGATAAAGAAATGTTTTAAAAGCGATTTGGGTCAATAAAAACATTTCTTAAAAAATTACGAAATTTAAATTTTTATACGGTCCCCCGTTCCTATAAGTTATATTTAGTAAAATTTTCCAATTACACTGATAAGTAAGACAAAAAAAGTCCCATTCATATGACACTAAAATTGTGCGAGTTATGAAACTTTAAAAATGCATGACTTATGCCACTTTTCTTATCTGAAAACAAATGAGTTCGGCTTGGCTTTGAGGGATCATATTCCAAGTGCTTAAAGTATTCGAAGATCTCATTTCATGTGTATTTGCGCTTTGAAAAAAATCGTACAACTATTACGATTAAGAAAACATTTATTAAGTTTCAGATTGGCTGAAATAACATATGTTTTATTTTGTCAGGATTTGAGACTTTCTTTTATGATTTCTTTTAATAAAATTATGTTATTTTTATAAGTTTTTATGTTACTTCAACGATCTTATGTTTGTTTTCCAGTTCAAAATTTGTATTCGAACTTTAACCCACTTTCAAATATCCGAACGAGATTACATTTTACATACTGGCGCAAATCCGATAACAATCTAATATTATTATGATTTTCGGTGGTTACCATTTATACTTATTTTATAGGATAACACAAAAAATTTCGGATAGATTACCGCCAAGAAGTTTATGAAAAAGTTTTAGATTAGATAATACAAGACGGAGATTGTTGGGTTTTTTACCTTTTATGTATTTTTTCGCACTGAATCCGAAAATTGCCTTAATTTTTAACCATCAAGACAGGATATTTCGCAAATCATAAATTGTCGGATTTAAAGAATAACAAAAATCGGATACTATAAAGTAAAGGAGATGGTTGTATTTTTTAACTTTTGATAATTGATTTTCACGTACTATTTAGCACTAAATATGAAAATGACTTTCATTTTTAACCATCACGTTAGAATTTTTTTGCAAATGTGTAAGTTAAAATATAGCGAAAATCTCATACTATAAAACATATCTAAAACTTTTTTATTTTATTTGATTCAATAATTTATTGGATATTTTTGCTTATCTTGGGATTCTTACAGCTGGGTGGTGTGATGAGATTGGGGAGGAGATTAAATTTTAACTTTGAAATTTACATTTTGCGAAAAACCTTGATGTGATGGCTAAAAATGAAGGTTAATTCCGGATTCAGCGGTACAGAATACATAAGAATCAATTATCAACAGCTAAAAAACATGAAATAACCCAACTTTTGCAGGCTAGTGTAATCTAACAATATTTTAAAATACGTATCATTTTGTAAAGAATTGAGGCTGTTAATTTAGCATCCTTTTATTTAACAAAAATTCTGTTTTTTTTTTTTTTTTTTTTTCTTAAATGTGCATTACAAATTCTATATATTTGCATTAATATGTCAGAATGACTAAAGATTTCAAATTTATATTGCAATGTTAATTTTACTCTCAATCATTTTTTAATATATCTGACGAAATTATATTTCGACTAAATCTGTGAATGACCCCCAATTTGCAGCAAAAAATGTGCTCCAACTTTAAACAGGTATTACTCAGTCAATTTTAATCGTAGAACAACGGGACTTTTTTGTATTACTTGTCAGTGTAAAAGGAAAATTTTACTAAATACAACTTATAGGGCCGGGGGACCGTATAAAAATTTAAATTTCGTATCTTTTTAAGAAATGTTTTTATTCACCCAATTTGCTTTTAAAATATTTCTTTACCTGATTTAAAACATTTTTGTAATTGGAACTATATGTCTATGACTAACGGTTTAGGAATTAGCCATTGGACACCGTTGAGACCGGACACCATGTATACTGCAGCCATCAAGATTGAACTTGCTTGAATATGTACAAGTTTTACAGTTGTTTTCACCACATTTTTGTGTTTCCAGAATGTCTATTTAAGTGTATAAGGTAGCTATGTCTGCTGGAGCCATTGTTTTTAACAGATAACGAGTGAATCGTTTTATAAAACAATTACTTATAAATTATATTACTTATAAATCATATTTTATACAAATTATCACTTTTACGCACTTCATGCTTTATATTATATTTATATTATACTCTTTTTTTTTTTTTTTTTTTTTTTTTTTTTTGTTTGTTTAAGAAAATGAGATAAATTACTGAAAGAATTGTTTATATTATAAAACTTTGAAGATAATACAGTTATTTTTATATCTGGAGTATGTCATTACAACGATTATTTCAAGGGAAAATATTACCTTTAGAAAGGAAAAAATCAATATTAAGTAAACAGATTTATATTTTCATTCTCATAAAGTAAAATATCTTTTTTAAATAGTTGTTAATTATGGTCATTATCTGGCACACTATGCTGACTTTAATTTAAAAAATTGGTAACATTTGCGATTTAAATTCTATAGTTCTCACTAAATAATTGTTATTTAGCACTATGCCTAAAAAACATCCTATGTAATGCACGACTTTCTGTGGCCAACATTTCACAATTTGAAACTGAAACTAAGATTATTGCCATGTAATGGGATCAGTTTCTTTATTGAATTGATTTTTGGTGCATTTAAGTCCATACTCAAACATCTGCTTTCTGAAATGTTCACGATTTCACTTTTATTCGTAACTGCAAGAAATTTGCTTGTATTATTCTTAATCAGATAACACAGAGTTTCTGTTTTTCATTCAAAATGTTATACTACGCATGTTTCAGAAACGAAATAACACAGTCCTTCTTCAGATGAGTAAAGAGTCATATCATGTAGTAAATTATGTAATACACGTAATGTATACGCGGAATGTTTTTTTTTTATTTTTATTTACTTATTTTTTGTTCAAAACGTACGAAGTGTTTGTTAAGTTGTGATGCGTTACTGAACAATGCACTCTATGCTTCTATTAATTGATGTCAGTTTCTTGATTCTTTTTAAATTAATGTTTGATTACGATTATCATCTTTCACTTTATGATTAATTTTTTTAAATATAAATTCAACAACAGTCATAAAAATATTCAATAAGTAAGGATTGAATTATTTCGGAATGCAATAACTTGTTTCACACGTAAAATTTCTCCATGCTATTAAACTGAATTTCTGCAAATCATTTAAAAGCCACGCTAGAAATTGATCTCAAGTCGTTAGTCTGCATGAAAAAATTGTAGACTGCACGAATCATTGGTCAAAGAACAATCAATTTTATCACAAGCGGCTTTATTTATGACACTACTAAACTTCTATATTATATACATTTAATCATATCATAATTCATAGCATTCTTTTTTCATGAAAGTAAAATATGACCGTGTTAAAATCAATTAAGCGCTTTATTCAATATTTTTTTTCTTCTAAACACTTTAAGATACGCACAAAATTTATTCACATTTTCTTTCTGTGTACAAACAGGATTATTTAAGAAACTTTCAGAAATAAATGATTACAGTAAAACAAACAAACAAACAAAAATATTGTCGGAAACCAACTATATTTATCAAAAGTATAATTTGCATATAATATCCAAGATATTTAATATATTTTTCATCCGTGAACGGGAGGAAAGATCAATTTGAAAATGAATGATGATCCATGTCAGAATTTAGAGCTTTAATGACATTTGAAATTGATGATTTCAGGTCAATGATTGAACTGAGGTAATTTTTATAAATTCTTTGAAAAAAATAGACCCATAGGAAATCGTCACGTGAATGAGAATAATGATGTGTTAGAATTTAAAAAAATCTAGAGAAATTTTAATACCATGTTTAGTGTTATTTTTATGAAGCTTTCTTACAAGCAAGGCAATGTGCATGGATAAGTTAAACAATATAAGAAAGTTTTGGGTAGGCCTTGTTCTGTCATGTTCAATATTTCTGGTTATCAGTTTTAATACATTCTGGATCCAAGCAACTGATTCAAATTTATTTTCTGTTTTTCGAAAACGTCGATATTCGGCCTACTGCATTTAGTCATACCTATGGATTTCTGGTGTAAGATTTCTTTGACTCCCACTCCATTACCTACCCAGTCACTTTCCTAAAAAATAAATTATGCGATTAAAATGTAAACTAACTTAATAATTTTAGTATGTATAATATTAATAAGTAATACAGAAAAAATAATTAGAAAAAATATATAGTAATTAAATAGTATATACACCAGTACACTTTTCTTATTACTGAATACTTTGAAGAATGCATATTTATCAGCTATGTCATTTTGATTATTTAAGTAAATTTTCAAATTTCTACAAATCATGGCCAGAAGTTCTGCAATCCAAATTTTAAATGCCAATGGATAGATTTAGTATTTACCGCTATTACCGATTTCAGCTAAAAATACAACGTGAGTTCATTCTGGAAAATGGTATCAGTATTATTTTTGATTGAAACCAGTGAATTATAGTTATTACTGTTACTGAAAGCAAAGAAATGAAAAAGTATTCCGATAAAAAGGACACCGCTTTTGATGATGTCGTAGAAATGGGGAAGAAAGGCATACAAAATTCTCTCAACTGTTTCCTCGCAAAATAAAAAAGATGTAAAAAATGCAAAAACATGCATTTTGGTATTATCGAAAATATTTCTTACTTATTGACATATGATGACATCCAGATGAAAATTGAGTGATTAAAATTTCCTAATGACAGCGTTTTACATTTAACTAATTTGTTCAGCAAATTTTACAGAAATATGTACCTAAGCAGCGATCGCTGTAGTCGAAATGATTCTTTATATCTCCTCATCTTACCTAGGGTGATAACTGATAATAGTGTTTTACAGTAGCTACTTGACGAAAGATACATCTCATGTGCAAGAATATGACCACCCAAACAAGCATAAAAGAAGTACCCGTTCTGTTATAAAAATACATACTCCCTTCTTCCTTTTGGTGGAAAAACCCCGCATAAGATAGAAAGAGGTAAAATGATAAACAATTTTGATTTGTATATGCATAAATTTATTTACAGACGCTTTTGTTACATGTGTATTTTCTTTAAAAAAATCCGTATCGAATTTGAAAAAACTTCAGTCAAAGGCATAGGTAAAAACTTAAAAATACACATACTACCAAATTCATAACACAAAAGAGTCCTTCCCAATAAATAAAAATCATATATAACAGCATTTAATTTAATTACTGCATCATCCTGTTTAAAAAAATTGGCAGGAATTGTTTAAAAAATTAAAATCAATTATGGCTACTAGAGATCAATCAAACGCTGGTTTATCTTATTATCAAAGAACTAATTCTGTCCGCGACCTGCAACTAATCGAAATCGATTTCACATAATAATTGATTAAGATCTCAGAAATCCACAGAGAGAATATTACTGGCACTGAAAAATGTTCCGAAGTCCTTTATATAAAGTCTTCCAGCGTCTTTATCAAAAGCTCTGGAGCTGAGAGAAAAAAAAATATCATAATAATAAATCTAGAGCTAACAATAAACAAAAATAGCAGTTTTTTCGTTCTCACCTGTCTCATTCTTTTTACCTAAAGGAAATTTTCGAAAAGAGTTCGCAAAAAATGTTACAGGAACGTAATTAATGTCACTTTTCTGATACAAATAGTGCCGGGTTTGCGTGCTCACTTCATTAAGAGCACCCCCTTTTGCTGTGTCCGATGCATACATGCTTTATTTTATTCTTCCTGAATTTATGCATCATTCCACTTTCTTCCCCTACGTGTTCTTGCTTCCCGCCCTCCGATTTCTTTTGTCTAAGCATACGTTTCTCCGACACATTTATTTTTGACTAATGATACAGCGAGTATATAAAGTATACCGAGCGCTTCCTCCTTAACTCTTTGTAACATGTTTTCGAAAAATTTGAGACTCGGGTATGCTATCGATTAAAAATTGTTGCAAATCTGTAAAGAAGGAGGGGAGGGGGGTTAAGTAAAGTCTTTATTTTACGAATCGGTTTTTCTTTTCTTTTTCTTTTTTTTTTTTTTTTCGCCTCTATGTATGCTGTGTGTGTACCCACGGCAATCTATATTTTTCAAATAGGATTGAGAAATGTAATTATAAATCTAACTACTATTATATGGATTCAAACGAAAGTGGAATATTTCTTATATCTTTCGATGGGTTTTCGAGAAGAAAATTTGTTAAATTTGATAAAAACAAAAAGCAGAATACAGAGTTATGTTATCGATTAAACAAATGCTTTAGTAAGAGAAGTTTACCCTTTAAGTTAAAAAACCTTATTCGAAGGTTTTTTTAATTGAAATGTTAATATGCGTTTAAAAAATCAAATATATGCTCCTTCTATGTGAATCATTAAAGGAAAATGCTGTTTTGAAAGTGCCCAAATTTGAATATTTATGCGTTAAGTATATGTTTATTAACAGCTTCCCTGATTATCCCAAGTTATCTCGGATTCGTATATATTACAACTAATTATCATCCCGAGAAAACTTGAGCGTTGCATAATTTGTCACTACGATTTGTTTTATCACATTTTTATTCGGCCTGAAGCTTAAAAAAACAAAAATAACATTCTCATGTAATATAATAAATTATATATTATAATAAATTATATATAATATTTGATTGGCAGTTTTTCAAGTTTTGTCATGCGTAATAAAATGATGAAATGCAATGATGTGACCGGAAAAAATGCGATGATTTTTTGCAATTAAAAAAAAAAAAAAAAAAAAAAAAAAAAAAAAAAAAAAAGTTGTATGAGAAGCGGTTAAGAAATCTAAAATAAGGGGCTGGTAAGAAATTGTATATTATTTTTCGCAACATCGGAAATTGAACATGCAAAGAATTGCTGCAAATGGTGTTTAATATTTTCGGTTCTTCTTTTAAAAATCTCAGGATTGTTATCCTTTTTATAATTGTGTTTTTTAGATTTTGATGAATCTTATTTACAAAGTAAATCTAATAACTTAAATTAGCAACATTTACAAAATGATTATATTTTTTATTTGATGTCATTACTGATTCATTAAGCATAATTGCATAGGTACATTTTTTATTCCATTACCGATCTTATTTCTATTTGATAAAATTGTACATTTAAGGCAATATCTTAATAACAATAAATAATCTAAATTTATGTAGGCATGCGTTATTTTTCTCAAAATATTATACAGTAAAAAAAGGTGATTACTTTGCAGCAATCATTATCTCACATTTTTAAGACTTACTTCAATTAAATATGTTATTGTCTAATCTCAAATTATTAATAAGAAAGCAGTAAGCCCGTTTTTCAGACGGAGATAATAAATAAATTTAAAAAATCAAAACACCTGATTGAGTAAAAAGCGAACTAACTAATTATTTATCATCAATGTGAATCTAATTTTGATATTACTTTCCTATTTTTCTTTATTTACTTATACTGATGACTTTTAAGTTGAGTTTAACTGTTAGTTCCTATCTATAAACACTGTTTTGATGAGGCCTATAGATGTCTATGAAGGTTAGAGTTGCAGTAAAGTTAGAGATTCTACCTCAACAACTTCCATGTTGTGTAATATTTAAACGGAGCTTCTGACTGTAAAACAGTCAATGAAACATCGTCTTCGTTTTGAAAGACCTATCCAATGATATGCAACTCAATAGGGTGCATAACATTTTTTTTCGTTTCTATCGCCATTTTGAATTTTACGGCCGCCATTTTGAATTAAAAAAAAACAAAACTTAGCCTATAACCATAAGACAGTTAAGACAAATCGATAGAGACCTCATTCATTAAAATCCATCCAGCCTTTGGGATGCTTCGAGGGTATAAAGAAATCCACATACCTCCGCGTGAAACACATAACCCTTCTTGGCAGTTGGGTAAAAAGTACCCAAACTACAAATTCCCAGCACTCATCGAGAACACGCTTGGGACACTTTGATTTTAAAAAAAAGTGTCCCAGTTACTTTAGCGTGTAGTGAAATATGTTCCGAATATGCTCCGCTATAAAAAAGGGTGTTCCGAAAGTGCACCGAATGTGTTCTGCTCAGGATATTTGTTAAATCTAAGCTTGGGAACACAATTGAGAACAGATTGAGAATACATTTGGGCACATTAGTGAAAACGCGCGTTCTCAAAAGTGTTCAAAAAGTGCTGTAGAAAGTGGGCTGAAAGAAATGAGTGTTCTCAGAAGTATCCTAAAAATTGTTCCAAAAGGTGCAGTTCGAAATGTTTTAAAAAAGGTGACAAAATAAGTGTTCTATAAAGTGTTCTGAAAAGTGTATAAAGATTTCCAGTGCACAACCCTAAAACATAAAAAGACCCAACGCTTCCATCGATGAATATGACATATGTAGAAATATATATAGGTAACTAACTCCATGCATAAAAATGAAATATATTGCATTGATTGTTTAAAGGAGATGCACTTTTCACTGTTACTTCCACCTCAGACTACACTGCAAATCCCCACAACACAATACAAAACGCAAAACCAACACGAAAAAGGTCCTACTTTTGAACGCCAAAAATGCGTTCATAATGTGTTTTACGGTGCTTCTAGCATAGTAAAATGCGTTCAGCTGCAAGTGTTTAATAAAGTGTTCGTGTGCCGTTTTTTGAAACGCATTTCACACGCATCGCTTTTTTAAACACATTCAAGACACACGTTTATTTACACCTTTTAAACATCACGTTATACATTTTGTATTGCATTTTGAGTAGGGATGCACCGAATATTCGGTATTCGACCATATTACCGAATATTCGGTTTGGCCGAATAGTTTGCTATTCGGCATGCCGAATATTCGGTCATGTTACCGAATATTCGGTTTGGCCGAATAGCAAACTTTTCGGCATGCCAAATATTCGGTATTAGGTCATGTTACAGAATATTCGGTTTGGCCGAATATCGAAATTTTCGGCCAAACCGAATACTTAAAAAAACTTTTAAAACATTTGTTAAAACCTTATACAACCTCTACGTTTAAGAGACCACTTCAGTCAAACGAAACGGCCTGTTCGCCAATGCTAATCCTATGGAAGAAATTTATAAAGATATCTCGGTCGCATTTCAATATTTTTAAATGATTTCTTTTGCATTGAATAGTTGAGATCGATCTGTACAAAGATCGTTGTTTACTTTTTCGATTTTGTTTACAGGTATTTCTTATGAGGACATTTTCATTTTCGGAACCGGTTTCGAAAGTAAGAGCATCCCCATAAAAAATATCTGCAATCAAAATCGAAAAGGTAAAAACAGCCTGCATACAGATCGATCTCAACTATTCAATGCAAAAGAAATCATTTAAAAATATTGAAATGCGACCGAGATATCTTTATAAATTTCTCCCATAGGATTAGCATTAGCAAATGCGCCTTTTCATTTGACTGAAGTAGCCTCTTAACAGTCAACTTATAAAGATATTCAGAATAATTAGAAACAGAATCATATTTAAATAAAAGAGATGATCCTGTACAATTGTTTTCACAATTTCTCTTTGATTTTAAAATGTTTTAGAATTTCAGAAAATTTTATTCATTTGTTTTAATTCTCAGAAGCCATGAAATTTAAAATTTTATTAATTAAAAAAATTTATAACTATCCCCTTCTTAAATAACTCTAAGCAGATTTTTTTCAGAAAATAAGTTTACTTGAAAAAAGCTCTTGATTATTAGAATAAAAGTTTGTTTTAAATATTAGGTAAAATTGTTTTAAAATTTTACATTTTAATGCCTTTAAACTTTTAAATATAAAAGTATTCGACAAGCCGAATATTCGGCCAGAAAGTTACTATTTGTCAGGCCGAATATTTGGTCTAGCAATTACTATTCGGCTAGCTGAATATTTGGTATTCGGCCAAAATCACTATTTGGTGCATCCCTAATTTGTAGCAAATAACATGATACGTATGAGTCAGGGGAGCATATTTTTTGCAGGGATTCTGAACATTAACGGTTTTTGCCTAAAATTTTCAAATTTACCCATCTTTCCATTTTTATATTGTTTTTCTCCGGGTTCTTACCTTTTTAGGTTCCTGGGCCTATGCCCTATCCTTCCCTAAATTTGTATCATTCGAACAATTTTTCTAAGTTTTAACAGATTTTTGTCCCCACCACCATGGGACGCTTCTGTTACTATGCACACAGTATTTCTTAGTTTTCTTGTTTTATCATGCCATTTTTATGCAACTTTAAACATTGTATTTGTAATCTTTTTCACCACCACTTCGTTTTAGTTCCCATCTTCTCCAGTATGGGGCGCTCTTTCTTCCCTTTTTAATATACCAACAGTATCTGACCTATTCTTGCTAGTTGTACATAGATATTTTATATCAATAACCATGTATAATAATTTCCCAACATCTATATTTTAATTATCATCTTCTCTGCTAGAGGGTGCTCTCTTTTTTTCTTGCACTAAAAAACCCCCCAAGAAATACTACATGTATAGTGACAAAAACGACACATGGTGGTGGGGCAAAAATCTGCTAAAGCTTAGAGAAATTGTTTGAATGAAATAGAAATTTAGGAAAGATAAGGCATAAGGTCAGGAGCCTAATAAAATAAAAAAACAGAATAGAAAAACAATATAGAAATGGAAAGAGGGGTAAAGGTCTTAATCTCTCTAAAACTATGCCCTATCGATAAAAAATAAAGGCACATTTAAAGACAATGACTTTCTTATACTAGTTTGGAATACTCAAAATATAAATAAGAGTAGGGAGGGGTCTAGAAGGAATTAAGGGGCAACCTATCAGGGTTGTGATAATGCAGAAAATAGAAGGGGGAGAAAAGAAGAGTGAGATGTGAAACAGAAAATCTATATGGGGAGGAGCAACTGGAAAAACAACTGGGAGAAATGGGGCAAACATCGAAAAAAGGAGGCTCTATAGAAAATGGATATGCCTGCAACTGCAGTATACATTCATTGTGGCATTCAAATGGTAGCAACTCAGCCTGATAGAACCAAAAAGCAAGAGAAAAATAAAATAAAAATATCAAAGCTGGAACTGTATTCCAAAAACCGTTATCAAAATAAATAACATAAATCAATATGCCTCCTAACCAATATCAGTTATTAGAAAGAAAAAAAGATTGGAAAAGCAAATACACTTTAGACTTAAATGTTCGAAATGTAAAATATTTTTTATACTTACCTGATAAACTTTCAGTATTCATGCTTTATAGAAAATAATGTAAGCTGTATGGAAAAAAATCAGCGATACTTTCTAAAAACTAAATAAAATGCCTAATTTTATATTTAAAACTAGGGGGCTCTGCCCCCTACGAGCTACGCTCGTCAACCCCCGTTCAGACACCGCAGACTCTAACAGCACGCTAATTTGTTCGCCTTTAAAAAGATTTCGGAAGATTGAATTATAATTTGAATCTGACAATTATAATCTGACTAATTTTCACCAAACTTTTCTTTCTCTTTTTAATATTCACGTCAAAATACTTTTGTTAGAAATGAAATATTATGATCATCTTGAAATGTCAAGTAAATGTCTCGCGCAATTTTTAAATTAAAACTGTTTTGCAATATTATTTTTTGTTCATTTTACGTAATAAGTGTAATATGACGTAAATTCTCCTATTTAGGACTTCTAACGCATGTTGCTGAATTTATTATTTTACAATATTCTTTCTCATTTAAAATTCACGTGTAACTATAGTTTTTATGACGTAATTTTCAATGAGTTCCTGCTTTTTATATTTTTTGTTTATAATAGTCACGTGTAAAATAAATTTTTAATTTGAAGCAAACATTAGTGTTTGCGCTGTTTATACTGTTGGCAACAGTTTAAATTAATACAATTTTCTAAAATTTGTAAAAAATATCTCTCGAAATGCTGAAAATTTGAATTTAAAATAGAAATAAAACCTCGAAAAATTATTCAAATTACAAAACTAACTGCAATCTGCACACCGGGAAATTCTGACGCATAAAATTATCTGAAAATGATTAAATTCCTATGTACAGTTTTTGCTCCTATAAAACTTTTTTAATGGAACGATTTTGTCCAACTTTGGCATTAAATATCTCTTAAAATAATTCTTCGATTTGAAAACTGTCTGCATCAGCGTGTTTATCAAACATTTCTCTATAATACTACCGATTTTCATATTTTTGTATGCAACAGTTTTTTTAATATTAACGAAGAAAGACCTCCGGTCACAAAAAATTCAAAACCGGCGGCGGCGGTGACAGCGGTAGTTACTTTTTTTTAGAATAGAGAGATATTTACTTTGAAAATAATGCGACTGTAATTATTAAAATAAATGTTCAGTTTTTCTTATTCATCACCCATACTGTATAATATCACAAAAATAAACAACAAAAGAACATTTAAAAATTAAGACTTCATTTTTAACTTAACAATAATCAATTATTTTGAGAAATTGTTTTTAACAATAATTTTAAGATCTCATCCATGATTGCTATATCATGTTTTGACACAATGGACTAGTTGTGTTTAGCTTATTTTAAACTCTTTTCTTATAAGGTGTATAAGTTGAACTTAGAAGAAACTTTAAAAATTTTTGCTATGCCATTTATTAGACATATTCTTAAAATGAAAATGGCAGAAAAGCTTTTTCAAATTTCTTTCTATTCCAGTTGATATATGTAACTGATTTTTTGCTTCTTAACACATTACTGTCTGGAAACAAAAATATCTTTTTATAGATTGATGGTAGGAATTATAATTGGAACTGAAAAATTTGTAAAGAGAGAAATACAAAGTGCAATCTAAGGATACTTGCTCCCGATTAGTGGTGAGCAGGTTTCAATTCATAGCACACATAAATTTTAGCTCATATTTTTAAAAAGGCACACTTAAGTAACAATTTGATGGGAAATTTTTCCATTTACAATAGATTTTGCAATTAATCCTTTCAGACTTGTGCATTCTAATGCCATAATTTGTACTTTATATATATCTACATTGATGAATATTCAATGAAATTTACATACAGCAGAAATTGTGCTATTCATTTGTTCTGTAGGCACCTTTTTATTATTTCATGTTAGCGAGAAAAATTTGCTATTTAATTAAAAAGAAAAAATATCACACACACCTCAAAGGATTGAAAAGAGAATCTAATACTATAATAAATTCAAAGAAACACTGATATGTGATATTTCTTTCAACGCTGAAAACACAAAAAGCTTCCATAAAGGAATTTATCTTATCAAACATTTGAAAGTGAATTTAACACACCCCACTTCCGAAATCTGCCTTCTACTTTAAAAACCAGGCCTACATTGATTTTAATCATCCTGGTCAAAATATGTTTTTACCAGCAGTTGTGAAAACTCGCTGACTAGGAAAATAAATTAAATTTTTTTTTAAATGGTAAATTTAGTAAAATATTTGGAAGTGTTTGCAAATATTTTACTTAACAATATACTTTAGTTTAATATAAAAAGAGAAGGAAATTAAATCCCATTAAATGAAAGAAACATTATTAAAATTGTATTAAGAGATCAAAGAATTATTACAAGTATCATTGTATTATGCAAGACTGTTTCATAATTTATTCTGGACAAGATCATAGATGGAAAATAATCTTTCTATTGATAATGAGTTAGCAGAACCATTCATCAGGGTCACTGTGAAATTAACAAACCCAAAATCAATATTTTCTTATTTTTATTACTCTCCAGCAAATATTGTAATGTATTTGTTACACTTAAAGAATTTTTGTGAAATGTATATTTCTATGAAAGATTATTACATAAGACAAAAATATTCCATCTATATTTTTAATAATTATTAAAATATTAATTATATGTTCATGTTATATAATATGATAATAATTGCAATTTATGACGCTAAAGTTATTTACTTAGAGTTTTGACCATTTTTGGGTGGTTAAAGCCAGTTTTGACCACTTTTATACAGTTTAAAAAAAATAATTGACAACTGCTCAGGTTAAAGTTAGTTTACTATATTTAATAATTATTTAATACAGATGGCATATTTTTGTCTTATGTCATAATATTTCATAGAAAAATATACATTTCATATTTAAATAACAAAATAAATACATTATGATATTTAGTGAGAAGTAATAAAAAATGAGAAAATATTGATTTTGAATTTGTAAATTTAATAATATTCCTGCTGAATGGCCGTGCTTAATTATTCATCAGTAGAAAGATTATTACAACCCTGTTTAAAACAGAACTGAGTAATTCAGAAAAAAAAAGGAGGCTTATAGTTTCTAAATCTTCTTAATCCAATTATTTTTTATTCTTTGAAATTAAAAGCAAGAAAACAGATCTCTGTATGACAGATTTGTATTAAAATTCCTCTCTTTAGTAGTTCTCCTTCTAAAAACAATATTTTTACAAAATAATAATTAATTACAATAAAATCTTATAAAAGTGCAGATATTTAACTGTATGAGAATCTGTACTTTAATTTTTGGATTCAATTGTATTTTGTGCATGATTAATGTATTCATGCTCTTTACATTACATTACACTCCCAATGAAATTGAAAACAATGTTCAAGACTACCACTGACTAGTAAATGCAATAAAATGATAACTGTTTTCATTGACAAAGATTGCATGTTAATTTCAAAAGCTACAGTAATTTCGTAATTACAATATGAAAAGTTTCACTTTAGAACAATGGAATTTTCTACAATGCTTTTGATATTCAGTTTTAAGCAAAGAAAAAGAATAAAAATTTGCTTCTTTCAAAATCTCATTTGACACTTTTGATGTTAAGGTTAAACCTTAAAACAATATTCATTTTTTATAACTAATGGCATGTTTAAAGTACTTCACCAGAAAAAAAGTATGTAAAATTAAAAAATATTATGAAAGTCATAAATACCACATAGATTTAAGTTTAAGAATTACACACAGTTTAAGACCATAGTTGCCACATAGTTAAAGAATTAAAAACTACATATTACGTATCAAAAACAGAACATTACATTAATTTTTAAATGCATTTTTCTTTCTAAAAAATTTTCAATAAAATAAAAAGGAAAATTATACCAAATCATTGCAATGCTTTTCTGTAAAACATTATTTTACTTTAATTATTTTTAATAGAATCATCTGATTGTTAAAGAAATCACACAACTAATAACTGCTCCAACTGAGTGAAATGATACTTCTGCATTATTGTTTAAATACTAATCTACAATACTTTTCAATTGAAAATCCAGCAAAAAAAAGTCATTTATAAAAATCTACAAATACAAAACTAGTTTTTTTTGTTTGTTTGTTTTTTTAAATAATTATTTGTAATGAAAATTTGTAAAGTATAAAAGTACAATCCATGATATTTATAAAGTTTTTAACTAAAATAAATATATTTTTAAACTAAGCAGTTAATCTTTAATTTGCAACCAGTAAGAGGAAAATTATATACATTTAGATTTCTTGGAGGGAATTAAAATAGTAAGTAATTCCTCACCGAAATTTCAGTTAAACATTTATTATTTTTTACATTTGGTATTAAAAATTTAAAAATAAATGTAAAAAAATGAAATATTAATTAACAATAAATAGCAGTATTTTTATCGGATTTTTTTTTTTTTTTTTATTGTATTTAAAAGTTAAAAACCTACCTGAATATAGGTATAAAATTTGAGACTAACGAAAATTTTTAAACACTTACACCCTCATAAATTGAGGTATGAACTAAAGAAAAATGTTTATAAAATAGAAAATCGAGAAATGACAAAGACAGTATCAATATACAACAACAAGAAAAATCTGTTTACTTAAATAAAATGTTTATTAAATCGAATATTGTACAATATGACTTAGTCATATAAATATGTATTACTATTTTAAAAATATACAAACAAATGTTATGCATTCCAAATTCAAATTTTAAGAGAAGGTTCCTTGTATGTTTTCATAAATTATGTCACTGCTAGCTAAAAGGAAAAATATTAAATAACAGTTAATTGACAAATTACTCTACAGAAATGGGAATTAAATACTATTTTGGCTCTTAACCCCTTCGGGACCGAAGTCTCTTACATAAAATTTATTCAGTTTGCACCACTTATATTTAAAAAGTTAATTTTCTTAAATTTAGAAGAAAGTGCTCTAATTAAATAAAGCAAATTTTACTTTCCTTTAATACTGGTACCAAAAGTAAATTCTGTATGCACTTTCTGAAAGTGCATATATGCACTCATGGTCCCGAATGGGTTAAATTACAAATAACACATTGAATCAGATTAGTCACATAAAAATGAAATAATAAATTTTCAATAAAATAAAATTAAACCTGCAATATTTAATTCTTTAGTTTCTATATCAAAGACAATCTCTTCTTGCATATTCAATATGTAAATTTTATCAATGTGTGGGTAGTTTTATTTTTTCACTGATCTTGTAACTTGAAATTACTAATTTTAGTTATACAAAATTTTTAAAACATTGTATAATAATGTCAAATATAAGATGTAGGGCAGAGCTTGTGCCCTTTGAAAATTTTCTTGGCGCCCTTTTTAAAGGTTTCTGTTAATAGACTATTTAGAAGTAAAATTCTATTGTAAAGAATGCGTTCTTTAAATTCATTAATATTTGCATCAAAGATATTTTTAAAACCTGTGAAAACACATTAAAAACCAGAAACATACTTTGAAAATTTATCATGCATATTTTCACGATTTGTAGTTATTGTTTATAAAGTGTAATTATTATGGTTAAATTTGGCAATAATTGGAAATAGCTCTTTTTGATACTTAAGAAGTAACAGAAAAATAAACATTTTTCACCTTTCGAAGACATGCATGAAAGTTCAGATTTTTTTCTTTTTGCTGTTGTCACACTGGCACATTGACTATGTTTTATACAAAGGGATAAAGAGGCATAATTCTTTCTTCTTGGCTTTTGAAATTTTGCGTTTTTTTCTTCTTTTTTTTTTTCAATTTGCTTAGAAAAATTAATAAAAAAATGCAGAACGATCTCATCTATGAAAGCACTTCCAGACTTGTCTCTCTTGAACCACCCATATGGACTGGTCACTATCATGTCTTTGTACTTTTTATAAAACTAAATTTGCACCATCAAAATAAGTCAAAGCGTATTTTCACATCATAAAAGAAACCTAGCAATATCTCTGATTTCCATGTTTATTTTTTTGTTATTGTTGTTATTATAGGCACAATTAAAGTTTCTGCCACCTTACCCTTCAAACATACCTCTCACAAAAAAATGTATAATTTGAAATTTAATACATGTAACTCTAGAACTGTAGGGGCCTTTTGTCTACCGCTGTAAGATTCATTTATATTGTGTTAAGATGTACGTGTATACTAATACTGTGAGATAATATTACTGCATGTTTTCAGTCATGTGAATAATGGCGCCCTCCATTGAGTGCCAAGAGCTGAGGTGCGTCCCTGCTTACTGAAAGGTTGGTCATGTCTGGTGTAGGGTATTTAAAAGAAAAATCAGATTTCTAATTTTTTTTTAATAATCCCCCCCCCCCCCCCAACTGTCGCATTTTCCTCCATATTTAGTTGTTTCTTTTATCATTTCATGGATGTTAATTTCTCTGCCCAATGGCACTCCTGAAGATCTAAACAGATTTTCAACACAGAAGCTTTTTTTTTTCTTCTTACAGCTTTTTATGTTGTACCACCATATAGTTTCATCATTAGTAACAAAGTATCATATCATGATCATTTTTGCATAGTTGTTAGTTGCATAAAAGATCTTGCTTAAAAAAATCTCATATTGCATCCACCTCAATACAAGATAAATCAGACTGTTTCCATATTTATAAAAATAAATGCAGGCAATTTAAGAAAAACAACATGCAATTATATATATATATATTTTTAAAATTGCAAATCATTTGACAAGACTTTACAGCATAACTTGGCAACATATCTTTCATTATAAAAAAAAAAGAAAAAAAAAACCAAAAATATTATGCCACTAGGAATTAATACAATTTTAAATTAAATACTTTCTATGCCTGATAAAAACTTACTAATTACAAATTTAGTATATTTTATTGTTTTCAAGATTGGGAATGGAGCTAGTAAAAGAATTACCGTATTTTTCAGCCTATTATCTACAAGCATATTTTTTCGCCAATTAAAATAAATGTTGCCGTATTATCCGCACCGCCCTATAATCCGCACTGGAAATGGAAATTTCAAATCTGGTCAATAGATGGTACTAGTCGCCAATAAACTGCTTGTAAAAGTGATATATTTTACTTCATCAAATGCATAAAACAATGATAAATTTATAAACAGAAATGGAAAATTTTTAGTAGATATGCAAATCCTCAGGAATTTTTTTTAAAGAAAACAAACATTGTGAAATAATTAAAAAAGAAAAGAAAAAAACATTTCGCATTAAATTTTTATATTTCTGGTAATACCACAGTCATATTTTTAAGTTTTTACCTTTCATTTATTATTTCTTCATTTAAATTGACAATAATTCAGAAAATGTGCTTAGAATACTTTAAAATTTCACTTACCTGAAAAATTCTTCAGTATAATAGAAACAAATAGTAATATAGTAAAATAGTCAGTAAATATAAAGCACACTACAGAATACTTTTACGCAAACATAAAAAGAGATTGATTAATTTTGATTAAAATTGATTAATTGACCCTAATCTCCTCTTGCGTTCGAGGTTAAGATATCACAAATGTTTCCCGCCATGTCACAAGTTTATGCTCCGTTACTGCTCTATGGCATGCAGCTTTGAGTTGGGAAAGGAGTCGTTGCTTAATTAAGGACTATAATTTTGGATATATTTTCCCGAAGTACATTTGTTGAAATCTGCTGGCGCCATCTGTTGTTGTATATGAGGAACATTAGCTCTTTTCACGATTATTCCGATTAGCAACTCAAGGAAAAACGTTAGATTATCCGCACCAGCCTATAATACGCAGAAAAAAATTTATGACTTTTTTAGCACATAATTCGCGGATAATAGGCCGAGAAATACGGTATTTAAGGCTCCTTTCATTTATTTAATTAGGCAAAACATTTTTAGAAACAAGAGTATCATCTTGGATTTAGTAAATTCTCATATTTAAAAAAATTAAGAAAATTTATGATTATAAAAACAGATTTTAATCAACCAATTAATAATCTTGACACTAACAGAATTTCTATGAAAAGATTGAAACACATTTTAATTTTTTACCTGTTGGAGATATTTAGGCAATGTAAATTGCAGAAGCTTTTAAAATAAGATAGGAATTTTCAAAAACTTACACTACTTAAATTTTTATTTTGTACATCAATCCTATTAAGTTGTATTTAGAAAAAAATTCTCCATTCTCTGACAAATCAATCAATAAAAATTCCAGACTTCTACAACCAAAACTTACCAAGTTATGATACTTCGAATTTTATAAATTTCAGAATATTCTTTCCGGAATTCAAAACTCGCTTTTCTGTTTTTGTGTAGAAAAGCTCCAAAATTTCAATAATTTTCAGAATATCACAACTCTGTACTTGTTCTGTATGTTTTGGTTGCAGAAGAGAAGAATGGAATTTTTACTGTTTTAATAGTCAAAGCATGGAGAAGATGCTTCTAAATATAACATGACCAGGAACCATACAAATATTTTAAATGTGGAACTTTTTGAAAAAAAATTGTCAGGAATATTTTGCCAACATAATCTTAATTTCTACCTTATTTTGATCTTCTTGGAACTTCTTGAATGTTGAAAGAAACAATCATACATTTATATAGTTATTTAGAATATATGGCATACAAAACTGAATGGAGTTTATTAGATTCCAACTCCAACAACTAAATCTAAACTACCCTCATCCATAATTTCCACTGTTCATTTTTTTATTCCCTTCACCAATATATACAGTTTAGAATCTTTAAAACTTTTTATTTAAATAAATCAATTTAGGTTACTTCTTTGGTTCTCACTTGCAGCATATGAAAAAAAAATTAAGAACCGTTGAAACTCTTTATTAATAATAATAATCTGATGTACTTACTGCTCTGTAGTAACAATATATAATTATCTTACTCCTAAATTATCTGTTTCCCTCCTCTCTTTCTTCAAACACTTGGGATCTGGAATCTGAGTCAGGCCCATCTTGGGGCAAAAGAGTTTGAGTTGGTCGCTAAAAACAAGTCACTCAGCTAAATTTAAAAGCACACACCAAATTTTAAACCGTACACTCCAGCAATTATTACTGAAAGACAGTACTGTAACCGATTGCTTTTGTGTGTCCCTGTAAATGAATAAAAATGCTATGAATGCCCTCATCTAATGTGATCATAGTGAAATTCAGTGATTCATATTAGTTTCAATACATTTGAAATAATGTAATGTCATTAAAATACTCTACAAATGATTTTTCCCATATACCATAATATAATGGAATATTTTTGAGTGCCCCAGTAAATGAATTATTTATCGTACATACTTCCTATACAATACCAAATATGCTTTGGTGACCATAAATAACCTTTATCCATTGCATGAAAATCCGAGTATATTTATGTCAGTTAGAGTGTGGACAGACGGACAAACAAACCGAATGCATAAACATTTTTCAACTTTGTTGGAAAGCATTAAAAACAAAATTTCATGATTTAGTAGCCAACTATGGCAATTTATAGAAGAGTTGGTTCTTACGTATTAACGCCACCGCAGCTTATATATATATATATATATATATATATATATATATATAATAAATATGAAATCACAAATATATGAACAAATGGTAAAATTCTAATAGATGAACAAAATATGAACATAGGAAACCAGTATGTAAAATAAAACTATGAACAACCCACAGAATCATCAGAGGTGCTTGTTGATAAATTCATAGTGAAGATGCGTTATTTCATCTATATATATATATATATACTTATTATTATTATTGCTGCGGTGGAGTAAATACGTAAGTACAGAAGACTTGCAAGCAGGGTTGCAATAAAAAACTGGTTAAAATTTAAAAAAGCCACGCAAGTGGCTTTTATTGGTTTTAACCGGCTTTTTTGGCCATAATTGGCTTTTATACAGTGCAGTATTTAATTACAATCTACACATTTTTAAGTGCTTTTTATTTAGTTTTAATGACATTTAATTTACTTAGAATTTAATAAATAAACCAATTTCTCAATAATGAAGACATTAATATTAATCCCACCTTTTTTTTTCCATTTTTACTGCTTTATAAAATTAAAGAGAACAAGAGTTACAGTAGACTCCCTCAAATCTGCACACCATCGCTGATGTAAACAAAGAAACTGTCAATTCAGATGTAGGCAAAAAATTACAAAATTCTTTCGTTTTATATCATTCTATATGTAATTCTTGATAATATGACTGAAATCATGGTTTTTCATGAAGGAAGTATAAATTTATTTCTGAAAAAAAAAAAAAAAAAAAAAAAAAAAACCATTTTATTGCTGATACTACTGGTAATATCAATATTTTTACAAAATATATTTATGTATTAATCAAGCTTTTTTTATTATTAAGACTGCACTGCAAATAGAGGCGTCTTAAATTCAAACAGATATGTGACTGAAAAAGCAATTAAGACACTTAAACGTCTGAAAACAAAATTTCAGACATGATAGATGTCTAAATTTAAGACACATAAACGTCTTATTATGATCATGGCATAAATGAACTGAAAAAAATGTTAGAATTATGATTATATGTCTGAATTTAAGACACTTGCAATTTTAGACATTTCAGGAATTCAGCCATTTGAACCACTCACCAAGTAAAATGAACTGAAGTGAGTAGGTTTGTTTGTTGTTGCAAGCATGAACGGTGCGCGAGAAGAACGCGACCGGATTTGATTATTGCTGATTTGGCGGGCAACGGCTTTTACTCAACGGATTGGCGAATTTGAATTAAAGTATCTCAGTACAGTTAATTTGTCTGAAGTGTTAAAATTGCTTTTAAATTTATCAACATTTGATAAATTATTTGAAAGTGTGACGATATATTTTTCCTCAATCCGAAATCTCTATAATGACGTTTGTTATTCACATAATAAATGGAATCGTCAGTCGTCGTTATAACCTTATAACGCACTTAAAGTTTCTGCTTTATTTCCAAAACATTACACTGAAAGAAGATTTGAACTTTGAATTCTCTTACTTGTAAATCGAAGATGAGTCAGAAAGTGAGTGTATCATCATTAATGAAGAGAAAGTAGTGACGCAGCATTTACTTTCTTTTGTGAAATAGTATGCACATCTACACATACATCCGTTGGTGTGTTAGTCGTTAGAGAAATTTTTTTTTTAGCATAGTGATCCGATGTCTGTATTTTATATCTTTGTGTCTTCATTTTATACATACTAGACGAAAATTTATATTCGGTTTATTGGAATGGTTTGTCAGTACGTGCTTATAAATGGAGATCGAAAAAAAAATCATTTGGGAATTATATTTTTCATGGAAATATAAAATTTTCAAAATTTTTACGATAATTTTTATTTAAGACTCACCAAATATTCAAAAGAATAGCATGATATTTATAAAAATACAGTGCTAAAATAATATGAATACGCATATATTTTTAAAATGGCGTTCAATATCGTAAAATAATATGTCCTTCAAACTGGATTAGCTGTTACAGTTTTGGATATTTACGCCAAGGTAAGGTATTCCACAGGTTTGGAATGATAATTCACAGAACGTTCTTACATATATATTATTATTTATTTACTATTTAAATTATTCTTATTAGACTAATTTGCATTTTTAATATTTTTGTCTTTTTTTTATCAAATAAATATATTTTGTGTGAAAAGATTTGTTTGCTTATTTCTGATGCTTTTCAATGAGTGCATATGATTTTCAGTATTAATAAATATATTTAATTCTCATCTAGATCTTTACTTTATAAATTAAAGTTTCATGTAGTAAATAATCTATTTATTGATTGAATAATAACGTGAAAAATACAACAGTTTCAATTAGATTTGGTAAGATGTAAAGAAGTTTTGAAATTATGGAATTAATGTTTCCTGCATGCTATTTAAAAAGAATATTTATAATTTTGTTAATGATTGTTAAATAGCTCATATCATCTGAGCAACATATTAAAAAATTGTTCAGTATAAGTTTAAAAAGAAGCTAATTTTTATATAACTTTGCACAAGTAAGTTCTTTCCTTGCGAATTCCTTTATCTTATATTAGTGATATAATTTTACATACAAATTTTCATTTTTAGTGACAAGAGTGCCATTTATTTATCTTACAGAGTATATTATTGAAGTGATTTTTTTTTATATTAACAAATTTAAATTTATCTTTGAGAAACCATGAACTTTTTATTTTTTGTTTTATATGGTGGATATAGAGTATGAAAAGAAATCCCGAAAGTATAAGGGTTTGTGTTATCGTGTATTTCGGAGTATTTGTAAACTTGCAGTTTTTCCTATTGGAAATAAATCACTCTTATTGTATTCAAATGTACGCCGATACTATATATATATATTTAATAATCCTTATGAAAATTTATTTCAAGATGGAATATACCTAGTATGTATTTCCTGCGTTACATCTCAACACCATACTTAAATTTTTAAAACATGAAGCGATCTTGAAAGTAATTATAAACAAATTATAAAAATCGGCGTAATTAATTAAATATGTGCGGAAAATATTAAAAAAATCAATTTAAATAACATCATGCAAAAAATTTCAATAATATGAAAAAAAAAAAAAAAAAGAAGATGGGTATAAGAATTCTCGCCCATGACAGTAGGAGATATTTTTCATTTTTGTAATAAAATTTAAGACCTAAATAAACATGTTGTGAAAACGCACTTCTAATGCAAGATTTCAATCAAGTATTGCCAATAATTCTGACTGATTGATAAAGTGTAACTATGCTGATATTTAATATATTTTGAAAAAGTAACATGGTTTGAAGATTAATTATTCTTATAATTATTTTTGCTCCGAGTATGTATATATTTTCATATTATTATAACATTTTTTAATACAAATTATTTTTATTGTGATGTTTATGGGAAGAAAAATGTTTTTAGAAGTGTTTTTCAACCCTCAAAGAATTTTTTTAAGCATATCTGGGTGCTAAAAAGAATCCATGAAAATAATAATAAAACAGAAACTCATTAAAAAAATAAAAAAATTCTGGATTTTAAGTTTTATTTATTTATTTATTTATTTTATTTTTTTGGTGTGTGTGTGTGTGTGTGCCTGTGTTCGTTAATGAGAACGTTAATATCAACACACGTTATCTTTTAAATTTAGTTTGTAGAATATTATTGAATAGTATCAACAACTGGACCTAGAATTTATTTGGAACATATTTCTTATACTGTCACAAAAAAGGTAAATACTTTTTACCCTTTAGAATGTGCACATAAATGAATATACAGCAAAACCTCTGAATAGCGGACACCTCGAGAGCACGGAATTAGCCCGCTATTTGGTGGTGTCTACTTTAAAGAGGTGAAGACGTACAGATTTAAAGGTGTTGGAAATAAGAAAAAAAAAAAAAAAGGCGTGTCCGCTATTCAGCAATTTCCGTTATGGAGGTTTTACTTTAAATACACACAGTAAAACCTGCGTAACGGACATTCCTGAATAGGGGATACGTCTGTTTAGCGAATCATAGGGCTTCTGCTTAAAACATGGGCTAAGGGTACCTGCTCCTTTTTGTTTTTTATTGGGGGGGGGGGGCGTTGATACAATTTTCGTAAATCTGCAATTTTGAATACCTTTCGAAATTACGCTGATTATAATGAATATTTTGAACGGTTAGAGTAATACAGTATGATTTAAGAAGGTTTTCGCTACACAGAGATTTCTGGTATTCGGGAATGTTCATTAGCGGACACTTCCGAGTTCCGAATTCTGGTCACTTCTATTTAACGAACCATAACGTTGGGTTGGATTTTTCGCAGACGCAGGATTTTATTAAAGCATTAGCAAATTGGGCGATGCCCCCTTCCCTTTGTATTTTGGTGGCCCCAAATTTGGTATTCTATTTTTGTAAAACTGATATTTTGAATGTCTTTCAACATTATGCTGATTAATGTGCTGTTGTCAAATGTTTCAATATTTCTTGCTAATGATAAATAATATAATAACAAAAAAAAAAAAAAAATAAAATAAATAAAAATAAAAGTTTCATACTTTTTTTTTTTTTTTTTTTTTTAATGTTGGGATCTCATATACTGAAAATTTTGTGTAATCTAGTGTTAGATTTTATTTAACACACAAATAAAAATGTCACTGGGAATATCTAATTTAAATGGAAAAAAAATTGA
Source organism: Maratus speciosus (assembly GCA_963932465.1). Lineage (NCBI taxonomy): Eukaryota > Metazoa > Arthropoda > Arachnida > Araneae > Salticidae > Maratus > Maratus speciosus. The sequence goes on from OZ010796.1 coordinate 380,362,349, forward strand.
ACAACAAATCAGGGATAAGATTCTTTCTGAAGGAGTGAATCATTTTTTTTTAATAAATGGGAATAATTGGTTACCATAAAGCAGAGTTGATTGCAGCATGGACAAACTGGGCTGTTTCTTTGTGCCTTTAGCTTTACGTGCTCCTACATTTGGTATGAAATTTCTATAAAGCTGATATTTTAAATTTGTTTTGATCTTATACTTATTTTAATAAATATTTTGTACTTTTAGAAAATGATTAGGTTAAGAAAAAGAAATATTTATCCAAATATGTATTTGTATTTAATGACATTGAATAGGCTTAATTTTTTTTTGTAACAGTATATGAAAGGCGCGGGCGGGCGGGGGGGGGGGGGGGGAGACGAATGAATACTAGATCTTTGGACTAGAATTAATTTAAAGTTCTCACTGAAAGTAAGAAACGTGTTTTATGCGCGCATATATGATATCACATAAATACATTTTTAGGTGATTGTATATATATATATATATATATATAATATCCTGTTCCAAAACTACAAAATACTGATTACAATCGTCATAAGTTCAAAAGTGATTTAAAATATCAGTTTTATGAAAATTTTGTACCCAATTTGGGGTACCCTAAAATAAGGGGGCAGATGCTTCAAAGTTTTCCTGCGCTGCGATCAGCTCTGCTTTATGGTAACAAATTATTCCCATTTATAAAAAAAATGTTTCAATGTGGTCAAATATGGCTGCGTATGTGGCTTAGAAAGAAAAGTGGTCAAAGATGGCTTCATATTGGTGGTGGGGGGGGGGGGAGGAAACCGGCTCTCAAAGATGGCCGCAATTAAGACATTTGAAATGTCTGAAATTCAGATGCAAGAAGTGTCTAAAAATTTTCAGACATTTTAAAATGTCTGAAAAACGAACACTCTTGTTTCAGACACTTAAGTGTCTGAAATTCAGACACAAGAAGTGTCTGATAATTTTCAGACATTTTAATACGTCTGAAAATTGAACACTGCGTTTCAGACACTTAAGTGTCTGAATTTCAGACATTTCAGTTTAGAGTGTGGCTAAACTTGAAATAAAGCTTCCTTAATTTATTATTTTTACGTGAATTAATAGGGTACCTTTATGAGGAAAGTTTCATTGAATAACAAGGAAAATGTATCTCATCTTTATTATGCATATTTAATTATACATGATTAATTATTCACTGGACCTTTACTTTTAATAATTTAATCATTTTTAAAATCATCTAACTTTTTATCATTTTAGTTTATTACTTTACTGTTATTTTCATATTTACTATATATATTAAAATAATAATAAAAATAATATACTATATTGCATTTATTAAAATTTTGATTACATTATTACATTCAAATTACTGTTTAAAAAATGTAAACAAAGCAATGATCAGAAATCTGCAAAATTCTAAAATCCGCACAACATCTGGTCCCAAGCTGTGCAGATTTGAGAGAGCCTACTGTACTTAGTTAATGTTTTATTACTTAACTAATTTTAAGAGCTATTAATATACAAGTCTTATTTTATTTCTTATAAACATTTAAAAGCACGTGTAATAAAATAAAAACACCATTTCTCACTATTTATTAAAAACAGTATTATGAATAGCATATGCATGAATATGCACTCTTTTAAATAGAAACAAGCTTTTCAAAATGTTAACTCAACAAATTTTATTTGAACATTCTTTATTTATGTTATATTTTCTTTGTTTATTTGCTTTCTGTATTTTATATACTAAACGCTCCTTAAATATTATATCCTTTCCTTCCTAATTTCTCTTTTAACATTGTTCATTCTATGACTTAATCTTTCCATATGAACATGTTTCAATTTTGATGTGTTACATTTAGTAATTGTTTAATTAGATTTAATTTTTAAAATGTGTGGTATATGCAGAGTTATGTAAAATATAGAATTTCCAAGCACCACTTTGGAGTAGGTATAATTTATATTCTTTTCGATATTAATAATTTTTTTTTTTTTTTTCAGACATAATGCCTTCACAGTTGCCATCTAGCAGTTATAGACTTATTTATATAACAAATTTATTAGAAATTGTTATAATTTTTTTAGTAGCAAATATTTATAAGCGTATTAAAAATAAATTAATCCAAATTTAATATGAATTAGCTGTAAACTAACTTTTTAAGTAAAAGCTGGCCGGCTTTTTTTTTGGCCTGGCTTAAAGCCGGCAACCCTGCTTGCAAGACATCAATAAAGAAACATAAAACACATATTAAAATACAAACAACTATTGGTGATATATTTAACAAATATAAAAACAAATGGTACAGATGTCATATTCGCCCCATATTGGCGCGATTTTTTTCGGTTGCCAATTTGGCGAAAACATCAACAGCATAAACAACATAATCCGGGTTACCACATCAAGCAAAATAACGACACTTTGGCGCAAGTTAAGTACCTGTTGCCTATATGATATTGGCGACAGAAAAAAATCGCGCCAATATGGGGCGAATATGACATCTGTTCCAAACAAATATATTTTTTAAATAAATTTTACTTAATTCATATGTTTAAGTGTGCAATTAATTTTGAGCATTCACAATCTACAATGTCAAAATACTATGAATAAAAAAAAAAAGAGTAAAGAAACAAAGAAAGAAAATATACATGACCTGCAATCTGCAAAACATTTGGAACCCAACTGTGCAGATTAGTGGTCTTCTACATCTACAGTAGTAAAATTTCAGTTTTGATCTGTTCTTTAGTTTGTGATAATTGTATTTTTTGGGTCTACAGGATACAAAATTGCAAAATTAATAATGCAGATAATACAGAACTTTTTAATTTTCTTTTATCAGATTTGTGAGAACAAAATAATGAAATAATAAAATTTTCGCTTTTGTTTTGCATTCATTTCCACACAATTTTTGAAAACACCAAACAATGCTTAAATTGTAAAAAAAGCACCTTCTATTTTTCAGGTCTGCAGGAAATTAATGTAAAATCAAAATTAAATATTCTCCCCCCCCCTCCCCCCACAATCTGAAACAGCACTGATTTAATAAAGCTTTCATTCTTTTTTTTCATTTCCCTGAAAATATTTGCTCTTGTGAGACCTGAATTAACATTGAGATGGTATCCCCCCCCCCCCCCACAATCAAATTCCTTATGCCAAACTTACATCAAAATTGTGTCTCCATCTTTAATGAATTTGCATAAAAAACTTTCCATAGTGCATAAACGAAAACTCTCCTGTATCTGACTCCAGCCGATTCACGGTTAAAATTTAATTTCATTTTTATGTTGTAAGACAATTTCTGCAAATCTATTTCCAAAACATGAAACACATGCATTCTACATAAAATTACCAATTACAATGACATAACTGTTGTTAGTATTTAAATATCTAAAAACATTTTATTTAGGATAGATGTGCCAGTAATAGACACCCTTAACAAATTTCTTTAATGTTTTTTAATTAATAGTTGTAATTATTACATTCCAGTTTTTTCAATATTATATTAATCTATCAACAATATTTAACCATTCTCATAGTCTCATTTCCCAATATGAATCAAAATTTAATTGTAAATAACAAAAATATATCAAAACTCCTAAAATGTCAGTTATAGACACCCTTTTTTCTAGTACTAATGGCCGAATTTTCGGACTGATGACCAATTTTTTTTAATTTTTGGAAAATTCGGAACAGAATCAGACCTGCTACTTTCTTATCTTGTGTTTGGGAGAATCACCGATCTGGATGCCATAAATTCCGTACGAATTTCACCCCTTTCCTCCATCGATACACCTTTCAACAATCACATTTGGCAAGGAGTGCCCATTAAGTTTGGCGAATGAGGACAATAAAGTTAATCGCCACATTTTAACTGTTACTCAACGATTGCCGAGTGCTAATTTTGTGCTATACAGATGGATAGTTTAAAATACTAAATATCAGGCAATTACAGCTATCAAATTATTCAGACAGTGGGGGATTTAAAAAGGTAATAATGATTAAAAAAAAAAAAATGGAGTATTAGTGTATCGTTTTAGTTTCGTCTCACTATTTTTTTACAATTAAACTTTCAGAGGCTACTTAATATATTAGTAATAATTAATATTACAAATATGAAAGAAATGATACTGGGAGTTGAGTTAGATATTTTAAATACTAAATAAAATAATTTCAAAATAAAACTGTAGAACTGATGTTTGGGGTCACTGATCTGCAGATTTACTAGTTTCATGATTACTATAACTTTCATTCATATTACAATGGGTGGAGAATTTCTGAAAATCTTACCAGCCAGCAAAACAAAACATACAGTTGAAAATTGTTATGATAAACTTTATACAACTTCAAAAATAATTTATTACTGTTACTTCAATCTTCAGTGCAGTTTCATAATTTTTCTTTTCTATGAAATTAAGGAATGTATTACAAGAGAGGAAAGTTGAATACAGAATAAAATTTTATTAGGTACAAAATTTACATTTCAGGAATTTGGAAAGTTGTAAAATATAGCTAACTAGTAAAAAATAAAGTTTTTGGCATTATCTCCACAGTTTCCAGATTTTGAAGACTACCTAAAAATTCACTCGCCAGTGGCAAGTAAAATGGTGTATTTCCTCACCCCTGAATACTAAAATAATATATCTTTTTGTCACAGATGAATAAGCACAAACATTTAAGACAGAAAATAAATTTTTAACAACTTTTGCAACTTAATTGCTTTTATTGAATGGGGAGGGATTAAGCCCTATGAACCCCTCTTTGACTGTACTCTGAAACAATATTTTCTGCTTCCTGATTGGTTTGATTGCCAGATTATAAAATATGCAAGGCAGAGATACATAAGAAAATATATACATTGAAATTTTATTAACCACATAAAATAACTTAAAAAGCAGCTATTTATAAAAGTTTTGGTGTTATTACATTTTGGTAAGTGTAATTTAAAAATTAAATTTGATTATTTAGGTTTTCATTCAAGTCAAAATATTTTATGCACTATAAACATTACTGAAATTGCATTTTTAGCAAAGTCTACATGGTGTGTCCATTAATGGAAAATGACTACCGTATATACTCAAGTGTATTTATAAGTCGACCCCTCCAATTCTTATGCAAAATTTTGAAAAAAAAAATTAATTTCCGTGTATAAGTCGAACCACATTTCTGGTAGTATGTTGAAAAGTGATTTGTAATCGAAGATAAAAAAAAAAATAATAATAATAATAAATTTTCATTAAAATAGTAAATTTTCTTTCACGTTTCTAATCAAACTTTTTTTTAATTCAATGTTTTAAAACTGTATAATATGTAAAACCGAAGAAGCTTAAACTATTTTGAAACCTATTCACATCAATTTAATGATACTTAAAAAAGAAAAATTTCGGTACTTGTTAGTTATCATCGACCAAATTACTGTCGCCAAATTATAAAATTAAATGCCAATAATAGTTGCCATTAATTAATTGTGAGATTAAATGCCAATAATGGCCAATAAAACCATTAATTCGACGTTTTGTATTTTTATTAATGTTTTACTAATTTATTTGTTCTTTCGTTATTTAAAATAAAAATTGTGTCAATTTGTATAATTTGGCGAAATTGGTCGACGGGATAACTAATAAGTACCAAAATTTCTTTCAAAAATCTATACAAGCCTTAATTTATTCCTGACAAGGGAAAACAACTTCTTAAGACTGCTAAAATATAGTAGTACTTTGTATTGTAGGACTTAAATTCTTCGACTTATACACGAGTATATATGGTAATTAAACATCCCAGTAATAGACACCCCTCTTAAAACATTAAAAATAAATTAAATTTTATAAATGCCTATTAGTACATAAAATTTAAAGTTTTCTATTACTACCAAAACAAAAAGTTGCAAATTTGGAAAGAAAATATATATAAATTTATTAAATGAAGTCAGCTCTTAGGGGCTGTGCATATATAACGTTATCGCTTTTTTGGCAATTTTGAACACCCTCCCCCCCTTACGATATCATACGTTATCATCTCTCGAACCTCCTCCCCCCCCTAATGATATCGTTATCAATGTCTAAAAATTCTTTTATTTTTTTAATTTTTTTCTTTTGCTTAAGTGATACACAAATATAGTTACATTTATTTTTCGCATACTTCATTGATTCATATGAAGAGAACTCAATATCACTTTATATATGAAAAAACTTTTTATCAAATAACACTTAAAAGAAATATTTGCTATTTAAAAGTATTTTATAATAGCTTTTTGTTACATAATACATTCAACAATAATAATGCTTTCTTGCACTTGACCTTGCACGGGGGGGGGGGGGGGGGAGAGAGACAGAGCTTCTTATCACCAAAACAGGTGGACAACATTCTTTCTCTTATACTAATTTTAATAATAACTTTGTACTTTCATAAAAATAGATAGCAGACTAAAAAAAGATAACATTCTATTTTGATGTAAAGGCTAAGTTATAAATAAAAAGAGAAAATTTTGGTTGGATCAAAAATGATAACGATATCAAAAGACGAACCTCCCCTCCCCCTAGAGATATCTAACGATATCATTTGCCAGACTCCCCCTCCCCCCTAAAATGATAACGTTATATATGCACAGCCCCTTAGCATGTTCACTAAGATTTTCACTGAAAAACATGGAACTTTGAAACATTATTTTCTGCTTCCTGATTGGTTTGATTACGAGTGTCAACAATAATGCAAGATTATAAAATATACAAGGGGGAATTGTAAAAAAATAATAAAAGTTAAATTTTTATTCGTTACTTTTTTATAAACCAAAAACATTGAAGGGTGCCCAGCCCATTACTGACACATCTACCCTATATGTTATTATTGTTTTATATATACAATTTACTTATGTTTGCATAAAAGTAAACAAATGGCTTGTTTATGTTAAATAAATTCTATAAATATTGAAGTAATTGCTTGTTGAGTCTGTGAATAGACATGAAAAAGGCCCCAATACTTGTTTATGTACGGGATATAAAGCATTTCATTTATAAATGATATGCTAATTTGCAGTTTTTATAATTTCTGTAATTACTAGTTATAATTTTATTAATTAAAGTATAAAAAAATATATGTTACAATTAGAGGTTTAATTGGTTTGGAAATATAAAATTCTGCGTAGCTATTCAGCATTGTAACCCAACAAAAAAAATCAAAATTTAAATAAAAAAAAAAATTGACAACAAATGAATTTTGAATTTCTAAAAATATTCATTTTTTTTTTTAAAACACCGTAACTTATATGCGCTCTTTAACAAAAATTATAATTACATAAGATGTGGGTGAGGCAAAAGAGTTATTGGCAACTAAAAATTATTCCTGGCAGCAGATTTTCTTTTATTTGTAGATTTATAAATCCAAATCATATTTCATGTACATCGAGCGAACGTTAAACGGTGCTAATGAAAATCCAACAGTCTAAAAAGCTAGTTTAATTTATTGCCCACACTATGAAATTAAATACAAAACACACGATGATTTTTTTAAATATGTTAAATTACAATTTTAAACAGATTTATATTAAAATATGATTTTCATGATTTTTTTTTCTGTCTTAATGAATGAATGGCTGCCAAAAATAGCAAGTTTCGAAAGCAATTAAACCTGCAATTAGATCGTACTACGGAATACTTGTAATCTGAGAAAGTATAAAAACTGAAAACAAATAATTTCATTAGTTAATAACACAAACAACAAACAATACATGTCATAGCAGCCCTATTTGCATTTGTACTTTGTAATAAAGTTATTGCAATTTTATTAATCTAAACTTAACAGATTTCTAACCAAATAGAAAATGAGAATACTCCAGCTATCAGTCTAATCGATTTCAGTTTGTATAGTACATATCAACTGAATTCAGTTTAGATCAGTTGATATCTGAATCACATTTGGAAACTACAATTTAATTTTAAAACAATAGTTATAAAGAAATAAAGACTTACCGTACCGTTTCCTTTAATGTTTCCACTTCAATGTCGCAAAACGGCTATGTCTTGAAACGCCATCGAAGTTTCAAATTCAAACTTTCTACTTGCGCGCGCCATAAAATGGCGTCTGTTTACTTTCTCTCGCTAGCAATGAATTTTTCACTGCGCAAGCGTAAACTTTTTATCCTTTTTGGGGGAGAGAGCGGCAAATAAATTGAACTCCTGTACGTTCTTTGAGAGCCGTGCTGTGCCGGCCGCGAAATTCTAAAATGGAGGGCCAAAATCACAGTCAGATGAAATCCGAGCACCTCATTGGTCATTGAGTCGCGTCCTTTTCAGAGAGCAATCTCTAGCGCTAGGGGAAACGTCGAATACTGCCTTTTCCGAGAAAAAAATCATGTATTGAAGCGGATTTTTTCTGTTTCATTTAAAATTAGCCATCGAAATTAACTCAAGATATTTTGATGACTTTTTATAAAATGTGAATGAAAGATTTCGATTTTAAGTTGTAAAAAAAATTAAATAATATGGCAAGTACTTTCTTAGTTAATAAAAATTAAAAATGAAACTTGCATTTTTTTTTCCCTTATGTTACTTTTAAAATCCAAAATAAAACAAATATTCGCACTTTTCTATAGAAAAATTTAATAACTAACTTAGAATACTAAAACCTTTCAAAAATGTTTGCCTAATGGAAAATAATTTTAAAAAAAATAATGTCAGTTTTTAAACCGATTTTAATCATTAAGAATAAACAGAACAAAAAATATTACATGAACAATTTTGTAATAGTATGTACAATAAGTTATTTTGTTTCCTGGTTCATGTATTTGGAATTTTTAAATCTATTTTTCACTCACTTCCTGGTAAGCTAAGGTTATAAAAATTATGAAAGCAGGTGTGTTTTCAATGACATGTAACATTTTAATATTTAGAGAATTTAATTATAAATTAGTAATATGTTTCCCTAAGTAGGGTGCAGGTGATAAATTGCTAAATATTGTTTATGGTTATAATTGTGTAAGAGTTACAAGAAGAATGGAATTAATTATGTGCCAAATCATGCACGATAAAACATGCCAGCAACAATGAAATATTTTAAATGCTATTAAAATGTAAAAAAATAAAATATAAATAAAACATAAAGAATGTAATATATATTTTTTTAAATGCACTTTTATCATTAATTAATTTATTTATGATTTCATGTTTCAAAAAATAATTTAGAAATCTTGAAAGGTTGTTTAAACTATGCTTTTTTTCCTTTTACATATATCTGCATAAAAAAAAAGAGAGAGAGAGAGAAAATAGTGATTTTTAAAATAAATGCACAAGTTCATACTTTTCTAATCGTAAATTAAACGAAGGAAATTTCCATAATTGGGGTCCACGGCAATTAACACATTGTAGCGGACTTGAATAGCAGTCATGAAACTAGGCTTGATTTTTAAGATAAAATAAAAGAATGTTTACCTTTTATGTCCCAAATTATGAATTTATGAAAATTTCATTTTCTAAAGCATGTTTTGTGAATTTTTGAACACTACATTAGAAGTTTTACACAATCATTTAATAAATTTTAGAAAGATTTTGCCGAAATTAATTAATTAAATTGAATTTATAGGGATTTTGTGCAATATTTGTAACTCCCCTTAAATCTTTTATTTAAAATATTTTTTTTTAGTATTTTGTAGAATTACAAAATATACAAATATAATTTTTTACAATATAAATATTTCCGAACAGAAACTATCATCTCCCCCCCCCCCCCCCCACACACACAAACACACACCCAATCTGTCAAGAAAGCTGAAAAAGATGCAAAGACAAAAGAAATTAGTTTTTTTTTCCTTTTGTGCAGCCAATAATGTTTTTTGGAACAAGATAAAGTAAAATATCTATAATTCATTCTAAACAGTATAACTACTAATCGATGTATTAAATTAGTTTTATAACAAGTTATTTTAATGGCACTTTAATGTACCGTCGGACATAAAGGGTTAAAAACAGAAAAACTTTTTTACTTTCATATTTATTTTTTGAGCAGAAAACCTGGGGCGACTTAAAAAAAAGTTTTTGGATTTATTTTTAAGGTTTTTTTTGCATTTATTGCTAAATAATTAATTTTATAATTTAGATATATTCTAAATTAAAGAGAGAATTCTAAATTATTCTCCCCTCATCGTTCTTTATGGAAACTTCTAGGATAGATGTGTCAGTAAGTAATATATGCATTTATTTCTGTTATTTCAATTAAATTTTGTTTCAAAATGGAAAATGTTACTATGAGATTGATTAAATATTCCTAAATAAATCTAAAAGATGGATGCTATGCAAATAAAATAGTATAAAAACTAGAATATAATAATTATAGATGTTAATTGAGAAAAGTCGGCCTTTAGCTAAATGTTTTAAATTAAATTTTAGCTTAGCAAAAATTTAATGCATAAGTAATGCATAAGTATTAATGAATAAGTAATTTTAATTTTAGCATAAGTAAACTTAATGCATAAGTAATGAATAAGTTAAATGCATAAGTAATATATGCATTTATTTCTGTTATTTCAATTAAATTTTGTTTCAAAATGGAAAATGTTACTATGAGATTGATTAAATATTCCTAAATAAATCTAAAAGATGGATGCTATGCAAATAAAATACTATAAAAACTAGAATATAATAATTATAGATGTTAATTGAGAAAAGTCGGCCTTTAGCTAAATGTTTTAAATTAAATTTTAGCTTAGCAAAAATTCGGTAGCATCAACATCTACTCCATGAAAAGGTGCGCTCCCATAAATATATTTTTCCAACTACAGTACTGAAGAAGACATTAAATTCTTTATTTTTAAAATTATTTGTGTAATTTTTTTTTATATAAAGTTACATAAAGTTTTTTTATTTAAAGTTTCCGATTTAAAGTCTAGAAAAGGATCTTTTTTTGATAGTTGTTGACTTTTTCTAGAATATTATTATTATTATTATTATTTGTAATTTTATGGATTTAAATGGCGGGTGAAAGGGGGGGGGGTGTTAGAGGAGAAAATTTATTGAGATTTTTACCATACGGAATTTATAGACAATTTTTAAATGGTTTTACAAGTATTTTTCAATGAAAACTAATTTTTTTTTATTAAAGAATATTTGTCATGTCATATCATTTAAAAATTGTTACAACTTATAATCTAAATTATTCACTCTCGTTGTATAAAATGGTATCAAAATATCTTAAATGAGTTAATTTCGATTGTTTATTATAAATAAAAGCGAACAAAATAATAAGGTAAATAATGCAATAAATAAGGTAACAATCGCTTCAAAATTACTTTTCCCCTCACTTCTTCCGAAATTCAAATGGAGAAACAAGTTGGTGATCCTCACCCTTGTCTCTCTTAAAACCCCGCGACCACACAACCAATGGGGTGGCTGTATTTCACCTGACTGTGATTTTGGCCCTCCATTTTAGAATTTCGCGTGCCGGCCAAACTCGGTTTTTGAGCTGGCAATTATTAGACGGTGGATATTTATAGAGTTGAATTCAGGGGGTGGCCTGGGGGACATTCCCCTCCCCCCCCCGCGGAAGATTTGAGATTTTGTATTTTCAATGGTCAAAAAGCGCAATTTCCCCCGGAACTCTATAATGTCCCCCCCCCCCCGGAGACACAGGAATCCCTTCCGGAGAAAAGTGTCAGAATTCAACACTATTAATCCGTATGCTGTATTTTTTTTATGCAACAACATTTGGTCTACCGTAAAAAAGTAGCAATTTACGTACTTTTTTGGGGCAAGTAAATTAAATGGCCTACCGAGGGCGACAAGATATCAAAAAATATCCCATTCCCCGAAGTAATATTCGAAATATAGTTTACTCTTTTAAATGAAATAAAAGCACCTCCCCCCCCCCCCCCCACACACACACACATCCGTTTCAGATAACGTTTTAAAATATGAAAAGAAAAAGAAAAACAGAAACTAATAATGAGTTGTTAAGGTGAGGTTAAGAAAGGAGGGGGGTGGGGGCTCTCCTAATGAAAAACCTTAATTTATTTTGTTCTTCGTGGTTAATCACTTGAGAAGAATATATTTGTCTCTTTTTTTCAAAATCTATAGAGAAAAGGAATTTTTCTGTTAATTAAATGTAAAAATCTAGCAAGATGAAAAGGACTTCCCCTTACCAGCGCCCATGGAATGCAATACTCGTCATAATGTTCTCGTAATGTTTTCTGGGGGGTCTGTAAGCAGAGTCACAGCCCCCCCTCCTCATTTCCACACACATATACTCCAGCACGGAGAGATGTCTAAAAGAAATCCCCACCCGGAAGTTTTAAAATTTTTTATTAATTAATTTCAGAAAGTGCAATTTCCACCCGAAGCTGCAGAAAGTCCTCTTCCCGGACAAAAACATCTAAATTTAACACTGAACATAGCGTTAACTGAAATACGTTTTTATTGTGTTCTGTTATAAGTATGTGTTTCGTTTGCCATTCAATCTTTATCAAAGTTCCTGCTGATATTCGGCAAACGCATTTTTTCACACATTCTCAAACACCTGGGATAGCATTAAACAGATTGGAAACACTTCTTGACATCTCAGGCGTACGTGAATGCGTTGTATTGTGTGTAAAATATGTTTTGGAGATTTGCAGTCTAAGATTAAAGTCCCCCACCACAAAAGTATTTTATTTATTTATTTATTTTTTTTTTTTTTAAATTTAACGTGTAACAAAGCACTGAAACTTTTAACCCTCCGTCGAGCACATCACTGGATTCCCAGGCTCCGGCGGAGTACGCCTGACAGGCGCCTGTTAAGAAAATCGTCATTGGCACCTAATAAACTAAATTTTAACGGTTTTAAAGTTATCCGTGACTTTCATTAGAACGTACAAAGAGAGAAGTTTCAAAATCTCATTCATTAACTTCAAAGGGAAGGAAATAAAAGAAACAGTGCTGACATAACCTTTTAGGCTTAACATTAGCGCTCGAACGAGGAAAGGGGCTACATGGCGAAAATCCGTCACTGAAACTCAATCATTTAAAAATTAAAACGTGAATATAAAGCATTTTACTTACGATTGCGTGAAAATAATAAGAATCAAAATGCAGCATACATGAATTGGTATTCTTTTTTTTTTTTGGAGAGGGGGGGGGGGGGTATCGTTTTTAGTGTCTTAGTATTTTACAAAGAAACAAAGTGGAGAAACAAAACAATCGTTTCCAGTTTAACATTTATTGAAAATTAAAGTAAAAACATATATGTCTAATTTTGTAATTAATCATTAAAATTTCGAAACATGCGTTGCAGTTTTAAGATAAAAAAATTTCTGAAAATCCATTTTTTGTTCTATCCTATGCTGTAAAGTCTTACACTATCCGATATTTAAAAAGAAATATGCGAAAGATGAAAAAAAAAAGACCTAATGGAAAAATTAAGTAAAAAATCCCTCAAAGCTTAATAGGGCCCATATTTCGTCCCCTCTCCTAATTTCATCCCCCTTAACTTCTCCACTTCTGCGAAAATGGCGCTACTTATGACGCAAGGCACAGGGGACGGGAGGTAAAAGGAGTCAGTGTTGAAAGTTTCGTTCGCCAAGACGCATACATAAATTTAAGACGACGAATTTCCTATTTTTAGATGACCTGAGTTCTTATTACGTTGTTTGTAGAACGTTATCTACTGTACTGTAAGTATTTATTTCTTATTCATTGCATGTATTTTACGTTGGTAAGATGCGACAGTAGCATACAGTGAGTTTTAGGACGCTCAGTTCATCTTACTGGAACTTAAGCTCCGTCATATTGGGAAGTAGCGTGGTCCCAATTTCGTCCCCTTTGCAATTCTTATTTTCGTCCCGTCGGCGAAATTAGGAATGCTTTTTGATGACATTTTTATCAATTTTTTCCTCATGTTTGGATGGCTAATGTTTCGTTATGTTATTCTTCCACTGATAATTAGTACATTTCTTTGTGCCTTACTTTAAAGTAAACTAAATTACTTACTCATTTAGAAATAAATTTTGATTTAGTTATAAGTTAAGCCTCGTTATATTGGATTTTTTGGGGGACGAAATTGGGACCATTATTTTTCTTTTGCATTTTTTAGATACTTTTGAAAAAACAATTTTTCGCATTGTTAAAATTTTTGTAGGATATTTTCTCATGTTTCTATGTGCGCGGGTAGTTAGTCTACATAAAATCCAAACTTGGTAGATTTTCACTGAAAATTACAACTTCCAAGTGCCTAAAAGTGACTGGGGAGGATAATAGGGCACCTTACCCTAATAGTAATAAAAAAAATCTAAATCGAATTTTGAAAAAATCTCTTCGATAGGTTCACGGGTACGCCTGGAAGTACCCCCGTGTCCAATGTCGTAGTTCTGCGCGAATCCATCACACCGTGAGAGCGTAATGCGCAAACAGACAAGCTCTCAATTTTTTTGCTTTATTAATATTGAAAGAATTGAGATTATTGCAAGGGATATTCAAAATAACTTGGCTACACTATAATTTTAGGTAATGCAGGAATGTGGTAAATTATCCTTTATTTCATTAATAGCACTTGTTTAAATAATTATCAGAAATTAAACATTACTGCATAACTAAACTGAAAACAAAGACTTTTCAAAAGTGTCTATGAATCTGGAAGTAGGGAAGGTAGAGGAGGTTTGATATATAGGGAGGGTTGATACATTGACAATTTTTTTCAACAAATGGCATTAACAGCCATTGTAACAGATGTAGAGGCTTCTTTTATTAGCAGAGGCCATCATTAGCTGGACTTAGCACTGAAGAACTGACAACATTTTTTTTTTCTTTTAATTTTGAAGATTTTTTGAATGTCAATGTAAATTATTTTAAATACTGATTTTCTTTCATAACTCTTATTACAGTGAAGATAATATCTTGTAATTATTTTTTATTTGTAATGCACATTGTTAGGGTGAGTTTTACTAGAAAGCAGATTGGCATTTTGCAACTGCATTTATACAAAAGGATTGAAAATCCAATAAGGCATGATAGGGAGAAATGATACATTAGTGCTGGGGTGAAATGATACACTTGTTTATTTGAAATTTAATATATTTTTTAAGCTTTTAAACAAATATAGGATTATAATATTCATTATTGTTTTACATCAAGAGCTACTGAAATTGGTAAGGAAGAACCAAGAGACTATTCATAAACATTATGTTAGGTTACATAGAAAAGCAGCGCGATAATAGATGGTTAGTTCGCTTTGCTCGTCATGTACAAGGAAAAAAGTTCAAATGGGCTGAAAGGGAAAATGTTTCTGTCATTGACGAAGGGCAATTTGAAAAAACATTAAATCTACTCGATTTTACTTATTAAAATTATAGAGTTATTAGTTTTTCTTTTAACCATTTCATGGGTGGTGGTATGTTTATGAAACCACTTAATTTTAATTCCCAAATGCCACATTGGCACCAGAGTTTTGGTAAAATATTTTCTATTTACTATGAAAGTGAAATATATCCCTTTTCTTATTTCTAATTAAATTTGTTGGTAAATTCTGGTGCCAATCATTTATTCAACTCGTTAGTATGGAAAATGCTTTGCCCCTAAAAGGATTAAAGGAATCTTAAATGTGCTAAATTTATGTTAAATTGTTTGCAAATCAGCAATGTTCAATTCATTTTTCCTTACATCTAGACGTCTAAGGGTTTTTTTCATTATTTATTTTCTAAAAAGATTGTTAATATTATTGTTTAAATAATAGCAATAGTTTAAATATATTTGCAAAAAATATTTCTGAAACAAAAATATGTCGATGTCATTTTGTTTTAAATTTTACTTAAATATTTCAAGATTTATCATAAAAAATTGTATGACGCATAAATTGAATTGTCTGCATTTTTTTTTTAAATTTACATAACAATGTATCAAACCTCCCTTGCTAGTGTATCAATCCTCCCCGGTAATGGGGAGATTTGATACAGTAGTAACCCTTCAAAATAATTGGGATATATTTTTTGAATAACTATTTTTTAAATTCACTATATTTTTTTAATAAAAGGTCACTTTATAAGATAACACGAAAAATGTGTTTAAAAATAGCTTTCTAAGGGTTGTAAAAAATTAGTAAAAAAAGTGTATCATACCTCCCTATATTTTCAAACTCTTTCAAGATTTTAAATAAAAGAAAAGATAATTTTATTTCATAGAGAGCTAAGAAATATCATTTTATAATTAGCAGAAAAAAATCTCGATATGTATAAATATAACGTACAAAAACATAAAGCCATATTTAAGAAGTTTGCAAAAGATTTTCCGTATTCTGAGAAAACATAAATTTCCTTAGTGCAAGAATATTAACCAAACAATCGGCATGCCATTGCTTCTAATAAAATTTACAAAGATTTTCCATCAAGAGGTGGCATTGATTCGTTGGTGCGACCTCATCTACTTACAAAGCATCCATCACATACGCAGCATATACAATGTGCTCCTGGAGCATATGTTCTTACAAACATGTTGCACGGTATTTCACTCGCTAGAGCGATGTGGTTTATAGATGATGAAACCCTAGTGCACTTTATCATCAATATCAAAAACTTCATGAAATATCATATCCCGAGATTATATTTTATGGAGCTGTGATTAGTCATCCAGAGCTATTCGAACCTTAAACTGTTCGAACTTCTTCTGGAGGCACGTGATGTCGTTGTTGAACAAGTTACGCTAAAATTCCAATCCAGATATTCTCGAGAAAATATTTGTTGCTCTAGGCAAAATCAACTCCACTCCACAAATTTATACAAAAAAGGTGAAAAATTACTTTTCAGTTGCGAGTGTTTGTTCTGCAATGTCAAACTTCCACACACACTAAGCCGTTATTTTGAGTCTCTGATTCATAGCTGCCAAGTTTTAGGTTTTTTTCTTAGCACTAAAATTTAATAGTAAAATTTGCTTATTTAATCATTGAATTCTGTGATTAAATATGGCAAAATATTCTATTAAATTTTAATGTTACTAGAAAACATAAAAGTTTGCACCTATGCTGATGCAATGAAACTGTGCATTATGTAAATTACTGCTGTATTTTTTTTCACTGCTGAAGGATGAATACAAACATGTTACTTTACAATTTACAAGCATTATGTGCTGAGTGTATGGACCTTAGATTCTACAGAAAATCTTGAAAAGTAATATTACTTCCATTCTCTTTCTGTTTGTTATTGAAACAGTTTACAATCACGCTATATATGGCCAAGCAGACACTGTAAAAAGAAAGGAGTATTATTACACTTAACTTGGTGTTTATGAAACGCCAAAGTAGGTTTAAATAAATATGCACTTTTTATCGTGTTTACACCGAAATAAGCGTTATCGTACATTCGAAACGCTCTTTCAAAAGAATCATACACTCAAAATGGGTGTAGCTGTATTCTTTAATAGAGCCCCACCAGTGGCTGAGATTTTCTGCTCTCGAAGCTGGTAGACGGGCGGTGCTGGGTTCGAACTCAGTCGCACCCGTCAGTCTAACCGTTCGGAGTTTTCGTGGTTTTCTTCGAACCTTGGGAAACCTTGCGTAAATACGGGTTAGGTTCCCTTAGAAAGACCCCCACGCAGGGCACTCCCCCTAAGGCCTATATCCCTCGAGTAGATAATCGGCCGTCAAAAATCAACCCAACCCTTAATAAAATTTTTGCAAGCCAGACACCAATATGGGTGCAAACAATTTACTCGCGATTTGCTTCGTGTTGGGATACGAATTGCTGACTTTAACAGACGACTAGAATAGGCGCTATTTCATTCTAAGCGAAGTAATGATGATTACATTGGAATTAACATTTAAAATATTAGATAGAGGATAAAGAAGCAAGTATAAGGTAAGCAAAGCAATTATTCTTTATAGATTTTTTTTAATGGTCAAAATAGTACTTGTACAATGATTTAAAAAAATATAAAATTATGCTTTTAAACACACTGCTATTCTAAAAATAATGGCAGCTGAATTTAACGTAAGATAATGCCAGCTGTATAGATGTAACCATCTGAGCGTCTGAAGCCATACCAGCTTTTTTATAAAAATTATCATAAAGTGACACAAACTTAAATTTTATTTTGAGATTTGGTTAAAAAAATACCTTTCAAATCCTTTTATGAAAGATATTTCTTAAAAAATGATTGTTATGAAAACATTTTTGCCTATAGCGAATTAAGGTTTATGTTTGGGAAACAGAAAAATACGGGCAAACCTCTTAAGCCGGTATTCATTCATAGATGAGCCAATTTATGACCTGTATAAATTCAATAATTGAAATTTGAAACATCACAGTAAATTACAAAGTTAAAATAATTTATGAGTGAAAAATACAAAATTTTGCATGCCATACACTGTTGAAAGAAGCATGAGTTTAAAAAATGTATAATCATTTCTTTATCTTTAAATAGAATTCTTTACGTCAATAATCCTCTTAACCTTTCAAGATAATTTTGTAGTCTTAATGGATTAAGGATGAAAGAAATCTGATGATATATATATTTTTTTAAAGCGGCTCAGTTTTCTTGTTTGTCTTCTGGAAAAGCTCTGAAAGTGGATTTAATTCATGTGTGAAAGGATAGTTTTCAGCCCATTAAATACTTTTCTTGACGGAGAAAAAAAAAAATGAAACACATGTATACATGCATTTCTTGGTATTAGATTGCTTCTATTTTTTTTTTTTAATCTAATACATAGAAACTCAATTATTACAGATAAAAGTTTAGTTGCTAATATTGATGCTGCTTTTCTGTTTTGTAGACACGTCTTTGATTAAATATACTTTTGTAGACATTTCACGGCGTGCGCACGCAACGTTCCGATTATGTCATATATGCGGTTACAGATATCACTATTTTTAAAACTTGTTATCCATGAATCAGATGTTGCACTATATTTTTTCTTTATTACTTTCTTGAAAACTGTGAGCCATAAAGTTATAGTTCTTGGATTCGCTTTATTTTGTATGCGCAAATAATCTCTTTCTATTTTGTTCGTGGCTTGAGAAAACACCACGCGAAATTTTAAAATTTCTAAATTTCAGAAATTTTAAAACAGAAGACATATTATCCAAAATTTCTTTGCTTTTCTTTATGTGTAACATAAATACGGATTAGAATATTTTTTAAATATGTACTACAACCAATCAACCCCAAAATAATTCAAATTCCCCATTCTAATCTTCCCGTAATCATTGTTTTAAAATATGGCAGGTAGAAATCGATTATTAATAACGCCTACTAATTAATTCTATACATAACATTTTCTCAGGCGGTCGTCCATATATAAAAATTTTAGCAAAATTTAAAATTTTAAATACCCAGTTTGGACATCATATATGGATTCATCAGTAAAATTTACCTTAGAATACCAAAGAATTACCTTAGAATTGGGTCAAGTAGTTTATGAATTATGAATTTAAAATTATAGGAGTTTGGAACTCCTACACTGCAAATAGAGGCGTCTTAAAATTAGACACATATGTGACTGAAAAAGAATTTTAGACACTTAAGTGTCTTAATATGAAAATTAAGACATTATAGATGCCTTAATTTAAGATACATAAGTGTCTTACTATGATCATGGTGTAAACGAACTGAGAATAGTGTCTAAAATATCCGCAAACGTCTTATTTTAAGACACTTCGTTGCTTCAAACGTGTCTTAATTTAAGACGTTTTGATTCTTCCAACGCAATAACTACCAGGGGGCACTCTCAGTTGCGCATGCGTTTTAGATGTCTTTCGTTCGAATTAGTATACGTTGTAATTCAAACGGAAAGTTTGTTTTTATGTACGCATGTATTTTAATTCGTTTGTGATGTAGTGGGCCAGAGCTTTTTGGTTCACTAAGCTCTTGTGAGATGATCGTTGAAAAATAATACATATTTCTTACCAAAGTCCTTTATTAGAACAACTAAAATAATTTGAAAAATGTAATAACAAACTTTACCGTTCATAGGTAGACACTCTCACTTTTTATTAACAGTTCTATATTTCTCATAGCCAACCTGAGTAAAACGATTTTTACTCGCATCTCTTCCGTTGGTAAAAAACAACCTCACTTCAACAGTGTCTCCCAGTCTACTATTCAGCCTCCTCACCAGCTCCTGCCTGAGCCTCTTTTTTCTTTCACTTAGGGGACGAGTTCCCACACATTGTCCAGTCCTCCCTATTTCTTGGAAAAGTGGAAATACCCTGTTGAGCAGATCCCAAGAGCAGAAGTATGCCTGCTATTTCCCCTGCATGCCTTTACACAAAAGACTATTGTCCTCCACGGAAATGCCTGTTGCTTCCCCCGTCGAAAATTTGTGGCGAAGTTACGATATCACAACACCTCCCCCCAAAAGAGATTTCCACAGGAAATATTTGGCATTCGAATATAATTCTAACTCAAAAAAGAAAAAAAAACACTATAACGCAATCTAGGTAACTAAATTTTTACATACAGCACAATATCTTAATAAAACACCCTAATTACAAGTATTAAAATTTTGAACACTAAAATCCAAACAGAAAATTCAACTCTGATTCTAAATCTTCCTACTTAGACCATCTGCATTTCCATGTAATTTTCCTGGCTTATGTGTAATTTCAAAATTTAATGGCTGCAAAAATAGAGCCCAATGTGTCAAACGAGAGTTTGTACCCACCATTTTCTTTAAGTACACTAATGGATTATGATCCGTTTGTATTTCAAATTTTTGCCCATCCAAATAATAATTTAACTTTTTTAATCCATATACTATAGCGCTAATTCTCTTTCTATCGTGCTATAATTTCGGTCCGCAATAGAAATTTTTTTTGCTAAGATACAAAATTGGATGCTCTTCACCTGCAATAATTTGAGATAAAACAATGCCTGCCCCATACAAACTCGCATCTGTTTGCACAATGAATTTCTGCTTAAAAACAGGCGCATATAACACAGGACTTTTCATTAATTTTAACTTTAATTCTTCAAATGCATTATTACACTTCTCGTCCCATATGATTTTTTATTTTTTTTTTATTTTCCCTTTTAAAGCATCTGTTAACGGCACTGCTATGGTAGCATAATTCTTTATGTACCTCGCGTAATATCCTACCATTCCCAGATATGCTCTTAGCTGTGTTTTCGTCGTCGGAATTGGAAAATCTTTAAAAGCCTGCAATTTAAATTCACTAGGAGGCCTTTTTCCTGACCCAACTTCGTGTCCCAGAAATTTTACGTGATCTTGCGCGAATTGGCATTTGGATGGTTTCACCGTTAGATTTGCTTCTTTTAACCGCTTAAGAACCGCCTCCACATCTTTTAAATGCTGATCCCAGGTCAAAGAATATATAGCTATATCATCGATATATGGAACCGCAAATGACTCTAACCCCTATAAAACTATGGCAATCAATTTACAAAAAAAAATATGCTGAATTTAAAAGTCCAAACATCATGATTTTAGGTAAAAAAGTCCCAAATGGTGTTACAAAAGCCGCATATCTCTGAGCTTCTTCCGTGAGAGGAATCTGAAAATAACCTTTCGTCAGATCCATAATAGTAATAAAAGGCGCTGCACTCACTTTCTCAACGACCTCTTCAATGTTTGGCAAAGAGAAAAAATCAGTTCTGGTCTTTGCATTCAATTTCCTATAATCCACACAAGGGCGAGCGTCTTTATCCGCACTCTCAACCAAAATCATAGGCGAAGCATAATCTGATTGCCCGACTTCAATCACACCCAAATCTAAAAGCCTCCGAATCTCTTCACGCATAATCTCTGATTGCCTCGGCGACATACGATATGGTTTTGATCTTACCGGCACATCATCCGTTAAAACAATGTCCATTTTAACTAACGGGGTACTCCCAGGGTCCGTAGAAAAATCTTTCATATGACGCTCAATCATTGTCCTGAAATCTCCTATTTGCTCTGTAGAAACACGTTTTTCCAAATTACTTTCTTTTACTAATTCCCAAAAGTCTAATTGAGTGGGATCCGCAATGGGATAAAGAATTTCCGTTTGATCCTCAATTTCCTCACACTCCTCATCCATCAACAAATTTACAAATTCAGGTCTACTATAATATGGTTTAATTAAATTAACATGATAAATAGTAGACTTATTTCTCTTTTCCGGAATATCGATAGTATAATTAGTTTGAGATATTACACTAGTAATAGTTCCCGGTCCTATCCAATTAACCGCCATTTTATTTGGTTTCGAAGTAGCCAGAACTAACACTTTATCTCCAACATTAAATTTTCTATACACCGCATTCTTATCATACCATTGTTTTCGTTTCTCCTGACACTTTTTCATTCTTTTACACGCTAATTCTTGACAATGTTTCAATCTATTACTTAAGTTCAAAATATAGTTCACTACATTCTGATTTACCGTTTCCTTTTCCATCCAATTTTCATATACAAGAGTATGTGGCATTCGTAAATTCTTACCATGTACAAGCTCAGCAGGGCTAAATCCCGTGCTTTCATGACTTACAGTCCTCAAAGCAAATAAAGCCATTGGAAAGACTGCTTCCCAATCTTTTCCTGCCTCCAAACATAATGTCTTTATAACCTTTTTTAAACTACCATGCATTCGTTCAACGCTATTCGTTTCTGGGTGGCAAACTGAACTATGTACAACTTTAATACCGAACCTATCAAAAAATTCCGATGCCAACTCACTTATAAATGACCTACCCAAATCACATTGTACCTCTTTTGGATAACCAGTCCTAGAAAATATTTGTATTAGCCCCTCAATCACTGACGGAGAAGTTAAATCTTCTACTGGAATCGCATCTGTATATTTTGACGCAACACAAATTGAAGTAATCAAGTATCTATTATTTTTCTCGCTTAAACTCAAAGGGCCTACACCATCAATATTTATCCTGGAGAAAACTTCTGAAATTATTGGCACGAGCTTCAAGGGAGCTTTCTTTTTATCTCTATTTTTACCAACCTTTTGACACAGATCGCAAGTTCTTACAAATGCCTCAATTTCCTTGTAACAATTTGGCCAAAAATAGCATTTAATTACCCTATCTTTTGTTTTAGTCGCCCCTAAATGTCCCGCAACTTCCTCATGACACATTTTCATTATTTTCTCTCTAAATTCTAATGGCAAACATAATTGTAATTTCTCATCCCCACTATTTGAATGTGAAACTCTTACTAATTTATTTCCCATTATTTTAAATTCCTTTTCTTCTACATTATTCACCTTTTCCCATAATGTTTTTAAAGATAAGCACTGTTTCTGAGCTAAACTGAAATCTTTCGCTGTAATTTTATTCAATCCCACATTATCTTTCACCTCCCATTTCGGTAATAACATAAGATCTTCGATTTGACTTTCATCCTGTCTATTCTCATGCATTTGAACTACCTGCGTTTCTTTGTTCTGTAAGCAATCCCCAATTTTATCTACCCTACCTGGATGCTCTTCTAACTTTGCCTGCTCAATAAACGACATTTCATTATCAGCATCCCGTTGCTCCATTCTTTTTTTTAAACAATCCGTCCTACTACGGGTAACTACCATATTTATAGGAACACCATTTCCTTTATTTTGCTCAATAAGCTCCGCAGTTTTATTACCTAAGAGATAGTAACCTTGCTTCGACTCCGATGGTTTAATCGCCGCCTTAGTAGTGATGCAACCAAAATCCCCTTTTATAGTCACCCATGCTAATGGTAAACATTTACATTCATTATCAAGAGGTTGACCTACCCAAGTTATATCTCCAGTAAAATCCTCTGTTTTTACCCAATTTCTATCGCATAGATCAATCCCTGCTCCCGTGTCCCTCAAATAGTGTCTTTCAACCCCATTTATTAGAGCTTTTTTTTAGATAAGGTTTAAAACAATCCCCTAAATCAACATCATTACCTAAATGATTAACTGTATTGAACTGATTTTCCTTTTTTAACCATTCCTCAAAATCTGGTTTTATGTGCCCTGGTTGATTACAAAAAAAATCACCTAACCTGCCTTTTACTCTCAAAAGCCTGGTCTTGTTTAAGTTTATCCTTTTTAAAATTTTCCGTTTTATTCTCTAACTCCGATTTAGCTTTTACTTCACCCTTAATTTTCGGATTTAAATTGCTTCTTTGCATCTCCGAATAAGGTTTTTTTCCCCAAGATTTTTTTTTCTGATTTCCTGAAACTACTTCTAATACTCTCATATTTGTCACATTTATCAGCAAGCTTCAAAGCCTCTTTCATTTCACGCCATTCATCCATAATTTTTTCTTTTACTTCAAAAGGAACGCGTTTTTTTACTTGCTCAGTGAGCATGAGTTCTTTTAAAGACTCAAAATCCTTTATTTCTAATGATTCCACCCAGTTATCCAAATAACCCCTTAATTCATATACCAAGTCTACCCATAACGCTCCAGGTTTCCTTTGATGATTTTCAAACTTCTGTTTTAAAGCACCTGTTCCCAATCTAAAACGATTTAATAAAACTTTTTTTACATGTTGAAAATCATCTCCTAATTCTGCTGGTTGTTTCACTATAATTTCCGCGATATCTGATGGCAATAAGGGAATTAATTGGCTAACCATATCCTCTTGCGAAATTTTAGCTTTTTACGCCTGTTTTTCAAAGATCATAAAGAAAAGAGTGATGTCAATTAATTTAGAATCAAAGCGTGGAACTAATTCTTTCAAATTAATTTTTGGATTCCTATGCGAACCTACATTCATGTCACTAGACGAAAGACTAACAGTTTCCGAAGAATTTTGAATTCTTAATTTTTCTAACTCAAATTGTCTTGTTTTTTCACGCCCTTCGTTTTCTTTACGTTCTGCATCCTCTTTAATAATACATTCCAAATTCGATTTAGCAAAACTCTCACTATAATCCGATGCTTCTAAAATAGCCTGAATTATAGTTTTTTTCTTATCAGTTGCCGACACGTTGGTCTCAAATTCCTCTGCCAGCAAAAGCAAGATATTTTTAGTATATTTCCCTAGAAATTCTTCCATGATTTTCCCCCAAAATATACTAATCACAAAAATACACAAATATATACAATTTGTAAAACACCAAAAACCAAAAAAAAAAAAAAAAAAAATAAGGAATAGGATTTTATTCTTTAGATATATTTCAATGCATAAAACATTAATACAATTTTCCTACCGAAAATTTTCATGCACTTGTTATGTCCTTTAAAACTGAGTAAATCCTCAAAATTATTTTGATACTCACAGTACTATATAAATAAAATTTATATAAAAACAATTAATCCCGCTTTTTTTTACAGCATACCCATAAAATTTCAAATAACTTTATTGCTGTAATAAACAAAAGCTGTATATGACCCAACTTTATAACTAAAAGTTACATCCACAACTATGATAAATTTTAATGATTAATATTCTTTTATTAATCAACCGTAATTTACTATCCTCAAGTAAATTATGAAATACATTAATATTAAATTTTCAAAACCAAATGAATTACCGTACAGACCAGGGCTTAATTTCTAACAAAAAAGTACCGGAGCCCTAATATTCCGTACCCCCCCCCCCCCCCCCCTATCTATCAGCATATACTTAGCTGTCAACTATTCCACTTTTTAGTTATCACTCCTTCTGAATAGTAATCTTTGCCGAATTTTAATGTTAATTAATCGCAGAATTCTGCGATTAAATATGGTAAGGATTATGGTTAGGAAATAGTGTTAGCACAAAAAAGGGTTAGTTCACAGCTATGCATTTTTAAGAAAAAATGAATGAAATTTACAGAAATTAATATTTATATGCTGAAGAATGGAAAAATATCCTATAAAGGGAGACTATCTTAAACTATAATCGATTTCTTCCGCATAACAATCTTTCGTGGTGAGCCCCTGAAAATCAGATTAAATTAAAAATTTGACACCATTATCGGAAAGAATCGATGCTTTTATAGAAAAAGGGAAAACACTGATCGATTGCTTTCTATCAGAATAACAATACATGGCAATTATATCTACTTACAAATGAAAGTGACTTCGTAAATGTGCAGAGCAGAGCCTTAACATGGATACCGTTCATGATACAAAATAAATGGAAAAATCACTAATGTGATTTTTTATACTCGTACGCAAAGAAGAGAAAAAACCTCAAACAAATAAAACTCTGATGCTCGTTGGCTAAAACAGAAATATTCTTAGTATCTTGAGTGGCGCCGTATTAACACGTCGACGACATAAGTTTGAAATAGAAAAACACGATTTCTGTTTTCCCTTCATTCTGATCAAAATAGCATTAAAATGATTTGAAACAGAATATAATACGTAATTTTAAAGTGAGGAAAAGCTTTTTTTTTCTATACATAAATAAATAAAATTTTAACCATAATACCGATTGAGCTCGAGTCAGTTCAAGCTCAAAAACTGATATAAAAATCGAGTCCGTTTTATCTCCATCTCCTACGTGTGCAACACATTACATCACATATAGTAAGTGCTTTGGTAAAAAAGAATGTCAAAGCTTGGAGATGGGAAGGAAAGGAAAAGATAATTTAGGCATCGGTTTTTCGGAAGAACTATTGCACTGGGCTCCGGAGCCCTGTATTTCTGAGCTCCGGTGAATTCTGACCAATATTTAAATATTTACTGAAACCTGAGAAGTACCGGAGCCGGGCTCCGGTGGGCTCCGGCGAAAATTAAGTCCTGGTACAGACCATAAGAAACCCGTTTAATATAAAAATTCTAACTAAAAACTTCGATCCCAAATTAATAGCGACCCTAGACTTTTTATCTATTAAACATCTACAAATTACCAAGAACAGACATATACAATATTAAATCCTAACAGACCTCTCTTGAAAATTTCATAAAAGGGCTTACCTTCAAATGTAGACATTTCTCCACACTGCTCCAAGGCTTTCCTGCGCTTTTTTTTTTTTTCAGGTACTGTCGTATCTCCGGATCTAACTTGATTTCCACCGGGAAATTTACACACAAGCTGTCTCCATGGATTCCTAAGGGCGATCGATGAATAGTCTTCTATCCACTGCACTGGACGTTTACTGAAGAAATTTTGTATATCGTCGGATCCTTAGTCCTTGTTACATACCAGCTAACATATTCGACACTCTAGATTTCACCGTTCCTCACCGGATACACTTGAAAATCTTTCTCTTCAAACACAAGATTTCATCACCGACTGTCCTTGTTTCTAACACAGTTTCCTTCTGTACATCAAGTTCAGGTGGGTCCAGTCTAATTTATGCTAGACCTAATTAATGCGTAAGCTGACACCATTTATAATACTATAGCTGTGATGTAGTGGGCCAGAGCTTTTTGGTTCACTAAGCTCTTGTGAGATGATCGTTGAAAAATAATACAT
The DNA here is from genome assembly GCA_963932465.1 of Maratus speciosus. Classification (NCBI taxonomy): domain Eukaryota; kingdom Metazoa; phylum Arthropoda; class Arachnida; order Araneae; family Salticidae; genus Maratus; species Maratus speciosus. Next base: position 380,389,612 of record OZ010796.1, read on the forward strand.
ATTTCTTACCAAAGTCCTTTATTAGAACAACTAAAGTAGATTTGAAAAATGTAATAACAAACTTTACCATTCATAGGTAGACACTCTCACTTTTTATTAACAGTTCTATACTTCACATAGCCAACCTGAGTAAAACGATTTTTACTCGCATCTCTTCCGTTGGTAAAATCAACCTCACTTCATCAGTGTCTCCCAGTCTACTATTCAGCCTCCTCACCAGCTCCTGCCTGAGCCTCTTTTTCTTTCACTTTGGGGACGAGTTCCCACACATTGTCCAGTCCTCCCTATTTCTTGGAAAAGTGGAAATACCCTGTTGAGCAGATCCCAAGGGCAGAAGTATGCCTGCTATTTCCCCTGCATGCCTTTACACAAAAGACTATTGTCCTCCACGGAAATGCCTGTTGCTTCCCCCGTCGAAAATTTGTGGCGAAGGTACGATATCACACGTTTTATGCGGAATGTGAAGTACTGTGATTTTAATTCGTATTCACTTAGTTTATTTATAAATTGAATACATACATCTAACGTGTTTGCTTGACACCAAATGTCTCTTATAAGCTGTCGTCGATATAAGGGCGTGATAGCGTAAACAACAACTTGAAGATTACACCCGGGAACTCTACAAAGCGTGTGCAATGGACTTAGTGCTAATTTGTATTGTATCAATAATATTGTATTATTCGTCTTCATCCTGTCAAAGCTGCCAAGGAAAAAAAAACTTTTGTTTGGCGGGTCCTATTTTGAGGATGAAACAATTCGTTTTTTAAATATGGCTAGTCGGATATCATTATGGAATTTTCTTCTAAAATGATGCAAGTCTTTCTCCCGCACGGTGGTAGTTTTTAAAATTCCAAATCGAGGAATTTTTCTTACCTCTTGCAAACAGCGTTTGAAGTAAGTGCCATAATTTCTTTATAGTACTAAAGTTAGTGTATTTTATGATTTTATTTATTGTACAAAATCTTGCATGAAATTCAATTAGTTTTGAATCTGTTCGAAAAAAAAAAAAACAACACTAATTATAGGAGTATATATTTTTAAACTTATGATGCTGTCTTTTATTACAAATTATATATTCAATGGCAGTTTTAGTTTCAATAGCTAATACTTATCTCACAGTAAACGACGACCACAAGGAAATAAAGAAAAAAAAAGGCTTTTAAAGATCACCAAATGCTTTCTTACTTCTTGGCATAAAACCGCAGATTAAAAAATGATAAATAAAGTACATGTGACTCGTCTATTATGTGAAGCTGCCAGTGAAAATATACATATGTATTTGGTTTGCAATACACTCTAATATTGATTTTTTGATTATTTTTAATAAAAAAAGTAATATGAAATTTATAATGGGAAAAAGTAAAAGGCTATAACTAGATTTTGCATTTAAAATAACTTTATTTATATGCACTTATACGAAAAATACAAAAATGACAGTTAGATGTTACTATATATATTTAAGACGAAAGAAGTTTGGAAACTATAAGTTATTTTTTCTTCATGTTATTAATATAGAATATGTATTTATTTATTTTTATTGATAGTTTAATAGCTTTTGTGATGACCCTATGATCTACATAAAAAGTTGCCCATGTGGCAATATATAAATTTTTAAAAAATCTAATTTTAAATGATAAGGATTTTCATTTTTTTCGGAGGGGGGGGGGGGGGGAGTGATTTTGTATGAAATTTTCGTAAAGCTGATATTTTAAATCTTACACTGATTATAGTGAAAGTTTTGAACTTTTAGAGTAAGACAAAATTAAAAATGAAATATATTTAACAAAATAACGAAGAAATTTTTTTTCTCAATGTTATTAAAGTAGAATATTTATTATTATTTTTTTTATTATTCATAGTTAAATAGCTGTTGTATAAATAGCTGTATCACCTGATATAGTACATGTAAAATTGCCTATGTGGCAATATAATTTTTTTACATCTAATTTTTAAATTATATTAATTTTCATATATTTTTTTTTTTTTTGGGGGGGGGGGGGGATTTTTGCAAATTCTGTACATCTGATGTTGTAAATCTTTTTCGACATTCAACCGAGTATAATAAATATTTTGAACTTTTAGAGTAGGACAAGATTATAAAAAAATATATATTTATCCATGTACCTTAAAAGCCCTTCATAGCGCACACTTGGGGACCGCGGAATTTGTCCGATAAACGGAGATATCTGCTTTTGTGAGGTAAAAATTTACAAATATGTATGTCTTGCGGATTAGAAAAGTATTCGTTAAATAGAGGTGTCCGTTATTCGGGAATGTTCATTAACCTCCACAACGGGTACTCCCGAATACCGGGCATCTCAATTTAGGTAACCCTAATGCAGGGTAGCATTTTTTGCAAAAAAAAAAAAAAAAAAAAAAAAAAAAAAAAAAAAAAACTTCTTGATTAAAGCATGGGTATACCGGGCAGTGCCCCGTCCCCCTACGATTGTTGAGCCCCAAATTTGATGTGCAATATTTGTAAAGCTTATATTTTAAATCTGTTTCAAAACTGTACTGATTATAATCAATATTTTGAACTTTTAAAGTGAAATAAGATTACAAAAAAATGAATAAAAAAAAAAATCTAATATTTAGATAAATATTTTTTGTCATTAATCTTGTTCTACTCCTGAAGTTCAAGATATTGATTAAAATCAGCACAATGTCGTAAATGATTTAAATTATCAGTTTAACGAAAATTGCATACCAAAATTGGGAGCACAAAAAGAAAAAAAAAATAATAAAAATAATAAAAAATCAGGCTGTATGAGGGTAGAAGGGGCAGGACCACAGCCAAATATTTTCCAGGATTGAACGTGGTCACACATGGCTACGTATTATGCTTACAAAAAAAAAAAAAATGGATGCGATTCAGACGTTTGAAGTGTCTGAAATTCAGACGCAAAAAGTGTCTGAAAAAATTCAGACATTTTAAAATGTCTGAAAATTGAACACTCCGTTTCAGACACTTAAGTGTTTGAATTTCAGACATTTTTATTTACAGTGTATAACGTTAAATTCATTCATAATCCATGCTAAACAAATTGCAAAGGGAATAGTCTTTTAAGCATATAACCCAAGAACTAATTGGCGGAATGAGATATATATATATATATATTTAAAACAGAAATCAGTTTCTACCCACAATGTAAATTAAAATGTCTGAAATTCAGTCACTTAAGTGTCTGAAACGGAGTGTTCAATTTTCAGACATTTTAAAATGTCTGAATTTTTTCAGACACTTTTTGCGACTGAATTTCAGACACTTGAAACGTCTGAATCGCAGACATTTTTTGTAAGCATTTTATGTAGCCATGTTTGACCACGCTGAATACTGGGAAAATATCTGGCCGTTGTCCTGCCCCCTCTACCCCCATACCGCCTGATTTTCTGGTGCTCCCAATTTTAGTATGCAATTTTCATAAAGCTGATAATTTAAATCTTTTACGACATTGTACTAATTATAATGAGTATTTTGTTTCAGGAGTAGAATAAGATTAAAAAGAGAAAATATTTATCTAAATATTAGATTTTTTAAAATTTTGTTTTTAATCTTACTTTACTTTAAAAGTTCAAAATATTGATTATAATCAGTACAATTTCGAAACAGATTTAAAATATAAGCTTCGCAAATATTGCACATGAAATTTGGGGGAACTAAAATCGTAAGAGAACGGGGCACTATCCATGCTTTAATCAAGGAGTCCTTTTGCAAAAAATGCAACCCTGCAGTATTGTTAGCTAAATACAGATGCCCGGTATTCGGGAGTATCCGTTATGGAGGTTAATGGACATTCCCGAATAGCGGATACTTCGATTTAGCGAATACTTTTTTGATCCGCAAGGCATACATATTTGTATTATTTTTACCTCACAAAAGCAGGCATCTCCGATTATCCGACAAATTTCGCGGTCCCGAAGTGTCCGCTATTAAGGGTTTTTAAGGTATATGGATATATATATATATATTTTTTTTTTAAATCTTTTCCTACTCTAAAAGTTCAAAATATTTATCATAGTCGGTGGAATGTCGAAAGAGATTTAAAAAATCCCGTGTACGCGAAAATGGGCAAGAAAATCCCCCTCCCGTCCCGCCCCCCAAAAAAGGAAAATTCATATAATTCAAAAATTAGATTTTGCCCCATAGGCAATTTTACATATGCATCAGATGATAATCACAACAGCTATATAACCATGAGTAAATAATAAAATAGTAAATAAATATTCTATTTTAATAGCATTGAGAAAAAAAAATTACTTCTAATTTCAAAACTTAGCCATTTTTGTATTTGTCATTTAAGTACATATAAATAAAATAGTTAAGTCATTTTAAGTAGTAAACATGTGTAATATTTTTTTTTCTTTTTAAATATGTGGTAATTTGTCATGCTTAGTTAAAAGTAAACACCAGTTTGGTATCTAATTTTATATATCATTCTTCGGAATATGTATATAATTTTCTTTAAACATATTCCGTATTCAATTTAAAATTTTCACCCGCTATTGCTTAAAAATGTATATCATTATTATTCTTTTTTATGGAACAACACGATATAAGTCATATTTAATTTATTTTATTTTTTATTTCTGTAAAATTTGTATCCTTTGAATATGAGCTAAATAGATTTTATATATTTGATAAGAAAATAATGATCTAAGAAATAGAAAAAAAAAAACAAAAAACAGAAGAAAATAGAAAGTAAAAAAAAAAAAAAAAAAAAAAAAAAAAAAAAAAAAAAATACATCAGACAGTATACGTACTATTCTTAATTGTTTGAAAAACGTTTTGAACATAAAAAAGCAGTTATTAAATGGCTTAAAAATATATTTAATACTGTATCATATAAGTAAATACGAACTTTTAAAAATATAAGGCAGTTTTATACATAAACTTCATATCAAGGCATAAACAACTCTTTATTTATGTCTAAATTATCATGTGTAATTTTTTTTAGTGCCAACAATTACTTGTACCAGAACCGTTGCAAATTCGATTGCAGTAAAAGGAAATTTAATAATTATTTCTCGCATTACTCAATTTTAAAAATTTTAAATCATGAACAAAATATCGCAAAAAAAAGTGCTTGCATATAAATTACAAAAATTAATATACCAATTTAAAAAACACAAAAAATATTAATTAAACTTTATAATTATACTGCTAAACAGCAACGTAAACTGCAAAATATGAATAAAATGTTTCTCCGTTTGTTTAATGTTTCGAAAATTTTACTGGATGATATAAAAAATTCATATTATTTTTAGAAATTTGGTAAATGTTAAATCTGAAACATTGGATATCAAAATTTACGATTTTCAATAATAAATTAAAAAATCAATAAGAATAAATCTTTCCGTGATTAAAAACTGCAATATATACAGTCAAATTTCACAATATTAATGCTTTTTTTCAATCTGAAAACTTTTCCTATATCATAATAATATGAATCATCATATTTAGCTCCAAAATAATAATAATAACAAAAAATAAAATACATGCCTGATGTCATATACTACAAGCGTTTATAGTCAGTAAACAGTAAAAAACATAGAATAAACACAGTTACAAATGGCTTCAATTTAATGTTTTTATCTCTGATAAATGAAGCGATGAATCATTCAACTTTTCAAACCTATGTTGCAAGTTTTGTTTTTGAGCAAGGACAAATTATAATTATTTCACATCACCCTATCGAAAATGAAGATTAAACTATCACTCATTCGTTTATTTACAAACGTCAAGCAAATAGAATTACAGCATTGCTATTTAATTTTCAAAACAATTATATTTCATTCCGTTACATTAAGAAGGCATATAACAGACGACCGTTAGTGAAATCAAAAATTTAGCATTAAACTATAGAAAAGAGATAAATTTTTATAAACGATTTCACTCATATTCAAAGGTATAGAAATCTATCGGAATAAAATATTAGAATTAAATATGACTTACTCGTTCGTTCTATAAATACCCAGATTAACACATATCCTTTTAATCCAAGCAATGGCGGCGGTGAAAATTTAATTCTTTCTGTTCTTATCTCATGAAGGTGCTGCAGATGACACGCGCGGAAATCAGCGTTCTGATTGGCTGTTAAGAATAGTACCAAAGATGATGTTTAACTATCGCTTGGAGCGTACCGTCTTAAAATCAGACGGTTGTTGGATAATTTGCACATGTTTCTCGGTTCGTTTATAGCATGATCATAGTAAGACATTTATGTGTCTTAAATTTAGACGTTTGTTATGTCTGAATTTTCAGATTCAGACACTTAAGTGACTGAAATTCTTTTTCAGTCACATATGTGTCTAAATTTAAGACGCCTCTATTTGCAGTGCAGCAAAGAGGAAATTGCTGGCCAGCAGCAAGATAGGTGCTGGCAATGATGGAGAAGTGCTGGCTAATTCTCTACCTCTGCATGACCACTGCTAGACAGCTTCAGTCAACTTTGCTGTTGGAAATCATCAGATAAAATTCTTGTGGGCTTCCGTTTTATCTCATGCGCTGGCCCACCACTACATAGAAGTGCACGAACTTTTTCAGGATTATTGTTGGGAATCCTTACGCTAGGTGGCATTGCGAATATCGAAGACATTGAGTATTTGAACACAAATCTGAAATGAATATTTTAACACAATTTAAGCGGTGAAGTTAATTTTTTTTGAAACTGTAAATAATATAGCATCACTGCCACCAACAAAACAAAAATAAGTAAATGAATAAATAAATAAATTCTTTATTTCATCGCACTTTTTTTTTCTCTCCTTAAATCTGGTTTTACTAAGTTACAAAGGATTTTGGTTTTCATAATTTACACAGATGAGAGTCAATAATACAAAAAAGCGTATAAAGCAGATAGGATTTCTATACAATACAATAATTCCTATACCAGTTTAACGATTTGAAACGTAAATCACAAAAGAAACAAACTTGAAATAGCGTAATGAGAGCTTGAAAACTACGAGCGGTCGTAGCATACACTGGGAGTACTTGTTCATGTTCGATCACGAAAACCAAACAGAATCGATCGTGGTTAGTACTTGGGAGCGTGACCACATGGAAACCGTTGCAAGTTCAAATATTTCAATAGCCATTTCTATTATAGACAGACACTTCTACAGATATTTTTATAGCTCTTGGTGAAACTAGCTTATAGAAAAAAGAGCCATAATACTTTTTTTTTAATAGAATTCTATAAGAATTTTTTGTAAGGGAAAGTGCTGGGCCAGCAATGGAATAGCAGTGGGATAGGTGCTAGCACTGCAGGAAAAGTGCCGGATTGAAGTAATGTGATGGCATATCAATGTTGGCCTGCTGTTGGCCATTACTGATGGGCCAGCTGTATTCCGCATGGACACTCTTTTACAGGTTTAAGTAATGACACCATTGCACTTTACCGCTGATGGCAGTGCTGGCTGCCATCTTTTTCCAACTGTTGCCCCACTGTTTCTTTCTTTGCTGGGTAGAAGCTTCATATATTTGAATCCAAAATGACAGCTCATTACGCAAAGTAGTTTTGGAGTTATGCTTAAAGACTACTCTCGTTGTAATATGTTTTGCAACGATTAAAAATGAATTTAACATTAGGAGTTCCAAAATATAATACTGTATAACGGCTAATCTACTTGACGGAATGACTTCTTATTCTGTACGAGGAAGTGAAAAATTACCAAGGAATCCAAATATACTGTCAAAATTAGAAGTTAGTAATGAAAAGGTTCAAGTTTGGTAAAACTTATTTATTTAGACGACTCCCTAAGCAAATTTTAAGTATAGAATTATTTAGTAGCTGTTATTATTAATAGATTGGTACCAGTCACATTTTTATACATTTATTTGCAACGGAGATGTATTTATTTATTTGGCCAATTGAGCATGCAATAACTTTACACTAAATGTAGTTAACTCTTGTTTCATATGACGCAGAAACTGAAATCAAAATGTATGCAAAATCTTAATGGTTATTTTAAAGTGAGTGAACATAGCAATTGATAAAGATGGACTTAATTTCACACGGTGATATTTCCTGACCAATACAAAATGTACATGGATGATGGAAATTACATTAGATTATACTCACATTAACGTTTATAGATATCAATGCCACTACCCTTTTCCATGTGCATGAATGACATCCACACGGTTAGCTGAATTAATTTCGCATTCAATGAATAATGCCTGTGCGCTCACCATAGATGAGTTTTTTTTGTGTGTGTGTCATCAAAGTTGTTGCTTCAAGGTGGTACATAAACTGCTTCTATTACGAATCCCTATAAGTAAAAATCGCGTTTTCACTCATCTCACGAATGCAATTATGTTGTTGCATATTCGCCATCCATTTGACAATTGAAGAGCTAAGTGGAAGAACATGTTAAGTAACAAAAGTTACATTTGTAGAAATTTGATGTGAAAGTTTTTGTTGTCAATTTTAATGATTTATTTTCTGTTTGATACCTTGTGTTTAAAATATTAACAGGTGTGGTATTGAACTCTATCAAAAAAACTTATTCATATTTAATTTTTAAATATTAAAAAATATTAATATTATTTACATTATTAAATAATAAAATATTAAATATTAATGAATAATGTCTTAAATCTTCAAGGCTAAATAGAATTTTGGTATTTTAGCTTTACCGTATGATAGAATACCTGATAACGCCTTCGTAAAAAAGATAAAATGATTTTTAAGAAAATGTAGCATAACATGTTCTTCCACTCAGCTCTTCAACTGGTCTAGTGTCCACTAGGGTGGGTCGAAAAAAATTCAATTTTTTCTGATCAATTTGTAATATTGCGGAAAACTTGCCTTTTCTAACTAGAAGAACAAAACAAAAATTAAAAAAAAAAAAAAAAAAAAAAAAAAAAAAAAAAAAAAAAATCGGTTAATATCTTTAGGTCACGCATCGCCATTGAATTTTGGAAAATATGGTCAAAAATGACAATTTTTGAAATTAATGATGGAAATTTTAAAAAAATCAAACCTGCTTCTAATAGTGTATAATGCCACCCTTTTGTAAATTAAAGGATAACGCAAAAAGAAAAATCGAAATTTGTTGAGCTCTTTAGGTCGTGCATCACCATTGAATTTAGGAAAATATTATCAAAATTGACGAAGTTTCATATAAATAAAAGTATTGCTTTATGTGCATAGGAACCTAATATAAAATTAACTTTAAATTGGGTTACTATCTTTTGGTTGTTCTTTAATCTATATTTCATGTTATATTTTCCGTTTTTAAATTATGAAATTTTTTATAAAACGATATTTTTCAATTATTTTATTTAGATAAATTTAAACAATTTTATTGAAAAAATTTAAACACTGCTTATTAAAGCACTTTTGAAACGTATTTGTTGATACATTTTTAAACAATGTGCATAAAAACAATTTTATAGAATTGTTATAGTTCTCTCTTACCACATTTTGTACAACAGGTAAGAACTTGTACTAAGATTTATTATCAAACTTTGACATTAGTGATTACAAAAGCAAAGCTTATCTAACATAGCCTTCTCTGATATTATGACCACAAAGTTTTTTAGAAGCTGTCACTACCTTCACACATTGTTCCACACTTTGTGCGGCACGGAAACGTCTGTATGGTTTTCAGTTCCCATTCTGAGAGAGCTTTTGAATCAATGGGAGAAACAATTCTCTCTGAGATGATTCTATGCAATATGGGAGGTGAAGTTACCTTGCAGGTACACCAATCATTAAGTTATGATTAATCGTGGCACTAAAATTGAGCTTAGTGTAACAAAATTTTGCACAGTTCTCGCTCTTTCGGTCACAGATTGCATTACTTTCCAAATCCGTCTGAATCCCAATTCCCTTATATATTCTCTTTCATCTGTGATCATTGACAATAACAAGTTTTTGGGGATGAGCAAAAAAGGCGTTTCGCTCAGCAACAGTCTATCACCTCCTCCATTTTTATTTTTTTTTGGGGGGGGGGGGGGGGGCAAGTGATGCGATCTTGTCATTGTCTTGAATACATGCATTTCTCCTACTGTAATAAAATGATTTCTCTTAATGTCATACAATACAGACGCACATATCTTCGTAACGAATAAAACTAACGGTTTCAGTTCAATGGTAGGATTTTCCATGGATGCATACACTCTGAGAGTTCAATTTGCGGTCGTTAGTGAGAAATCAAGCCCTCGATTACGGGCAGCAATATCCCCAGGACAGAAGCCAGTCGCACAGCATTAAATATTTCAAGAAGGTATATTATTTAAATCTTAACTGAAGAAATTTTGGTTCATTAACAGCATTGCATTGGGATATTGCAATTGGTTAATTGAAATTAGACAACAGTTAGTGTTACACAAGCACGTAGTTGCTTACACTGTTAAAAATCAACAGCTATGTGTTAAGATATTTGAAATTTTTTTGTAAATAGTGGTTACTTGACCATATTGCGAAAACATTATGACCACATTATTGAATATATTATGAGCAGGATCATATAAATATACTGTTAATAACCGTTATCTGTAAAAACGGCCGAATGACTGAACAGTTTGCTGCAAATTTTTAAGTGTGTACCTAAAGTACCAGAAAATAATGCCAGTCCTGTGCTTTTTCTATAAATGAGTTGAAACAAGTGCATAAAAGACAATTCAATGAGTTGCAAAAGGCAAATCCACCATTGCAAGAACCTCCCTATCGGCATTTCTAAATTTCGAACAAACTCATTTTTCAATCTTACTGATTTAAGTGCCGTCACACCCAACTACAACGAACTCATCTAAGGATATGCTCTTCTCAGGTAGATATAAATGAGCACTTCAAAAACTATCTCTAACGGTTCGAGCAGCAGTAACAATATGACCAATATATTTTAAACCTGGCTCCTGAATTGCAGAAATGTGCTCAATATGACAATAAATTCCAAATTTCAAGTGCGATGAAGCGACCTAAAGATATTAACCGATTTTAAATAGTTTTTGTATTATTCTTATAATTATATGAGGTGACCTTTACATACTGTTAGAAGTAGGTCTGAAAAGTTTTTGAAATTTTCATCATTTAATTTCAAAAATTGTCAATTTTGGTCACATTTTCCAAAATACAAGTGCAATGCGCGACCTAAAGATATTAACCGATTTCAAATATTTTTTTTTTTTTTTTTTTTTTTTGGCATTATTCTTCTAATGCCAAAAAGTGGCATTTATGCACTATTAGAAGTAGGTCTGAATATTTTTTTATTTTTTATTATTAATTTCAAAAATCATCAATTTTCGTAAAATTTTCCAAAATTCAAATGCAATGCGTGACCTAAAGATATTAACCGATTTCAAAAATCTTTTTTTTTTTTTTTTTTTGTGTGTGTGTTATTCTTCTAACTACAAAAGGTAGCTTTTCAGCACTGTCAGAAGTTGATCTGAAAATTTTCACTTTTTTCGACCCACCCTAAGTGTCCACTACGCGACACTCAGGAGCGCTCAAACCGTACAAACTTTATGACACCCTCTTTAAAATTGCCTGCGGACATGCTAGATGCCAACATTCCGTAATTCTTGCGAAGTTTGGCCCAAGTAAATAAACATTTTCTGAACCAGAAAATTTACTTAATAAATTAGAACAAATAATTAAATTTTCTTCTTCAAAACATGTGTATTTGATTTGGGTCAGACTGCCTAAACAAATATCGATATGTTGTCTATCGGAACTACGCTTGTAAGCCATTCCCACTCAATTTCAGTCCGCCTTTTAAAATCATATTGTGATGCAAAATGACTGTTTAGAATTCTGTTTGTTTTTAAAACTTTCTAATTATCTCAGCTAGAACAGGCAAATACTCTTTAATTTATACTTATGTATAACTATTTCTTTCAACTCTCTAAAGTAGAACCATTATTTATTTAATGCTTATAAAATTAAATTAAATACCTTATCTATCAAAATTGCAAAGCAATTAGATTTATAATACATCAAACCCACTTAGCACTCCAGACTTTCAAAAAGGACACAGAAACTTTTCTTAAGACTTAAGAAGGGAAATTAATCTTCCGTATCAGAAAGTGGAAATCTTTTAGAAGTTTAGGGACTTTTTCATCGACCTTTTTTTAATTGTTAGATTTCTCTTAACCACAGCGATTCGAAAAATATTCTTGATCCATTTAACCTTAAGTAGATTTTAATGGTCGATATCAAATTTAAAACTGCAAGGCTAGTTTTATTAAAACTGAGTTAGCGAAGAATTTCTAACTTTATTTATGGCATCCTTATTTAAAAATCTACGTCGATAGATGAATGGCTTTTATTGAATGAGAAATATCAAAGTGACATTAATGCACAAAAAGAAGGGGAAAGATTTTACATGTGATTTTGTTTTATTTAAGGATAAAGTTACTTAAAGTGAATAAAGGAATAAATATAAAAGACTAGCGAAGGAAATTTTTTAAGGCCATATATTTTAAGAATCTACGAAACGTTTCGCTGACAGAAAGTAATATTGCATCAGCAATAGCAGCTCTTCAAATTCTAATGTTTAATTTTCGCAATGCGAAATTTATAGCTTCGTTATTTTCTTTATAATATTTCAAATACTATCAGAAAAGCGTTTTAGAGATTGTCTTATAATTGTTATTACTCTTGCCCTTTACCCATGTCCATTATTAAGCGTCTCATCAATTTTAGCGAAGGTCTAATTTCATTAGAGAGATTAAAACTTCGAGTGCCAAAGTTCTAATAAATTGTGGAACAACTAGCTAGTACATTGTAAGTATGATTATTCAAGTGATGTAGCCACAAATGCAATGACGTAAACTTATCTATGTGTTTTCTATACTTAAATAGAAAATGTTGGAGATTCATAAAGGTCATTTGAAAAGATATTCACTCTAAGGTTCTTCCCAAATCCAAACATACTACTTTCGGACACGACTACAAAATACTTTTTATCGCTACATGGGCAAAATTTTCAGATTCTCTCACTAGGAGTCCATTGATAAAGAAAATTCTTTATCATTCTTTTTCCTTTTTTTTTATTTTTTTAAAAATATGAGGCATCTTTTAGAAAATACTGCAAATTTTATAAATTTGACTGAATTTTGTATATAACATCGTATAACATCAAGTAAAAATAATCATCAATCAGTCTCCTATAATAAAAAATGGGGGGGGGGGGGGGGTGAAAAATACTGATCCTTCTGACCCCGGATGAAAGTACCAGGATTTTTCAAGAAAGTTTTAAGGGAAGTGATTTCGTAGGAAAGATTACACAAAATCACCCGGTCCTGCGGAAAAAAATAGCACAACTTAAAAAAAAAAAAAAAAAAAAAAAAAAAATGTGCATGTGTGGGAGACAGTGATAGAAGGGAGAGAAATGATATGAATTTAAGAATAGTACGAATATGAAAATATATTTAAAATATTACGAACTGACCACTAGAACTTAAAAACGAGGTGCAATTAAATATTTAAAAAGGAAATATTTCGTTTATTTTTTGCTTTAAATTATTTAACCCATTTTGGTTTTATTTTCTAAAATAAATTATGTACTTAGAATAATTATTTAACCCTATCTCTTGTGCATTAATCACGAGTTATGCTCGTAATCGATTCACAAGATATATTTTACTTACCCAGAGGGTTGATTCATAAGACAAAGTTTACAGATCCTTCCTAGATCCTCAGATCGTTCCTAAATTTTCTACACCTCCTACCACTATTTCCATACAAAAATGATCGTGGTAGATTCTTTTTAGAAGTTTTAAATAGAAATATCTTTTTAAGTAGTAACAAAGGGAAAATATTTTAGAAACATTGCGAGCACTGGTTTACTTTATACAAGTCAAACACGTGATGAATGCATAAGGGGTTAATAGATAAAGTAAATTCTAAAAAACCTGGTGTAATTGGATAATATAAGTCAAAAACCACTAAAGATTTTTTTTTTCCTTTGAGAAACGAACGAGTGGGAATGATTAAGTTTTACAACATATTTCATTCTTGAACTTTTATATCAATTAAAGAATGATTTAAAGCAAGTGATTACGCTTTCACATTATAAAGAAGTTGAATCAATAGTCAGTCATTAATTTAGTGCTGCCTTAACAGCGGAACACTAATATGCTAATCAAATTAATGACACGAATTTTCTCCTTTCAGCAAAGTACTTCAACTTTTTCAAGAGTAATTTTAACTGACATAAATTACTGCGTCCGAAACCGTTCATGGGAAATTACTGGTATTTTAAAACCATTTGCTTAATCCTGTTGTACTTTGCTCATCTTGCCCTTATCAAAAAAATTCCGCATGACCACAGCTGTGTTGCTAACAACACAAGGTGGGTGCGATTAGCAAAAGGGGGAACATGACAATAGCATTATAGATTAAGACATTAGAGTACCGTGGAATTATGTATGTACACCCTTTCTATAATCGATAGTTGAGGAGGCTCAAATCCTTCCTTTTTCGTTTCCTCAATCTCGTCTGAAGACAGGTGCAGAATTATGAAAAATTGTTGTGGTGATAGGGTTACTTCAATCATTTTTCGACGAATGAGAGGTTCATGTATATATACATATGCAAAAATTTGTGAGGAAAAGATAAATGTTTAATGAAATATTATATATTCTTCAGGAATATGTGACAATTTGAAGATAAAGCTTATTCCGAATTGCTTTTCAGCATGTTTTATGTTAATTGTTTGAAGGCTCATTTAAAACTATAGTAGACTACAGATTATCCTACATTTATTTACCCGATACCCAATACATATCCCCTCCACACGCAAAAAAAAAAAAAAAAAAAAAGCATTATTTTTACGTATAGGGTCGAAAAATTAAAAAATGTAATTGTAAAAATATATTTAGAGATCGTAGAATTATGTAATATGTACACCCTTTAGATAATCAAGTTCAGGAGGCTCCCATGAATCCTTCTTTTTTTATTTTCTCAATTTCATCTGAAGTCAGGTGCAGAATTCTGAAAATTGTTGCTGTGGTACAATTACTTCAATCAAATTTGGATGAATGAAAAGATTATGAATATATTGAGTTATTTATTGCAACCATTTGTGAGAAAAGAGAGACATGTTAATTTAATATGAGTTATTTTCCAGGAGTATGTGACAGTTTAAAAAAAAGCTTATTCCGAATTGTTTTTAGTGCATTGTATATTGACTGTCTAGATGCTTATTAAAATTTACAGACAATCGATTATTCTAGATTCAGTTACCCAACACACTTGATTAACCCACAGACATACTACATATTTTTCCTAAGTATGGGTTATTGTTATGTATAGTGTTAAAAAAAAGAAAATGTAATAGTAAATGTAGTAAAAGGGGAGACCATGAGAATAGAATTATAGATTAAGACATCAGAGTACCGTGCAATTATGCGTGTACGCCTTAAACCGATAGTTGACTCTTCTTTTTTCGTTTCCTCAATCTCATCTGAAGACAGATGCACAATTATGCAAATTATTGCAGTGATAGGGTTACTACAACCATTTTTTGGACGAATGAGAAGATTATAAGTTTATTGAGTTATTTCTTAGAAAAATTTGTAAGAAAGGGGAAATGCTTAATTTAATTTGCAATATCATTCAGGAATATGTGACATTTTAAAAAAAGCATATACCGAATTGTTTTTCAGTGGGATTTATGTTAATTGTTTAAATGCTCATTAAAAAATAAACTAAACTATCAATTATCCGACAATAAATTACTCGACACACTTGGTTATCTGAAACCCGACTAGACATTTCTCCCCTATAATCTCGCTTATCATTACACAAAATGTCAAAAAATTAAAAATATAATTGTGTGTAACTGTAAATGAAGCAAAAGAGGAGAATATGAGCATAGCATTATAGATCAAAACATTAGAGTATTCCACTGAATTACGTATCTAAAACATTTCCTAATCGATAGTTGAGGAGTTTCCCATTTTTCTTTTTTGGTTTCTTGAATCTCATCTAAAGAGATGTGCAGAATTATGAAAAACTGTTGCGGTGGTAAAGTAACTTCAACCACTTTTAAACGAATGAGTATAAGAACGTCATAAGCAATTTACTTTATAAATTTGTGAGAAAAATAAAAATATTTATCTGAGTAAGGGATATCGCGCAGGTGTATGTGACAGCTGGAAAAAAAGCATATTACAAATTGTTTTTCACTACATTTTATGTTAACAGTTTGAATGCTCATTAAAAAGTACAATAAAGTTTTGATTATCTGACATTCGGTTACACTGAACACAGTTAACTGATCCCCCTCCCCGACCACATATTTCTCTCTAAATATGGCTTGCGTATAGTGTCGAAAATTAAAACATGTAATTCTAAATGTAGTAAAAGGGGAGAGTTTGACAATAGCAATATGGATTAAGGTATTTCGAGTACTGTGTAATTATGAATGTAATCCCTTTCACTAATCGATAGCTTAGGGACCCCCACTGCTTCTTTATGTTTTCCTAAATGTCATCGGAAAACAAGTGTAGATTTAAAAAAAAATTCCGGTGGTAGGTTTACTTTAAACATTTTTTTCCCAAATGTTTTGGGAGCATCAGCAGTATATTGTGTTATTTACTGCAAAAATGGGGAGGAAAAAAGTAATATTTAGAATATGATGATGTTCTTCCTGAATATGTGACTACAGCCTGCTATCATATATATATGAAAAACATTTCGTGATTGTAGTTGAAAAGTTGTTTAAAATTACTTTTATGTTGTTTCGAGTGAGGATCGTTGTTAAAAAAAGCACGTTACATTACTTAATACAATATAAATAAAATAACGTAATCATGGCTTTAAGAGTTGCATAAATCATGGAATACCATGACGTACATATTGTTTCTACATAATACAACAGTGTCTTAGTGTGAATTTATTAATTGTATTTTCTACAGAACCATGTGTACTATACTGTTGAATTTCTATACTATCATTAGTGAATCAAGTTCTATAAACCAGTAATTATGAGCTACGAATAAAGTTGTTTAAACTGTAATTACACAACAATTAACTTTTTTATATATGAAAACATATAATACGTTTCCATTAAAAATATCGGAACATGTTTTTTTTTTTAATTATTTGACAACAATAAATATATTTATTCAAGTAATCTTAATTGATGTTAATTGCTCTTAATTGATGCATTTATGAGGCTAAAAGAATCTTTATTATTTCACAAAATAATATTTTATGAGGCAATTAATTCAATTTGATTGCGTAAAATGTAGAGAAGAAAATAGATAATACTTATTTTCAGTTCTTTATATCTGGATTGAAAACTGTTTATTTGAATAATTATTTCAACAATTAATCATACTTTTTCATTCCTAATTTACAAGCTATTCCCATCTATCTTAACATAAATCACAGAACTATCATTATTTATAACTTATGATTTTTTCTTATTAAAGCGCAAATCAACTTACAAATTATTTTTACAATTTATCTATTGTCATATCTTAAAATTTTTCTTTAAAAATGCAAAAATGAGAAACACGTTTTTAATGAAACAACGAAAAAAATTTCTAGTGGCACTATAATTTGTTTCAAAATCGACTTTTAATTTTCATTAATTACAAATTTTGTAATAAATGAGTAATTAAAAGCGTAATTACCTAAAATTTTCTATTAATGGTTTTTGAAGAATTCTGGATTTTTTACATAATTTTCTACTGAAATTTATGTTTAAAAAATTCGTTGTAGGAAAAAAATAATAATAACAATGCATTGCATATGCAATTAAAAGCAAATTAAGTTAACGAAATCCTTTACTCATATTTAATACAGTTTGCAATGTTTTATATGATTCATTTAATGAAGACAGTTATATTTTTATGTTACTGGTGATAATCGATATACATTTTACACAGTTCCATATAGTAGCTTCCTAATTAATGGTTAGCGGCGTGAAAGATTTGCATACCTGTATTATAACAATTACATAGTGCAATCGCTAATTTCACGAATTCATTTAATATAAATACCCACTAAACAGTATTCAGTTATTTAAAAAAGAAACTTCTTTTATTAATAGCAATACATTAAAAATTAATGGAAACGTGTAAAATTTAACTCTGCAAAAGTATTTGAGACCTTCTTTTCTTTGGCCTGTTCTTAACGCATCATAATGCTAAAATTACTTAATAGTCATTTGCTTTCTTGTAGCGCAGGTGCATTTTTATTTGGGATTTTTCTCGTAACACATAGAGTACAGTATACCCCCCTTCCCCCCCCCCCCACACACACACACAAAAAAGAGAGAGAGAGCCATTTGACTTGGAAATTTATGTTAAAAAAGCAAGCTTAGGGGTCGTCTTCAAAATGAAATTGTACCAAACTCTGAAATTTTCCGTACGAACACCTAATTTTTGGATCATACGTTACTTTTTGGAAAATTTTACCTTGGAATACTAAAAAGGATATCATTCGGTCTTTTAGTTTAGGAATTATGAAGGTTTAAAGTTTGGAATTCCTATAAATTCATTTGCAATCGCTGCAAAAGAGATTGCAAAGCGGGTAATCTTTTAAATATAACTCAAGAACTACTTGGTAGAATGGGCTGTAATTTTAAATTTTGATAAATAAAGCTTCCAGAAATCGAATTTTGGTAAAAAAAAAAAAAAAAAAAAAAAAAAAAAAAAAACATAGGTTACATCTCATAATTTTATCAAATATACATATATTTGTATATTACTGATTTTCGAAGGAAATAGTAATTATAACCAATAATTTTTAAAAGAATCGATTTTTAAAAGCTTCAAATATGTGGATCCAAAATTACAGCTCACTCCACCATTTATTTTTTATTTATGCTTTAAAAACGACCCGCATCGTAATCTGTTTTGCAACGATAACAAATGAATTTAACATCAGAATTTCCAAACTTTATTCAGTACTTGATCGAATAACTTCCTTTTTAGTATACTCTAATAAAATTTACCGAAAGAGACAAATGTGATGTCGAAATAATTTCGTATTAAAAATTTCAGAGTTTTGCAGAATTTCAACATGAAGACGATCTTCTAAGCTTATATATTTTCTAAACATAAATTGAAAAAAAGACATAATTTTCAGTCGAAGGGTTACTTTCGATTTTTTGTAGTCAATTTTACTTTACAGGCAGTTGTGACTTGATAGTTTCTGATCTTGCAAAGGTTATTACGCTACGAGAAAAGAAATCGATAAACATGACACAGACAGTGAAGAAGACACATTATACAGGAAAAAATATTAATTCTACTTGTAACATTGATCATCTAACGGACTCGTCTTAACTTGCGTAACTCACAAGCCAACTAATCACAGTGGAATACTACTTTTATATTTATTTTCACATTTAGTTTTTATTCAGATAACAAATGGATATTTCTTTATGAGTATCAAAATGAAAATTCATATCAGTCACAAATGATATTCTGGATCTCTGTAAAATATTTGTATTTTAAGTTATTTTCTCGAAGACAACACGAATGCAACCTTACATTACTGGAAGAAATGCGTCTCTATTTTGCAAAATTTGCAAAATAGGAATAATATGTTAAGGTAACAACTGGAAAATAACAAAATTCACTTATTAAACTAATTCAAGTAACAAGAAACATAGCACAAAGTTTTATAGAAATCGATAGCCAATTAAAAAAACATACTTCAAACGTCATTCATCAATGTCTGAGAGTACAGCGAATTCCCGCTCAAGTATTTAAAATATATTTGGATAATGAAATACAACAGAAATAAGTTAACGAACTGGGAAGTTTATCCACAGAATCTCTTCCACCAGATTTTTTTTAACATTCGTGTCAGATTAAATGATGTATTGTCTTTCCCCCTTTTTTTTTGGAAGATATCAACTATCTTTCAATCGACTTTAGTCGAAAAAAATATAATACATACTGGATTTATCACAGTGAAGAGAAAGGAGATTTTATACGTCATTTTTTCCCTCTTTACTTAAAAAATCCAAAGTATCGCAGAGATAAATCTCTATTTTTCCGGGGATATTTTATCTTTTAATGCGCCATGTATAATTTCTTAAAAGGGCTAAAAGGTATTTGACTTTATATTTTACGACAGTATCAGCTATTAAGTGAATCAATTTCAGATAATGAAATAATTATATTTCAGAAACTAATGCACTAAACTAATGCATGAAACTAATGCACTAAACTAATGCATGAAACTAATGCACTAAACTAATGCATGAAACTAATGCACTAAACTAATGCATGAAACTAATGCATATCTAACTTATGCATTCATTTCATTCTAACGTTCGTTTGAATATGTAATAAAAATCCTCTATTACTTTTTCTAAAAGCGTAACATAGTATTAAGAATTATGTTATACAGGGTGTCCACTCTCAACGGTGTCCAATGGCTAATTTCTAAACCGTTAGTCACAGACACGTAGTTCCAATTACAAAAATGTTTTAAATAAGGTAAAGAAGTATTTTTAAATCTATTTGGGTCAAGAAAAATATTTATTAAAAAGTTACGAAACTTAATTTTTTATACCGTCCCCCGGTCTTATAAGTGATATTTAGTAAAAATTCCCTGTTACAGCAAAAAGAAAGTCCAAAAAAGTCCCGTTCAACTAAGACTAAAATTGACCGAGTTATGAAACTTTGAAATTCATGACTCATACCACTTTTCTGCACCTGAATACAGATGAATTCAACCGTGCTTCAAGGGGTCGTATTCAAAGTGCTTAAAGTATTCGAAGGAATTAATTCAGGTGCATCTCCGCTTTGAAAGAACTTGTACAAGTATTACGATAGAGTTAACTTTTATTATAATTAAGTTTTAGATTCGTTAAAATAATTGTATTTTAACACATGTTTCATTTCGTAAGAATTTGAGGCTGTTTCTTTTAACAAAAATTATGTTATTTTAAAAGCTTTGATTTAACTTGAAACGATCGTATGTATATATTTCCATTTCAAAATTTGTACTCCAACTTTAACTCAATTTTTTTTTTCCGATCGAGGTTAAACTTTACATACTGACGTAAGTCTGATGACAATGAAGCATTATGATTTTCATTGCTTACCATTTATACTTATTTTACAGGATTAAAAAAAAAAAAAAAAAAAAAAAAAAAAAAAAAAAAAAAAACACTAATAGATTACTGCTAACAAGTTTAAGAAAAAATTTAACATTAGATAACACAACCCTGCAATGGTTGTGCTTTTAACTTTTAAAATTGATTTTTATGTATCGCAAATCGTAAATTTCAAAGTTAAAAAATAGTAAAAATTTGATGCTATAAAATAGAGGCGATAGTTGTGTTTTTTAAATTTTGATAATTGATTTTTATATGCTTTTAGCGCTGAATACGAAAATGACCTTCGTTTTAAACCATCACGTTGGACATTTTCAAAAATCGTAAATTTCAAAGTTTAAAAATAGAGAAAATCTGATACTATAAAATATGAGTAAAACTTCCTTTATTCAATTTGATTTTGTTTAATTCAATAATTTATTGATTTTTTTTTTTTTTGCCTTATATTGGAACACTTACAGCTAACCAGCTCAGGGATTCGATGAGGTAGTGGTGGGGAGCGGTCACTTTGAAATTTACGATTTGTGAAAAATCCTGATGTGATGGTTAAAAACGAAAGTCATTTTCGGATTCAGCGCTACAAAATACGCAAGAATCAATTATCAAAAGCTAAAAAACGTAACACAACTCAAATTTTGCAGCCTAGTGTAATCTAATAGCATCTTAAAATATGCATAATTTTGTAAAGAATTAAGGCTGTTGCTTTTCACCATTTTATTTTAGGAAAATTCTGTTATTTTTTCCTCTTATGTATTTAGTATAAGCTGTATATTTTGCATTAATACTTCAAAATGATTTTATATTTCAAATTTATATTACAATGTTAGTCTTAGTCTCAAAAATATATGTGTGTAATATATCTGGCGATTATTTATATTTCTACTAAATTTGTGAATGACCCCTATTTCGTAGCAAAATATAACTTTAAACAGCTTTGGCAACTTTAAACAGCTATTACTCGGTCAGTTTTAATCGTAGAATAATGGGACTTTTTTTGTTTTACTTTGTAATTGTAACAGGAAAATATTGCTAAATATAACTTATAGGACCCGGGGACCGTATAAAAATTTAAATTTCGCATTTTTTAAGAAATGCTTTTATTGACCGAAATTGCTTTTAAAATTTTTCTTTACCTCATTTAAAACATTTTTTTAATAGGAACTACATGTCTATGGCTAACAGTTTAGGAATAAGCCATTGGACACCGTTGAGAGTGGACACCCTGTATAACATTTAATGGTTTAAAAATCACAAGCGCATCACAAAATCTATATGCTTAGTCGTTTTGTGTTAGTCTCTGTAGCTTTTTAATCTTATTTTCTCGGACATTCATAGTATAAGGACTATAATTGTACTTTCACAATAACATATGACGAGCTCAGATGTAAAAAAGGTAATGAACAATGTGCAAGTTTTAACCCCTTGGGGATGACCGACCGGTATTCGTGCCGCCTAAGGTGCTCTGGATCTGGAATTATTCTCACCAGTAAATTTTTATTCTAAATTTTGCCTTATTTAATCCGAGCATTTTCTCGATTCAATTCGGCTAAATTTTCTGTTTTAAAAATCCGGTGATTAAACATTAAAAATTCTGTAAAAGACGCTCGTTCCGAAGGGGTTAAGATATTCAAAATTCAAGTTTTCTGAAGAAAACTGCAAACAAACCTATTTTGATTGCTTCCTCTGAAACAGCTGATTTGTTAAGATCGGACGTTCAGTTAACTGCAACATTTTTTGTCGGATAGATTTTATTTTATTGGACTTAGGGGCAAAGAATATTCGTTATTAAAATTCATATGTACAATTAATCTTTGACTATTAGGATATACAGGGTGTCCCAGAAGTAATGGGACAAACTTTAAGGAAAGGTAGGGGACATCACAAGGATTCAGATTCGCATAGCAACCCAGGGTCGGAAACGCTTTCCTGGCGCGGTAGTGACGACACAAAACACAAGAAAGACAGGATACGAATAAGAGGAGAAAACATGTTTATTATCCTTAGTACATCAAAAAACTAAGATGAAAGAACATTAAAGGGACAATGATCGTCATCAAAGTAGGTGTTCGAAATTACGACCACGGGCCGTGATGCATGGAAGCGCAATTCCGGCGTATGGAAGATCTAATGTTCTCAAAAATACTGGGAGTGCCCCGGACTTCCCCAGCAGCTGCCACGATGCGTGCAACAAGTTCCTCAACACTTTCCAGCGCTTTCCCGGCATTTTTGCAGTAATAAGAATAATAAACATGTTTTCTCTCCCTGTTCGTGTCCTTTCTTTCTTGTGTTTTGTGTCGTCACTACCGCGACAGGAAAGCGTTTCCGACCCTGGGTAGCTATGCAAATCTGAATCCTTGTGATGTCCCCTACCTCCCTTTAAAGTTTTTCCCATTACTTCTGGGACACCCTGTATATTGAGTAAAAAAGAGCTTTGCGCTTTTAAAAGGCTGTTAAGATGCAGTTAAATAATTTTACATGGATATCAGAAAAAAAAAACTAAAATTTTCAGTTACACTTGGTGCTCTTCATATTTTGAATACCTTCTACAAAGTACATTATAAACAGAAGTTGATAGCTTCCTCAATCCAACACCAATTATGCAAGGTTTTGGCTCTGAATTGCCCCTAGAAGAACTAAAATTGCCAAACTTAATATATTTCAGCGTAATACAAGATTTTTTTTTTACAAATGTTCCTTGAATTTCGTTACAGAAGTAAATGTGAATACAAACAACAAATCAAACTAATTTAATCCGATTTTCCAAAGCTCGAGTTGGAACAGGACCTTTAAACATTCAAAAAATCAGTTTTCGGTTTTTGTTTTATTCTGATTTTTTTAAATTTCTGAACAATATTCAAAAAACCCAATTAAAAAAATCTGCATTATTTTTTGAGTTTTAATCATGTAAAGACGGTGAGTATAATTGAAGGTCCGTAGATATTGAAACTTTAAAACGCGATTTCTCAGATTAGTAAATTTGGAGTTCGTGCGCAATATTACTTTCAAACTATATAATCTACAGCTTTAAAAAATTAACCAAATATACATTTCATTATAGTCTACATGCTAAAACCAAAACAATCCACATATTTTGCACTTAAAAAACTTGAAAGTTTTTTTTTTTATTATTTTTTTAATTTTTTTTGTATTTTGTGCTAAAAATAAAATTTAAACAAAACTTTTTGAGTAGATTTTGGTTTTAATTTACAATTAGGTGGCGTTAAGATTCCATTTTGTTCAAAAATTGTTTTTTATATACATAATTTAGAGTTTTATCATTGCGAGCAGAACTTGATGATTTTAATCCATACGTTAGTGAGATGGATTTTTAATTTTAAAATTTAAATATTAATTTTGTAATATACAACATTTATTTTTCTGGATAATATAGGTAAGAATATATACTTTAAGCAGAAACGGTAAAAAAAGATGTTAATTGCATGTTATTTGTGTTTTGGTACTTTGAAAAAGACGATGGTTTTGATCGTTTCGACAAACTCAAAGTCCTGTGCCCCTTAATTAAAATGCAATCTGCTGAAAAAGTTAATGCTGATGTTGATGCAACTTTCCTTAATTTCAGTTTGTGCTCAAATCATATCATTGCATCGGGGGAGCAGTGAAACAAATGTAAAATTCTCATTCCAAAACTAAGGCCTTTTTATTATTACTAGGGGGCTCAGCCCACTGCTCGCTAACGCTCGCCAACCCCCACGAATTTCTACGCAATTCATATTGGGATCGCTACGCGATCCCAGCTCGCTTCGCTCGCTCGCCACTATTTATGTCAACTCTACCCAGAATGAGTAATAATCACCATAAATCATTACAACATATTAAATTTACAAATATTTTTATTGTATAAAAAAGTAATGGAAAACTGTTGAAAATGCACGTACCTTGGAAACAGAATAAATTTAAAACCTTAGTGAAAACACAATAAAATATTTTTAGTTGAGCCGCTATGAGATCCGAGCAAGCAACATATGAAATTTACAAATATTTTAATTCATAAAAAGTAATTGAAAATTTTGTTGAAAATATAAATAAAAATGTATTTATCAAAAGTTTGGAGCTGTGACTTGTTGATCATCATTGAGAAAGCTAAGCGAACAGGAAATAGACGCCGTTTAAATTTAAATGGCATGTTAGTGTCAGATGGGGTCCTTCTCCTTTCATTTTGCGTATAGTATTGAAAATCACCGCTTAAATTAATTTAAAACTATAATAAGACGCTGTAAAACATGCTATGCATCACGCTTCTCGAAATGTAAACAAAACATTTTCGCCTGTGTCTAAATACAACCTTGGGTTTTTTTTTCTTTTTTTTTTTTTGACTACCGCCTCTTTATTATTCGTAGTTGCACATAGGCTATAGCCTGCACAAGCTACCGGGCCCTCTCCAGTGGGAAGTCTACGGAGTCAGTTTCTATCCACCCCCCTCCAAAATTCATTTTCTTACGACAAGTCTGGAACAACAATTCGGCTTCTAAACCCCAGGTCAGAAGTAGTTCGGGCAGCGGTGGCCCAGTTGGCAGAGCATCGAATCCGCAGCTAAGGCCAAGGGATCGAGGCCTACTGCTCGCTATAATCCGCCATGTACGCTAATGGCGCCTGGTGCATGTAAAATCCGTCGTGGGTGCAAAGTCCTCCAAGTTACCTGTGAATTATACCTCTGGAGGTGCCTTGCCAGGTGAAGGTCTCATCATCTGATCAAGGTTCTAAATTACGAGACCAACATGAGTAGCAACGTGCAGGTGCCAAACATCAGGATATAACGTTAAGTAACCGGCATAACAAAGTATACACAAACGAGCAGTAGGCACTGCAGATAGGATGGCGATCGAGGCAATGATGTCAGGTTTATTGCCGCTTCGCGGCGATTAGGCGGGCTTTCGCCCCGATGCCAGGTACTAAACCCGTTAAGCTGGGGCAACCCGGCAGGTAGGGGCCTGGTCATCGGTTAGAAAGAAAGAAAGAAATACAACCTTGGATCAAAAAGCTACGTCACCGTAAAACGGACCAATAGCATTCATGTATTGCTCAAACGGTTTGCGTTAAAGAGAGATCCTGTCTGGATTTTGATTTGCTGAGTGGGTTGGGACATGTGACCGTAACTACCACTGAGAAACGTCGCTTTTGCTGTTGCCAAATAGCAAGCTACCAATATAGCCCTTGTTTAGCGCTACGTAAGAGAAATATATATATAGATTTTTTAGCGCTACGTAAGAGAAATATATATATATAGATTATTATTTGATTTTAAGTAAATTGTTGCATGTCTAAAAATGGCCGTAGTAATTTAACCTGCCTTTTAATCTATTTCTCATAAAAAATGAAGCTTAACATTAAATTTCTAATTTGAGTCTAATATTATTTTAACTTTTATATTTTTTTACATAGCATGATGATAAAAAAAAGGTTTTTGGTAAAGCTTCCATACTGTACTTATTCGGATACAAGGCTTGCTTCTACTTTAAATTTTAATGTGGCCACATTTACATATTCCTGTTCTTCAAACTTTTTGATCCAACAGCCGTAGTGAAACGTTGCATCAAACTAATCTTCAGAAACTTTTCCAATACATATAAGAAAATAAAAATTCTTACGTAGACCAGGGTTGCCAGTTTGACCTTTTTTTTTTTTTTTTTTTTTTTTTTTTTTATTCCAAAATTTTGCATTCACACCCGAAATTACCTATTATATTTTACGCTTTGTTTAATGACAGACATTTCATTATAAATGAAAGTAAAAATTCTTCTTTAAGAATTTCCTGTGTGAATTCGAAGTTCTTTTCACAGAAATAAGGGGCTAAACTGGTAACCCTGACGTAGACTTGATTCACAACCCCATGCACTTCTCAGTGGAAAAGTAAATGGATACATTTCATCAGTTTAATTTTACAATATTAGTTATTGTTATACATCAGAGCCACCATTGTTTCATGACTTATTTGGTTTTGGCATCGAGTCTGTATTTTAGAGACACCCTTGAAACTATGACAAAGTGAAAAGAACATATTTTTTCAATTTAAAATTATTTTAAAATAAGTCTTCTGTTAATATGTAGGTAGGGTAGATTAGCGATGGGTGGGACATTTTCACAAAAATGTTTATTTTAAATAATTTTTAAAAGTTATTATCAATATTATATATCACATTTCATACATTAGATATTTGACTACATCTATGCACAATATTTATTCTAGATTATTATTATACAGAAAAATCTTATGAAAAAAAGTTCTTATCTGTCCCAATCATCCCCATAGGAATGAATGGGACACTAATAAAGAAGGATGGAACAAAAATATTTTCATACCTGTATTCAGTGTTACCGTTTTAACATTGATAATCATAAACTTATATGTAATTATATTTGTAATATATGATCTTATAATATGCTCTTATAATATATCCTTTATTACAATACAATAATTACAATTTAATAATTTTTAATTATAAACAACCTGTGTAATATGAGTACTATTTAATACTTATAATTATCATAAATTATTAATTTATGAATATTATTTAGTTAATAAATAAATTTTTCAACATTTCAAGGGATGAATATGAGTCCCATTCATCCCAATTTGAAATGTCCCAACATCTCCATAATGCATATATTCAATTGTTAGCCATTTTGCCTTATAAATTATTTTGTCATAATGGTTAATATTCATTCACTATGATTACCGATATTGAGCCTTGAAATAAATAACTACAGCATATCTTTATTTTTATGTTGTATAAGAAATTTCACGCCTTCAAATGCAAAAAAAAAAAAACCCTCTAAGCAGAGTTTTCAGGATGTGAAACTTTGAAGAAATGTGAATAGAGCCGTATGGTGTTTCTTTTGGTTCTGAAACACACTATGGTAGTACCATATATGAGGATAGGAAGCAACTAAAAAAATGTTTAGTGCCTGAAATATTGAGAACGTTTCATTCATCCCTTGTCCCATTCATCTTCTAGATCCCGCCCCCCCCCCCCCCACACACACGCATACACAGAATGCAATACCCACCTAACTACAAAACAATTTTTACGTATTTTGTTATCCACTTTGTTAAAATTTCATCTTACTCGTATCTAGTACTCAAATTTGAAGAGGAAGTGATTAGTATAGTTATTTCGTTATTAGATCCACTAAAACGACCCTTTTATTAGATAAATTAAAGGACTCGTGGATTAAATTGCTGTTACTAAAATGTTTTAAACCAACATTTGGGGGGAAAAAAATAAATAAAAAATAAGATCTACCATTCTGTTGCCATTCGGTTGACTTTTTGGAATTTGATACAAGTTGTATTGAGATCATTTGCAACATAAAACAAGAAAACATAAATAAAACATAATCAATAAAGGACAATGCAAGCAACTTAACAAAATGACACTAAAAGATTCCCCCCCCCCCCCTTGAGGTTACGAAAACCTTAGGCATAATGTTTATTTTAGTATTTGTGCCTACGTTTTTACGTGCCTGTCATAATAATATTGCTCTTTGATCTACATATCATCATACTAAGTTCTTTACAAACATATGGCAGCAGGTGTACATTGGTCAAAACCTACAAGCACCATTCGCGAAATAGAAGAAATTTCATTTGGTATTTATTATAAACGCCTTATTTCCCAGTCATCAGTAAATAGTCGCAAATCGAGTCAAGTTAAATAAAATAAGTATTCTTATGCTACATCCAACTAGCGATATTCTTCTAATTTACATAAAGAGTAATCGCCCACTTCGGACGCCTCGAATGATTAATTAGAAGAAGGGATTATCTATATTCATATTTTGATAATTAGTATAATTTATTTCTTGAATGGGTTATAAGCCGCGCTGCTGTTTGAACGAATATAGGGAAACAATTAACACATATGATTAATATAAATGATTCATTATTTTGTACCTTTGATATTGTTAGATTAATGTGAAGGTATTTGTTTTAGAGGAAATCTTTCTATATTAAAACACTTGACAGAGTCTCTTCTTGCTTTATCGGCTGGATTAAATAATGATATAATTTACCTAGATGTCAAAGAAAAATTCTAATTTTTTTTGTATTAGTTTTGATATCTTAGTTTACATTTAGCGGTTACTTTAGATAAGAAAATGAAAATTTGCTTTAATAAATTGTTGCTCTGTACCATATTTTGCAAAGTCTCAATAACATATAATGTGTTTTTTTTCACAGCGGAGTATATTCTATTATTGACACATATTTTATAATTTTTTATCGTAATTTCATTGTATATGCTAAATGCAATCGTAATATCAAAATAAAAAATTAAAATTACACTTGCAGAAATGTTACGCTTTCTTCATGCTTAAGGATCTCTTACGGTTTGGGTTTAGTTTAAAAATCGATATTTTTATTTTATTTTTGATTATTAAACAGACTTTCACGTGTATCTCATAGCTTCCAAACACAACCTTTAAGGGTTGTAAAATGTCACAATACTCATTTCCATTTCCTAGATTAATATTGAGTAAGAAATAACGAACATTAACATATGTTCTTATGTTCACTAACAAATGTTCATCTTGGTAAATTCATGGTGAAGAAACTGAAAAAAAATAAATTAAAGGTTTTTTTCCCCCTCTTCTGTTTGAGATAATATGGTCATATTTTGGAATAGCAGACATGAATAAATAAAAGGATACTTCTTTATACTACAAATATGAAAACAAAAATTAACGATATTGACGCCAAGTTGTTCAAGTTAAAATATATACGAATGTCTTTTACAATGGGGAAAAGGAGGGGAAAAAAAAAAAACAATTCAATTATTTCACAAACTACGACAAGATGCATGTCTGTTTTCGGGCTTCCCAATTCTCGAAAATGAAAATTACTAAAAAAATCTTTAGTCGATGTTCATAGAAGGAAAATGGAGATTTTTCATATAAAATATATTGTTCGTAATGTAAAAAAAGAACTATAAAAGCAACAAAAAATTATAGATAGCTTTGTCACATTTTGTAAAATTAAAATAATGATGCACACTATTAAAAACATGCTACACCTTTTAAGTTCAACCACAAATATCTGATAACCATTCTTAAATATTTAAAAATATTTCTGAAGTCCCGCACCACGAAATTTCAGAATTAATTTAAAATTATGAGTCAAACACTTAACTCACTTAACTATCTTTAAATCGATCATACAACAAATACCCGACGAAATAAGTATATCCATTTTCCAAGTAGAGCTAACTGAATTATTCAATTTTTCTTCACCATTAAATGGCTTGAGAGATTGGTTTACATCGTAGTTATGACTTCATTGAAGAACCTCCTCGCACTAAATTTCCCCAATTGAGTTTAAAAATATAGATTTAAGAACTGTCTAGACGTAAGAAAGAGTATCTGTAAACAGTTGTTTTCACATTTATTTTTCTTTCCAGGCGGAATTAAGTATCTGACTGAATTCCAGAAAAATCATTTAAAAAATCTGCAAGCTTCATTTGTCATATAGTTTCGACGGTATCTGGGAGCTTGTGCCTCTCCACTCGTCTGTTTTCTAATGGGGGAAAAGCGTTATTGCTAGAGGATCTAGATGGAGAAGTTCTACGCAGCTCCATCTCATCTGTCATTATAAGAGAATATAAATCATTACTGGTGGAGTTGTATTTTTATGGAGGCTAAGAATAGGAAAATATTAAAATTAAGGCCCCGATCCAACATGCCAGCCGTTTGGTGTCTTTATTTAAGAAGGGAAGAAAGAATCGTGTTACACACATTTTTTAAATCACGTAGATCTTTTTTTTAATATAGATTGTAAAAAAAAAAAAAGTGTGTTATATGAAAATTTCAAAACCCAGTTCGTGTTTTGGAAAATAAATTGTTTAAAAAATATGTTCAATAAATTTTGGCACACAGACATTTTGAGATTAAATTAATAGAATACAATTTTGTCTCTAGACTGTTTGTTGTCTTTATTTAAGATATGAAAAAAATATATATATGTGTCATGCAAATTTCCAAAACGTAGTTGCTTTTTTTTTTTTTTTTTTTTTTTTTTTTTTTTTTTTTTTTTTAAGGGTTAAAAAATATGTTCAATAAATTCCGAGTTTTTATTTCTAGAGAATCTAGGGGAAGGTCTCTACAGCTAAATTTCATCTATATTGTTTTAAGGGAACATAAATCATTACTGGTGCATCGTATTTTTATTTAAGCTAAGAACAGGAATAATTAAAATTAAGGCATCGATTCAGAATGGTGGTCCGTTTGGTGTCTTTATTTATAGCTGTTATTAACTGCTCTGCTCAACAATCGTAAAACGTTTTGACGCATTTACAAATTCATTTTTTAACGGAAAGATATAAAATTGGAAAGCCTGGCCATGGAAGGGATTTGGAACTGAAATTTTTTTTCCATTTTTTGATCAATTACCCATTGGGTTCTAAGCAATTTCGATCATGTGACAAACACGTCTTTCGCCCGCTCTTGAGTGATTTTTCTACTTTCGCGAAGAAATTCGATTAAAAAAGTCCACTTTGACACTATTTTCTGAAAGATCTATTGCGCTTGCAAAATAGTGGAAAAAACAGCTCGATGACATTGTTTCTGAACAACAACACCAGCTTGTTTCATGCATTTTTGAAGAAAAATAAATTAAAACTTATGTCAGAAAGTTGCTCTTTTGGATTTGAGAACACCCTTAAGATAGCAATTCTTTAAAAAAAAGGTGTATTACAGTAGGACCTTCGTCCTCAAACGTCACAGTTATCGAACAAGAAATTAGATAGAAATTTGATTCGTTTGTCGAACAAAAAAAAAAAAAATATTAAAAGTAAAGCGCCTATCCAAAATGTCAGCTGTTCGAATTCAATCGCAAGAGCAATCGAATCTATTTTCCCTTTATTTAAACTGTTGTTGGACGAAAAGCGCGCACACATCAGTTATAGTAATTGGAACATATATTCGAGTATTTTGAGGTTCCTATACAGTAAGGATGCTTAATCTACTAATTTTTGATTCCTTTTACTTATCCCTTTCTTTCTTTCCTTTTTTCCGTAGGCTTGAAGCACATTTACATGCAATGCAGTGCTAATGAATTTCATAAATTTTGAGATAGAAAAAGAATAAAGTTCACTTATGAGCAAATGTTCAAATAAAATAAAAATAGAAACTCTCCTCTTGCTCCTCAATATCAAGTCATTTAAGGTTTCACCAGTTAAACACTAGGAAACTCCAAACAACCTCTTTGCCTTAAGGATGTTCTCAAATCCAAAGGGCAACTTTCTGACATAAGTTTTAATTTATTTTTGTTCAAAAATGCTTGAAACTAGCTGATGTTGTTGTTCAGAAACTATGTAATCGAGCTGTTTTTTCCTTTTTTTTTTTTTTTTTTTGAAAACGCAATAGATTTTTAACACGTTCACGCCGGCGCGGTGGGTCACACTCGACTGTCTCAGAGTTGTAACGTCTCCGGCTTTTTGCACACCACTGTTATTTTAGAGAAAATCTTGTTCCTTTAAATCGCCCAATTGCTCTAATTAAATAAAACAAAATTTTCTGTATTAAAATGCTGGTATCCAAAAGGCTGGAGACTTGCCAGCTCTGAGACAGTCGAGTGTGACCCACCGCGCCGGCGTGAACGTGTTAAGAAAATAGTGTCAAAGTGGACGTTTTGAAACGAATTTCCGCGCGAAAGGAGAAAAAACACTCAAGAGCGGGCGAAAAACGTGTTACGTGATCAAAATCGCTTATAACTCAATAGGTAATTTATTGATCAAAAATGGAAAACACAGTTCAATTCCAAATCACTTCCTTGGCCAAGCTTTCCAATTTTATATCTTTCCGTTAAAAAATGAATTTGTAAATGTGTGAAAACATTTTTCGCTTGTTGAGCAGAGCGGTTAAGGACAGCCTTAAGAGTCCACTTCAGTCACGGGAATAAAGGAAAACGCTAAAGCTAAGTCTATGGGAGCGTTATTTTCAAATATCTCGCTCAAATTTTAATATTTTTGAATGATTTTTTTGCATAGTATAGCTGAGGACGATCTACAACCGGACTAGTTTTTACTTTTTCGATTTCGGTTTCAGATATTTTTTTTAATCACTATTACTTTCAGAGCCGGTTGGAACCAGTTCCAAAATGGAAACCATCCTAATATAAAAAAAAACTATAACTAAAATCGAAAAAGTAAAAACTAGCCCGGTTGCAGACCGTCCTCATCTATCATATACAAGAAAAACCATCCAAAAATATTAAAATCAAAGCGAGAAATTTGAAAATAACGCCCCCATAGACTTTACATTAGCGTTTTCCTTTTTTGCCGTGACTGAAGTGGCCTCTTAAGAGTCTACACTAGTCACTCTATAAGACCAAACTCATTCAAAAATATCAAAATTCAAGCAAGATATTTGAAAATAACTTCCCCATAGGATTAACGCCGGGACAACAAGATTCTCCAAGAGTCTGCTGTAGCAGTCACTTTTGACTGTACACCTAACAAATTCGTTCATTGTGACTTCCTCGAAAAAGTACGGACCCAGAATGAAATTCGTCGTGAATCCATACCATGCCGCGTGACGTATGGGGAATATAGCGGCTGTTGTTGCACAGCATGAGGATTGGTGGAACCCCATATGCGGCAGTTCTGTGTGTTCATAGCACTAAGTGAAAATGAATCTCATCTGTCCATAAGAAAGGCAATGGACTGTACTCATCCACTTGCATCCTCGCCAGAAAACGAAAAGCCCAAATCAAGACGTGCAGAGTGATCTTGCGGTTTCAACTGTTTCACGAAATAAATCTTGTAAGGGTAGGGCTTCAGAATTTTGGGTAAAATCATGCGAACGGTTGCCCACGGAATGTCTAGTACTCGTGCTATTGAGCGGTCACTTACAGTAGCATTTGAAGAACTTGCAGATGCTTCAGCTGTTGCAATTGCAACTTCCTCTACAATCACCGGCTCAGTTGCACGTGATCCTCTTCCCGGTGCAACATCCAGAGAACCAGTTTTTTCAAACTTACGAATCATGCCTTTAACTGCATTTACGGACATGGGTCCTCTCCTTAAGTTTTTCATCCGCCGATAATCACGGAGTACTGCGGAAGCATTGCTCTTATTCTGATAAAAAAAAAGTTTTAAGATCAATGCGCGCTCCTTCTTGTTCAGCGGCATGTTGACTGCGGACGAATGATTTCTTTGAACCTTACCATACGTATTGCTTTTATGGCAAAATTACTTTAGCTACTTATTTGAATATGTTTTTAGCAGTACAGCGCCATCTGTGATAAAATTTCAAACTTTCTTTTTTACGAAAACCTCGGCCGCATGATCTACATAACATATATTGCTGGGCGTTAAAAGGCAATGCGTTACTTTTTGAAATAATTTGGTTGAAAGTTATGTACAATATGTCTCGTTCTTTAGCGGAACATGCTTTACTTATCAAATTTTTTTATTAAAATCATTGCAACGCTCCAGTCGCCCTTCGGGTTTTTAGAACGTACAAGAAGTACATAAATTAACGGTACTTTCCCCTCTTTAATGGCTTAAAAGTAATGGTTTGGATGTTTGAGAAAACAGGTTCTCTGAAAGTTCAATGAGGCAGATGACGCAAACCCATACCATAGGATACGATCACAGTTACAACAAAGATTGAGGCAAAGCACGGGACAATAATATCTTCCACTTCCAGTGCGCTTGGGGTACATCATAATCTTGATATGTCTTACTATACAGCACGGAAAATCTTATGAAAGATTATCCACTTCTATCTGTATACATCAGGCGCGTGCAAGAGTTACGTCAAACGGACCATGATAAGTGATTGACTTTACTCTCACCATTCTTGCAAGAATAAAGTGGATGAAGCTTGGCTGTGGAAAGTGTTATGGAAGACAAGGCTTACTTTTACGTGAATGGATGCTTAAACACCCAGAATTGACGAATTCGGGATTCCAATCCATCAAATTCTTTCAAAGAATTTCCCTTTCAATCACCAAATGTGACTATTTGGTGTGGTTTCAAATAAGAAATGGTCATATGGCTAAACTTCTATGAGAAAATTATGAGTGCCGTCAACTGAGGTAACTTTGTCCCATTAAGTGTAAGTTTGGCCAAAAGAGAAAAAAATATTAAATCTGCTATATTTTCCACATAGCTTGAGTTATCGACAGAGTTTTGGACTCAAAATATAGATGGTAGCATTAGCTTTAGGCTGGTAGCTCATTGTAAGTAATTCGCCAAGTTTCCAACGTGGCATTACCAGTCAAACAAAAACGTGTGAAGACGGTGAGAATTTAGTTCCTACAACTTTTGTCTGCCAAGCTGTAAATTAATTCCTTTGGACCTTGGTAAGTACTTGTTATTATAACCTCATTAGTGTAGACGAGCCATACTCAAACTACGGCCTGCGGGCCGCATGTGACCGGTAAACTTTTACGCGCCGCACGAAACACATAATCATTAATCCATATTTATAAAATTAATTGAGGTCTGCATAAAAGTTATGTAAGGTTGTCACTGCTGTTTTAGATCTTTGCATGGAGGAAAAAATCTGCCCTGTTATATATAATTAATTTTAAATTATGTTAAAGCATCTCAGATCAAAAGTTCTTTTTACATGTAGTCCTATTTTTGTTACAGTGGTGTAAAAATACATTAATCTTCAACATTAACTCAACAACTCTTCAACACGCATAATAGTCCAAATTAATTAAATTTGCTCTCTCTATTTGCACAATTAAAAAAAAAATGTTTTTTCATTGAACTGAAGGCTAATTTATTAAGAAAATACCACAATATTTTTTTCTTTAGAACTTTGAAACTGTGAATTGTTATTTATTATGTTTTATGCCTATAGCTAATACTGCTTTTACGTTTGAAAGATTTGTCGCGGAAAAAATTAGCACGAAATATTTCTACACCATTACTTTTAAAGAATGAACTCCATGGTAGAAGGAATATGTAACGAAGTTTATTGTTTGGAAATAATGGTGTTTAACTTTTTGGTAATGTTTCTTCCACGATAAATATTCAAGCTTACTGATAATATAAACTTTTTATATTGTTTCTTATACTACTTTTGTTATCTTACTATTTTAATTAATTTTTTCACCGCATTATAAGTAAGTTGCGGCCCGCCTAACGTCGCAAATATTTTTTTGCGGTCCGCAAGGAAAAAAAAAGTTGAGTATGGCTGGTGTACATCAAGGCCTAAAGCAGGATTGTGCGTTGTCTTTCCCGAGCTAAAGAATAAAGCGTTTTTCTAAGTTGGAGTAACTTTGGCCCAACTTTGGGGTAACATTGGCCCAACCAATTATCATTTAAATTTTTGTATATACCTCTTGTTAAAGCATAAAAAATGTTACATTTGAAGGGGAGCTTTTTCTTATTTTGTTGAATTTAAACATTGATGTTTTTGAGGTAAGGTTTCTTTTTATTTTTTGTATACTTATGAAAATAAACATTTGTGCTTATACAAACAATAATTTTGCTAAAAATTCATCCAGTGTATTGGTTCCAACTGAACCAAACAAAAAAGCTATTGACAAAGATGATTGCAACGTTGGAAACTTTGTACTTGTGCTCTTTAATGGCAGTATATCTATCCCGGAAGGATTACTTTGAAATCAAAAGATGGTTGTGTTGGTGACTGCATGGAAAAGATCTTAAAGTGTTGGCATTGGCCATAGCGACCGAATTCGATGGTGTATGAATGGAACGATATTCTAGCAAAAATTAGTCCACCTAAACATCTGTATAAGAGAAACCAGTATTCAGTCGCAGACCTGGACAACCCACGTTAAGTAATATTTATCACTTTTGCAATATTCTGTTTCATTAAAAATATGCTAATTTACTGTCTTTTTACATGTTTACACTTCTTACCCTCTCTCCCCCGTCTTTTTCAATAGGGTAACATTGGTCCACATCATATTGTAGGCCCTATAACATTCGTTTTAACACAAGGGCCAATGATCTCAAATGCAAGGTAACATTGGACCAAAACTTTCAAAAACACTTTTTGGTAAAAAAAAATTCTATGTCGACAAATTTATGATAATGGTGTGGTTCTATATGTTCTTAGCGAACAAATAATTAAAATTATATTTATTTTTTAAATAAAATAAGAGAATGGAGAGGCTGAACATGCCATGAAACAGAGGATGGTACCCCAAAAGTATACCTGTAACCTGTTCTTTTACCGGAAAGAAATATCGCCTGATTTTAAACAGCTTACTCATTCCTTCAATTCAGCAAAGACAATGTCTGTAGAAAACCGTTTTTATGCAAGACGGAGCCTTTCGTCACATTGATTTGGGAGTACAGCAGCGGCTAAGACAGAAGTTCACAACTGAAAGTCATTAGTCGCTGCTTACAGCATGGCCGCCTTGGTTTCCCGATTTTAACTCATACGAGTTTTGTCTATGCGGTTACCTAAAATCCAAGGTCTATCTCGGAGATGCCCCGGACCTGACTAAGTTGCAGGATAACGTTTTCTGGACATTCCTACAAACATGTTACTTACCGCTGATATGAATGCTGTGCACAACATGCATTACGGGGTCCACAAAAACGGCGATCACATTGAACCTGAATTTAACGAGATAAAAAGAAGTTTATTTTATTTCAGTAGTTATTCTGCAATTTTAAAACTCTCTTTTCTGTTACACAGCACCACATATCCCCTAGAGATGACCTTTTGAACTATTTTTTTTCAATGAATCCTCTGTCCACCGTCTTGTGTAAGCATGCTACAAGGACTCCACTTTGGCAATTTGATCGCGCTACAGAACACGTTGAGAACTGTCAGTTTAATTATGGCCACCTTGTATTAGATTTAATACGAAAATTCTAAAAATTACTAAACTGTTATTATTAATAACACAAGCCCGCCTTTTAATCAAAGCAAAACCCCTTCTTTGATTAGTTAAATACAATCTTCTATATTTCGGGTTCAGCAATAATTCAAACCACATGTTTATCCCCGGATTAAACGAATTCCGGAATGCGCCTGTCTAGTTCTTGAAAAATAATGTCGAATTCATCCTTAATGCATATTTGTTAAGCATTATATCGAAAGCTGGTGACGTATGTATTTATTTAAATTATTTAAGCCAGCAAGGATAAAAATTTGTTGCGTGTTACTAAAAAAATGTGCTGAATACAAAATTGTGTGTCTTTTATCAATTCATGGTGAGAGTAAGAAAGCTTTAAATTAAATGACTAGGATATATCAAAAAGCCTCATATCAACGTAATCGGCATGACAAACTGCAATAACGCTTGATTTTATTACATAAATTTGAAACATTATTGCTGTATAATTATTCTTTGGTGTACACCGCTGCTTCCTATGCTGTGAAACTATGCAGCAAAAATAATGTCGTAAACTTTTATAAACATATATGCAGAAAAATACAAAGAAATATTGATATTTCACTTCCAACGAAACGATATATATATATTTTAATAACAGTACTACATTGTTAACACTTTATAATGTAAATACTTTATAATATAAATATAATGCTTTATATAAAAAAAATAAATACATACAATACTGTGCCCATATTGATTTGCTAAGCAAGGTATTTGTGCACGCGTACACATGCATTCTTGTATCTTTGTTTTGATGGGGAGCACTGAGTATCCGATCTCATTATGAAAACGATTAAATTTATTAATAAATTGCAAAATCATTCTTATGATGATAATATATCAAAGACAGATTAACAGTGCACCTTAAAAGATTTTTTTTATATTTCTCGCTCTAACTTAGTAAAATAATGCTATCACTACAAATAACACATTTTTTTATTAATTTTAATTCATGCATAAACATACACTTTGCAAAGCTCATCGAAATTAATAACTTATTCTGCGTAGTTAATTTTGTTTAGTTTATCACACGCACTGCAGACAACGATCAGAGTAAATTGTACCGCAAGTGATAATTAAAACTTTAATATTCAACATCTACTTATGCTGTAAGTTGTAGGGAAAAGGGAATAATTCTAGAACGTGTTTGTGAAGTCTGAACATTCATTAATCATCAAAATACAGATTTTTGTTCCTTTTTCCTTGTGAGAAAATTTACTTAGAAAGTAATCATGTGCCCTTTTCTAACGGTTTAACAAATCTATTTTCTATGTAGAACTTCGATAACATAAAAATAAATAAATAAACGAAATGTATCATTTATATCTTAAGCTTACTATAGACTTCTTGAACTAGCGACTATGAAGAATTCCCAAGATCATAAATTTATTTCTTTCTCCCTTCATAGAAGTGTAATTAGTTTCATTTTGGCAAACAGAAGCTTCCGTTTGATTGATTGCTTTAAAAAAATATATCGCATGTAATATTTAATAAGGTAGAAATTAATCAATCAAATGCATAAACACCAACCTTTCATGGATATTTATTTTATTTTGTGCAATCTCATTTTGCTTTTTTTTTAAATATTCTATCGACCAATTACTGACTTCTACATGCACTTGCAGCTCATTTAAATTGCAAATCGATTGGGTTGCATTTTTTTTTTATATTTAAAATTTTATTAATAGCTTGATTGTCTCACCAACATTTCAAAAATATTATCTCCTTTTTTTTTGTTCATCACACATTCTTCCTTCAAGCATATAAACAAAATAAAATTTTTCCGGGGTAAAAAGTAATTCTTTTAAAATATTCCTTATATTTTTAGATTAAGTTCTTTCAAGAATGATGTTGATGTTTTCAAAATGTTTATCACACCTTCTTATGTGTATAAAGAACAAGAGATATGAATCAATATATGAAAGAAAATTATCCCGGAAAGTTCTATATCTATTAAGGCACAAAATTTTCAAATGATTTAATTCAATCGCGAAAGGTAAAATCATTCATTAGGTACGTTTTTAGAATTTTGAAACTCGTGAGTGAGATCAGGAACATGAACAATGGTTACAAGGGCGGCAATTATACATGGTTCTAAGCTGAAAAGGGACAAAATTTGTAACAAGTATATGGATATACAGGTCATGGAGAGGGCCCCATAAATGTAATCTGTACCAGACCTCACCGTATCCTTAAGAGCTCTTGAGCAAAGTATCCGTGAGATAAATTAAATGCGTCAAATATAATAAACATCATATTTCACGCACATATTATTTTTCAGGAAACCTAAATCAGCTTCATGTAACTTTAAAAAACAAACATTTTAGAATTTGGATTTCAGATGTCGGATTGCGGATCTGCATTTTTGGAATATCTAGAATCTTGGATAGTCGATATAAAAATGGCAATACCCATAGATTGGAGTACAAACAGATGAGTCTCTATTTGGACTTTTTTTTTTTTTCATAAATATCCTCCTTTTTTAAAAGAAAATTTCTCCAAAAATTTGGTTATTCCATAGATAATTCCATTTTAAAATTGCTGTATTTACCAATAGACCATTCATGCTAAAATAAAACTATGTATGTATCGAGTGTTCGAAGTCGTCTGTGCAAAATAAACTAATCACCCAGAAGAAGAAATTTTCTGGCTGTGGTTGGTTGGTTGGTTTATTGGGGTTTAATGGCACAAAGTCCCTTTAGGGACAGGCTACGTCAGAAAAAATTGGAACAAAAACATAGAACTATGTTTAAAAGTTACTTAAAACCTTGTCATAAAAACAGGATGAATGAAAACATAACAGTTTTATGAAGAAAGTAGTGTGGTGATATATATAAATAAAATCGTTGAATGAGATCACAACACCATGTTAAAAATAACACAAAGAAAATTTTTACAGTTAAAATCCTTAAAATCCATAAGGCAACGATTAGTAAAAACAAAACAAAGTATAAAATGCTCAAATAATACAGTATGAAAACAGTTTTATTTAAACCACAGATTATAAAAAAAACAATGTAAAATCATGAAGGCTCAAATTCCTCAAAAACAGTATTTTCTTCTTCTGCACCTGAGCCATAGCTGTAAAAGTCTGATTCGATAGTCTCTTCCACATAGCAGAACAACTGTTTGGAATCCTGCATAGTAATATTTAACGACGGTCAAGACACGATTTCTTGTTTCTTTTTCTTTACAGTTTTCCGCTGTGAAGATGCTTGAGTTGAGGTTTTCCTTCACTCTGTGCACTTGATTTTTGTTTTGTTTTTTGCATTAAGGAAACATCAGGTTTATGCAAATTGTTTGCAATTGAAACACAATTTTGCCCAGGTTCATGTTCGGTTGGCTTTTTAGATTGATTTGAAGATTTTTGTCACTGACGGTTAAGGCTGTATTTTAACGGGTTCTGATGATGGTAGCCAAAACTCTAATTTTATCATAAGTCTTGTTAGCCTAGTCTTGTTATAATCAGTAGAGTTCAGATTACGGATTCCCCACCCCCCATATTACTGAATGGTAGTGACCCAGGTGAATTATTTGGTGGAAAAGAGGATTCAGTTTGGGTGCTCATGTGCCTAACGGATTTTAATTGTTGCTCGAGTAAACTAGAGTAAGAGACACCGACAGGTGTGTTCTGGATTTAACAAGTTTATAAATTACCCAGAGTAATAAATTTTTTGAATAATTTTAACAGCAAGAATTTAGTTTTCAAGGATCCAGTTTGGACAGGAGCGAGAGTATGTTTTATGGTTACAGCGTTCAGTATTTTCACATGATTTACCGTCATGGCTAACTTCTGCCCAACGTTCACAGGTAACGGAACCACGACAGGTAGTTGTAGTGTAGTCTTAATGCTGGCATTTAAAACAACGGAGGGGTTAGGAATATAAGGCCGAACAAGACAGCTCAGGTAGGCAGGCAGCTTTAATTCTAGTAGGCTATTGAGAGTCACAATAATGTATTTCATGGGAAGCATTTGCCCATTCCGACGGATAGTGATACGGCGAGCATCTATGACATTTTTATCTTTAAAATATTGTAGAAGTTCTTCCTTTGTAGAGAACAAAAGCTCCGGTTCGGATATTACACCACGGTTTGTAATTAGAGTTTGATGTACCTGACTAGAACAGAAAAAGAACCTGTTGTGTTGCAATTTGAGAGCACTTGCGACTGATTGGCTGAAGATACCTCAACAAGCAAATTCCCAGCTGCATTTTCAAAGTGAATAGCCCTCTCTGTAAACAGATTGAAGCGTTTTTGCGATAAAAAACGGTGAAGCTCTCTTGAACGAACGATCAGAAATACTATCAGTGCGTTTAATTAAAAAGATGCGAGTGAATGAGGTGTTCTGTACAATTTGTTACTATCCACATGGGAAAGAAATAGAAGAAAGTAAAGAACTTCCATCCACAGTAAAAAGCAATTCAGACACCGGCCACACCACTCACTACCGAGTCTAACAATGGGATGCACATTCTTTATTGTTAAAATGCATCCGTATCTGCAACTAAGGGTGCGCTAATCAAGGCGTTCACATGACACTGATATGCCAGTCTCCACCCGTAATGACATGACATCGCGGTGCTTAAGGAGTGCCAACGCGGCGTGCAACGCCGCCGCGCGTAACCTCCAACTAAAAATGAAAAAGAACTAAGGATGAATTTCGAAACAATGCACGGCCTAAAAGTATAATTTGGAAGCTCTGGTGGAGACCGTAGGGCCATTCCAGAGTTGGAAGCACGAGGTTAAATATAACCTCCAGAAAAAGGGGTGCATAAGGCATCCAAGAATTTTTTGGTTGCCCTATACTTCGATGTCACTTCACCGACTGGCGTAGGCAAAAAACGGAGAATGTAAAGATAGTGGGGTACCAACGAGCACAGGAAAGCTATAGCATAAGGTAGCCAAGCCTATCTATCTCTAAACCTTAAAAAAAAAACAAAGGGGGCCACATAGCTCACTAATTTAGATGTCAAGCCTAGTGCGCATTACAGGTCGTGAGTCTCCCGGCTTACGCACAAACCGTTTAGCCTTGAAAAAGGCTTTGTGGTACTAGACATCGAGAAAACACCGCTATTGCAAATTGCATTTTGGCATTGACAATGATCGAAAATGGGGACAAGTTAAGATTAAAATTAACAGCTAAAAAATACAAGTAACTTCAAAATTAACTATAAACTGGGTCATGAATTTCGTGACCGGGGTGCCTGAGTACCGCCGGTCAAAAGGAAAAAATGAGGAGTAAAGGTATAAATGGCCGGGGTGCAGTGAACCCTTAAGGAGAAGACTAGTGTGCTAGTCCTCTCACCTTAGCCTTAATGAGAAGTGCCCGTGCACTTGAAGGGACAGTGACAATCCAACCGATTGATGCATACGAGATCAATAACTCGTCTACCTGGAGCAGAGCCCAAAGAAGTGTGTTGGTTTCTCTCAACTGCCATGATCCCCCTTTCCAGGGACATGAATCGCCACGCACGGAAAAAATGTGGGTTTTTTACAATCCTCCATAAATCGATATAGAGAGGATGATATCGACTTATGCAGAATTGCCCTCGGCCTCACCTCCAAAGAGGAAACCACAACGAGAGTGAAACAAAGATAAAAGAATATACATTAGAAAATAGAGCAAAGTGAAATAGAGAAAGATCGCTTTGGTGCCAGGGGTTGCGATGACTGTGAACCTAAAGAAGGTATTAAAAAAACAAAAAATCTGTTAACAAAGATGATATATGGAGGGAAAGACAGATCTGTTGAAGGCAGTGCCTGTTACATTCAAGATACAAAATTATTGAATTATCCCTTGAACCCTAGAATACTAGACATATTTAGTATAGCGTTAACGTTAAAGTATCATAGTCGTGGTAATTACGAGTGTCTAGTATTCTAGGGTTAATGAAATCTCGCATACTTTACCCCAAGTGGGCAAACGATTATCAGGCCCGTAGCCAGGTGGGGGCCAGGTCGGGCAAAGCCCGACCTGGAAAATGTTTTGCCCGACCTAGCGCATTCCGATAAAAACTTAAATTTCCAGTTTTCCCCCACTTCTTGTTCAACCTAGAATGAAGCTCGACATTCTGATCATTTTTTCACTCAATATTTCCCTTTAAAAAAATTCATGTAATACAACATCAAATTTTCATTTTTCCATGACAGACCTTTCCCTCTACCCCTAAATTTCCTTTCTAGACTGGAAACAAAAATAGCAAAATTTCATCTATAAAGCTTTTTTCCTATCCCTCTTTAACAGACCTGTCGAAAATTGCTCCATTGTGCGTGCTTCACTTTTTCGCTTTGTAGAAATTATCCCATACCACTTCAGCAACAAATCAGGTTTACCTTAAATCCCTAAAGCTTGCTTTCGTTATACAATTGTCACCCTATGTAATTTATCGTTAGGAGGCGGGGTTGAAACCAAAGGCTTCTGAAACTAATCTTGAAGCAGCCCACAATACTGTTTCCTTAATTTTAATTTGTTGTACATGACAGATAAATGCTTCTTTCGTGGAAACTTGGTCCGATTACAACAATACAACAAACTCCAAAGGACACCCCCCCCCACACACACACACACATGTGAAAATACAAAATAGATAATGGAAGGTCTGTCCCTTCATCTCTTCGACTGTCTCCCATTCCACTAAAAAAATTTTTTTAAATGTCGCTTCAAAAATAAACCAATCATTACTTCAAATTTAAACAATACAATATGTCAGGATACTTACGATTTTACAAATCCAAATTTATTACTTAATGACTCATTCATAAAACCACTTTTATTCTTAA
Source organism: Maratus speciosus (assembly GCA_963932465.1). Classification (NCBI taxonomy): domain Eukaryota; kingdom Metazoa; phylum Arthropoda; class Arachnida; order Araneae; family Salticidae; genus Maratus; species Maratus speciosus. Next base: position 380,434,283 of record OZ010796.1, read on the forward strand.
ATTAAAAAATGTTACAGATGCTTTTATTAAGAAACGAAGAAACTGAATGCATTGTTTAATGAAACTGTTCTGCACTTTTTCTTAAAAGCAAATCAGTTTCCAAAGTGGTCATCAAAGTTGCCAATATAAGCCAATTCTTGCAAGGCGACAGCCTGATACAGACCATCATAAGATAGAAATAATTGCAACTCAAAGTGTAATACATTTATTGAAAAGTGAAAAACGGTATTCGATTCCAATTCCTAATTAAAAGAAATACATTTTATTTACGTTATGCCCAGGGCCGTAGGAAGGTGTTTTGAGGCCACCGACAAACTTTTTTTTCAAGTCTCCCCCCCCCCCCCCCTCTAAGATTTTGGAGAAATATCTATATTTAATTTTGCTAACCGAGTTCTATTTTATAACAACACCAGCGGAGCTTCACTAGTTGATTTTTTCAAAACGAAACTCAAGTTAAACGAATTTAGAGTTGGATTGAACTGCTTTCGGCAATGTGCGTACACCCATTGGGGCTATGCCGGCTCAGATCTTGAATCAAACAAACCTTGAATTATTGTAAATTTTTATTTCGATCCGGATTAAATTAAAATTTTCAACATTTTGTTCATTGTGTTACAGGAACAGATTTGATATTCTTACAACATGAATTTAATCAAAGCACTAGCAAAATTTAACTGAGAATCCCCCCCCCCCCCATTTAGAAAAAAAATGTAAAAAAATCACCGCAAAATGCGAAAGGATGCCAACAATTGATAAAGATATTTCGAAGTTCTTAGCGAGCAAAATTTACTATATTGTGCTAAAAGATTGAAACCGGATTTTATATTTACGAATGTTAAAACAATTACCAGAAACACAGCTAAAAATTCTCGAAAAATTCAAAAATAGCAGAGAACAAAATTTGGAAAAAAAAAAAAAAAAGTTTCAAACGGAAATCCCTTTGCAAATGAACCGCCACAACCCCCCCCCCCCCCAAATATTGCACATAAATAAAAAAAATATGGAAATCTTTTCGTATTCTCTGTTTTTTTTTCAGTTTGACAATGCTATCCGCATGGCCCAGACAGATTTTTTTAAGTAGAAAATACTCACTTATAATAACTTTTTCTGCTTTGAACGGTGCCTTTTATTAAATATATATATATATTTAGAGATTTACTAATTCCAAAAATATTACCTTTGGGATGTCGTTTTCATATTTTTTAGTTTTCTCCAACTTAAAATTGTCACCCAAGTGTTCCGGATAGAAACTGAAAAAGAAAGGCTTCGCATAGACAGTACCTTTCTGCGGGCAACGAAGATGGGTTTCTTACTAGATAATAATGAAGACATACAGAGTTTCTCTGTCCATTTTTAGGTGCGTTCGTAATTATATAAATACGTAGCACCTATAGTCGTCGTTCAGTCCGTCTGTCCGTCCGTCCGCATGTAACAGAGCAAAAACTACCCAACCGAATGGGCTGAAATTTTAAATATATGATTGTTGAAAAATTTTGTCGAGCCATTTCAAATTTTATGAAAATCGGATGTATAGTTTAATTACAGGGACAGTCAAAAGTTTTTCTTTACATTACGACCAATGGGAAAAATTGTTGCAAGTGCATTTTAATGATGTTAAAGCTTTCCAAATGGTCTGAAATTTTAAACATATAATTATTGCGACATTTTGTCGAGCCATTTCAAATTTTATGAAAATCGGATGTATAGTTTAATTACAGGGACAGTCAAAAGTTTTTCTTTACATTACGGCCAATGGGAAAAATTATTGCAAGTGCATTTTAATGATGTTACAGCCTTCCGAATGGGCTGAAATTTTAAATATATAATTTCTGCAAAATTTTGTCGAGCCATTTCAAATTTTATGAAAATCGGATGTGTAATTTAATTACAGGGACAGTAAAAAATTTCCCGTTACATTAAGGGGAATGGGAAAAAAATATTGCAAGTGCATTTTAATGATGTTACAGACTATGCACTTATGAAGTGCAAACAAATACACATTCAGTACAATATCGGGTGCAAAAAATAGTTATAAAACTAGTTATAGTACGAACGCACCTCATTTGCTACGTTTGACGAGTACTTTCCAACTTGTTTTTTCTTTTTTGGTCTGACCAGATGTTTTTCTGTTCACGACAAGATTTGGCAGGAAGGATACCTGTATGCCTTAAACTATGCACATCGAAATAGGTTTCTTTTTTTAATTAAATTTTTAAATTTAATTTTTTATGCTATTATTAGTGTTTTTTCGAGTTTCGTGCTTCCCCCCCCCCCCCCCCACATTTATAAAAGGAATCCATTTTCAACCTATCTTTCAATTTTAGCCGAATATAGTAAAGTAGTCTTCTGCGATTTTTGAATATTTCACGAAGTCTTTTATGTAATTTTTAACTTTCTTTCGCGTTCTGACGGGATACGGGATTTTTTTACATTAGTAAAAGGAGTCAGGTTTCGATCTTTAACCACAAGTACAAAATTTTGTCCTCTGCAATTTTTGAAATTTTTGCAAACTTTTTATGCAATTTTAAACGCTTTTCCCGTTTTTAAGCTCCAGTGATTAGAAGAGATTTTCTCATATTTGAAGAAATTTAACAATTGAAAATTTCTAGAAATTTTGACCTTTGATTCGCGACTTTTTGTGATATGAAGGAAAAAATATTAATGCGTAAGTTCAGTTTCTAATTATGAAAAGTACAATGCAGCACAGTTGACGGAACACTATTGGGATTTGATTTGATGAAACTGCATCTTTATATTGAAGGATGTTGGGTAATTTTTACGTTAGATTGGTGACTTTCTATATTTTTGCGAAAAATGGGCAAATCAAAGCTTTTTTTTTTTTTTTTTTTTTTTTTGTGCGTGTGTGTGTTTGAACGGAAAAAAACCTCCAGTCCACTGATTTATTTATTTATTTTATTTTATTTATTTATTTATTTTCATTATTATTTTTTTTCTTTTTTTTGAGAATGTAAAAGGAATCCTGTTTCAATCTTTTATATCAATATAGTAAATTTTGCCCCCTTTTTTTTGTACATTCCTAAAAGGAATCAAGTCCTTTAGTTCAATATAGAAAGTTTATCGTTTGCAATTTATTTTTTTTACAAACCTTTTATGTGATATTTAGAGTATTTTTTTAAAATTTCACAATCAATCTTTTGGCTCGATATAGTCAAATTTTGCCCTCTGCGATTTTTGAATTTTTGTCCAATTTTTTATGCGATTTATATCCTTTTTTCATGTTTTGCGAAGACCTTTTGGCAAGTTTTTCTGAACCGAAGAATTATCCAGTAGATTTTGCTGCTGTCATGATTAAGATGATTGGTTGTGTTTGTGACGGCCAATCATCAACACGAGGGATATGGGCCCTAAGGGGGGGAGTGCCCTTCGTGGGGTCTTTCTAACGGAACCTAACCCGTATTTACGCATGGGAATCCACGGTTTCGAAGAAAACCACGAAAACTCCGAAAGATTAGGCCGACGGGCACGATTGGGTTCGAACCCAGCACCTCCCGTCTTCCAGCTTCCAGAGCAAAACCTCTCGGCCACTGGTGGGGCCATGATTAGGATGAAGGTGGGAAAATAACAAATTGGCTCCTGTAGCAAAATGAACGACGATGCTGGAAAATTTAACTTTTACCTGGAGACTATCATTTTTATGGAAAGAAAAATTACAATAATTCAAGAATCAGATTGGTATATTCTGAACGGGTTTACGCTGTTGAAGGCAGTGGGGCCCCCAAGGGGGACCCCCCAAAAGAAAAAGGATCTTTTTTTGAAAAACCAACCGGCAAAGCAAGTGAAGCTCAGCTGGCAGATTTAAATAATTACAGAATATAATTTATGTATAATTTGCATTAGTAATTTATCGAGAGAAGAGAGATGAAACGTTAAAAAAGAAACAGGTTGAACGTAAAGGGATAGGTGGCAAAGGCATGGCACACAAATGCCTGCTTATTGGGACGCCAACGAGATTAAAAAGCACATTTTTTTTTAAACATTTGAATAACAATAATGAGGTTTAAAAGTTTTGAATCTTGGGTTCCAACTTTTCCTCCATTTAATAGAGACCCTAAAAAAGACATTTCAAAAAGTATTTAGAACTTTCAAAATTTCTTTCATCTGGGCACCTTTAAAAAGAATGGTGGCTGTAGAAAGAAGCCCATGTCTGTTTTGGTTGAAGAAAGTAATAGTATTAAGGAGGTTTTGAACCTGATTGAGAACCCCAACGAGATTAAAAAGCACATTTTTTAAACATTTGAATAAAAAAGTGACAGCCACAAGTTTTGAATCCTGGGTTCCAACTTTTCCTCCATTTAATAGGGACCCTAAAAAAGACATTTCAAAAAGTATTTAGAACTTGCAAAATTTCTTTCCTCTGGGCACCTTTAAAAAGAATGATGGCTGTAGAAAGAAGCCCATGTCTGTTTTGGTTGAAGAAAGTAATAGTATTAAGGAGGTTTTGAACTTGATTGGGGACCCCAACGAGATTAAAAAGCACTTTTTTTTAAACATTTGAATAAAAAAGTGACAGCTACAAGTTTTGAATCCTGGGTTCTAATTTTCCTCCCTTTCATAGCACATCCCCCCCCCCCCAAAAAAAAAAGACGATTAAAAAAAAAATTAGAGCATGCAAAATTTCTTTCATATGGGGTACCTTTAAAAAATGGTGGCTAGAAAGGAAGCACATTACCTGTTTTGGTTGAAGGAAGTAATTGTATTAAAGGAAGTTTTGAAGCTCATTGGGACCCCATTGAGATTAAAAAGTTATTTTTTAAACATTTGAATAAAAAATATGGCGCCTAAAAGTTTTGAATCTTGACTTCCAACATTTATTTTTATAGGGGCCCTAAAAAAACACACACAAAAAAAAAAAAAAAAAAAAAAATTAGAGCCTGCAAAATTTTTTCATTACCTTTAAAAAGAACGGTGACTATAGAAAGAAAGCACAAATTTTTTGAAGGAAGCAATGGCATTAAGAAAGTTTTGAAACTTATTGTGGGCCGCAATGAGATTAAAAAGCATATTTTTTAAACATTTGAATAAAAAATTTGGCCTAAATGTTTTGAATCTTGGGTAACTTTTTCTTCTTCTTTGAATCTTTTCACTTTTCTTCACTTTTATAGAAGGCCCTAAAAAAGACAATTCTAAAAGAATTCAGAGCCTACAAAATTTCTTTCATCTGGGCACCTTTAAAAAGAACGGTGGCTGTAGAAAGAAAGTACATATCTGTTTTGGTTGAAGGAAGTAATAGTATTAATGAAGTTTTGAACTTCATTAGCCTTCATTGGTTTCATTTTTTTCTCCCATTTATAGCCCCCTACACCCCCACAAAAAGACTAAAATACCAGTATTTTAAAATTAGAATTTAAGCTTTCAAAAGCTCTTCCAGCTGACAAAAAATGAATTTGGATAAAACAAATTAAAATGTTATTAAAAATACATAAAAAATAATTATAAAAGTTAAAAAACATTATTCGACTCAAAGATACAATAACTTACTACTGGGCCCCTGACTTTGCTCCCCCCCCCCCCCCAAGATATGGGAGACGATTCCTACGGCCCTGGTTATGCCAAATATTTTATTTAACTTTAATACATTTTTATTATATCTCTGAAGAAACTTTAAAAATTTCGTACTGACTTTAGAAATATCTTATATTTTAAATGAAAAAAAAAATTCCCTAAAATTGCAATGCATATTTTTGAAGAACTACGAATAAGAGATAGAAAAAAAAATGAAGAAATAATCTGCCACCCCTGTAAAAATCTTTGCCCTACCTGGAAGTATGGTCTAGCTACGGGCCTGACGATTATATATGTATTATAGATCATATTTTTTGCATACTACTTGTAGTCAGCCAATAGAGACCGTATAGGGGCTCTACCTAACAAAATTCGTGGTAGTTCTGTAAAAAGGCTTACTATATGTTTTTTGGATCGCTGAATCCGAATTTTTAACTTCCCATCGAAATTTCCCCCGGCAACCTCTCCAAATTTTGGTAAAATGCCCCCTAAAAAGGTTTTTATTAAAAAAATCAATTTTTTTTAAAATTGTTTTAGGGAAAAAGAATCTAGAAATTCAGAAAGTAGATAAAATTTGCAACAAATTAGATATATGACATTATGACTTAGGATGAAGGGGAAGGCGGGATCTGCCGCGGAATATGCGCGCGGTGCTGCGTGAACTAAGTTGCGCAATTTCACTTAACCACTTGCACGTTTACATTCGCCCTCCCATCTCCCCTTCGAACTTTCTCTATAAGGTTTACTTAAAGTTTTTTGGGTCGCTGAATCCGAATTTTTAATTTCCCCCCAAAATTTCACCCCACGAACACCCCCCCCCCCCCCCCAAATAGTTGTTTTTAACTTAAATTTCTTATTGTTTTAGGGGAAAAGCATTACAAAATTCAGAAACTAGACAAAATTTGCAACAAATAGGATATATGACATTATGACGTAGGAAGAACGGGGAGGGGGAGGGCTGCCTCTGAACATGCACTGCGGCGTTACGTGTACTAAGTAATGAAGTCCAGGCAGTAGGGATTTTACCTAGAAAAATTAATACTAGTTCTGGATTTCGACTCACTTTATGTTTTTTGGGTCGCTGAATCTGAATTCGTAACTTCCCACCAAAATTTCACCCAGCAACCCCCCAAAAAATTGATTTTTTGAAAAAATTTGGTTTTTGGGAAAAGCGCTCGGGGAATGTTCCGAGGCAGCCCCCTCTCTCCCCGTTTATCCTACGTCATAATGTCATATATCCTATTTGTTGCAAATTTTGTCTAGTTTCTGAATTTCGTAATGCTTTTCCCCTAAAACCATAAGGCATTTAAGTTAATAACAACTATTTTGGTGGGGGGGATTTTGGGGGTAAGTTAAAAATTCGGATTCAGCGACCCAAATGACTTAAAGTAAACCTTATAAGGAAAGTTCGGAGGGGAGATGGGAGAGCGAATGTAAACGTGTGAGTGGTTAAGTTGAATTGTGCAACTTAGTCCACGCAGCACCGCGCGTATGTTCCGAGGCAGATCCCCCCTTCCCCTTCATCCTAAGTCATAATGTCATGTATCTAATTTGTTGCAAATTTTGTCTACTTTTTGAATTTTTAGATACTTCCCCCCTAAAACAATAAGAAAATTGATTTTTTTAATAAAAACCTTTTTTTTTGGGGGGGGGGGCTTTTTACCAAAATTTGGTGTGTGTGTGGGGGGGGGGGTTACCGGGGGGAAATTTCGGTGGGAAGTTACAAATTCGGATTCAGCGACTCAAAAAACATAAAGAAAACTGATTTCCAGAACTATCATTAATTTTGCTAGGTAAAATTCCCTATTGCCTGGACTAGACAACTTCCGAAATAAAAGATGTTCTCAATTTGACAGTGTATATGTGCATACGTGAGTACAATTATAATTTGCAAATGGGGGAACCGATTTCGGAAAAATATTTTTCTTTCTTTAAGGGACACTTTTAAGATCCCCTCGTGAACGTTTTACATAAACATTACTCCAAAAACGAAGGAAAAACCAAGGGAAAAAATAAATAAGTATTAACATAAATAAAATGCATTCTAACTGAATAATATGAGAGGAGCGTCTCTAATCTTTCATTTTCTACTGTATAGAGACTCATCACGATTCATATATATAAATTTTTAAACATGTTCACTTATATTATTTTCTACATGAATATTAATTTAATTTTCTTTATGTCTGAGCACTTAATAAAAGAGAAGAATTGGCTCTTTTTAACACATATTATAACTCCTCTCTATACAAGCACTTTTTATTACATAGAGGTTAAGTCAAAACTGCGTTTATTGGAACAAATAGGGTGGCATGATATATAATTAAGCTTGAATCAGATCATAGTTTACCCTAATAGCGGACTTGCAGTGTATAGACCCTTTGACAGGTATCGTCAAACTGCATAAGCCTTATATACCGCGAAGTGGTCAACGACATTATCGAAATAATTGCATAACACTACTAGCGTCTTTCCCGCCTATTAGCATCAATTGCATATTTGACAAAGATTACGGATTCGGATTGACACTATTTCCGAATAGCAATCTTCGCCTTATCTGAGATTGAATATGGAGATATTTGTAAGATTGCTATTCGAAAATAATGGTATCCAAAATCCGTATCCTTACCACATGTGAGAACAAATTTAAAGTATCGTCAGAAAAAATACTTCCAAACTCTATGTTCGCAAAAATAACTTCACTCATTTACACACTGTAAAAAAAAAGGAAATAATCCATTGTTTGACAGTACAATTTACTGATTTTCATGAAATTTTTGTCGAAGAAAATGATTTCACGAATGTGTCAAAAAATATAGATTTTAGAATATCTTTTACAGATAATACGAATTTTTCATTTTCTCTAAAGTTGTGGTGTTTACGTTTATTATTACACTGCAAAAGGAAAAAAACACCATAAAATTATTGAAATTATCTTTATTAAAATATAAATATTTCCAAAGCCTTAGCGAAAATGACACATTAACTAGACTTTTAGAAGCATTATCTGTCAAGGATAATCTTAAATACTTATTCGGTAATTTCTGACACATTCACGAAATCCTTTCTTCGGGAAAAGAAATCTGTAAAAATCCGGAAACTGTACTGACAAATGCGGTTTTTTTTTTTTTTTAACTATGTAGATTTACATAAACCAGTTGTTCTTATTTAAAATTATTTTTGATATTCGATAGTTTCCTCAGAACAAAGAATGATCAATGCATAATAACACAAACCACGTTTTGAAATAAAACTAAAAATTAATTATTGACTTTAATACATTCAATTGCTTGCAAGACAAAATCATTATTTACGAAAAGGAATTTACTATAAAACAGGAATTCTGCTTTTTCCGAATTTACTGTCGCCCCGGTGAAAAAAGATAAGAAAAAAGGAATAAATATATATATATAGGTAGTACAAAACATAATTCAGTTTTACGAATTTTTTTACATACGAAGTACATGCTTTTATTTTATGTAAAATGATCTCATTAATTATTCTATATCTCATTAAGAATTCCACATTTACGATCCAGTCTTAAACAACATCTATAAAAAAATATCTATATGACATCTCTATCGCGGAATATTGCACAAACCCAGCAAAAAGCGATGTCGTTATTTAGTAAACTCAACAAAAGAATCGGGTATCTAATGATTCATATGCCTTTATTTGTTTGTAACATTAATATGCATACTGAAAATGAAGTATAGCCTATAATAGCTCCATATTTTTTCAGAAATCATTCATTTATATTTTTTTCAAAATTCGGAAAATGTTATTACATCATACGTTATAAAATGTTATTAATAAAATTGCATTCTTTCAGCTTTTTGATTGGAATTAAGTAAATGCGGAGAAAATAGCGTACGCAAATATTCTTTAAAATACATTTTTATAGCAGCCTATATTCTTGGCACAGCACGATTTTAATAACTTTTTTTTTTCAGTTGTTATGAGAAAAGGACAACAAACAGATATAGTAATCTACTATTTGCCTTTTACTTTCTACAGAAATGGAGTACTTCAGTTGCCACCATTACAGAAATTGCATTAAAAACTACAAAATTTAATATCTCAAAAATAACTTGAGATGCAGTTTTCAAACAAATTGCATTTAAAAGTACTTTTCTCCCCCTATACGGCGGCGTAAAAATTGTAAATGTGCGATGTTTAGAAGCTTAAAAAAATGCAGTATATTATCAGTATTTAACCGTTACAATGATACACCTGCTTTGTTTTACGGGTGGCTTATGGTTAGATGAAACTTTAAGTTTTAATGACGACATTTTAATTGTTGTCTGAAAGAAATAGCACATCGGGTGCTTAAAAAAAGAAGAAAATAAGCATAAACTATTTTACGTGGCATATTATTTTATAATATATATGTGTGTGTGTGTGTTTACATATATATATATATATATATTGGTTTCCTATGTTGATATCTTGTTTATCTTTATAATCTTACCAGTTGTTCATATACTTGTGATTTCATCTTTATTATATATATATATATATATATGTGTGTGTGTGTGTGTGTGTGTGTGTGTGTGTGTTGCATGTTGCTGTCGACTTTTGTGACATTCCGGAGATACTCGCATATATCGAAGTAAATGTAGTATAGTAATCAATGCCAACCCCCCGTTATCATAAGACAACCGGAGTGCAGTCGTGGTGGCGAATTAGAAGACAGGCTCCATAAATATTGAAAGAATTTCCCATGGAATACTAATAGAGAGGCATCGTAATTTAAACGTTCTTTATTTGGCAGGCAAATATCGTAACATTTCCAGTAGCTTATCCACCAAGTCTCGAATAATCGCTGATCCACTTCATAATAAACTTAAGATGTTAAAACTATTAGAATCTATACATTAAAAATCATTCACCCCAAGTGACGTGGATTTATTAAACAACCGAAGAATGTAAAAATCTCTCGCTCCTCGTCGATGCAACAGTATAAATACTCAAAGAAACAGAACGCGGACTGATACATTATAAGTAAAAGAACAAATCCCGTAAAAATAGCCGGAATGACACGATGAGATGCAGAATACGATAGGACTTAGCTCCGGGGGAAGGGGGAAAGCACGCGTGAACTCTTTAGCCTCGGCGTCAGAATCATTACGCAAACAAATGTTGACGGAAGGCTGTCCATGGAATTATGGGAAAAAGAATATCAGAGAACAAATGCTATTAAAAAGCATTCGAAACAAAAAGAATTTAGTTTTAGAATAAAATGAAAAAGTAATTTAATGGGTTTTATAAGATTAGATGAATGGATTAAGGTTTTTAGAATAATAAAAGAATACGGCTGTTTAAATGCTTGGAATAAAAGACTAAAAATATTAAGATATTATTAAAGATAGGCAAAAAAGGATAAATATTAAGAATTTGGAATAGTTTTACTAAGGTAAAAGGGCGGATTTTTTTATTATTACACACACACACACACACACACATATATATATATATATCCATTAAATAAACATTACCGACCACCAACAAAAACTGTGAAATTATGAATATAATGACATTAACAAATTGAGGAAAATACAATTCCTCTAAACACACTTAACATAGATTCCAAAAACATAGTAAAAAATAGCAGAAATTGAATAACAGAAATGGAATAATGAAATTTGTAGAACTTAGACAGAATCGTCGGGTCCCAAATGCCTAAAGTTCCACAAATAAAATGTGTGGTTTCATCTTCATATTAGCCATAAATTAGCTAAAGAATATGAATTAGGGACAACCACACACATAAAACATAGCAACAAACAATTGAACACCAATTAAGTTAAAAATAAAACAAGATAAAAAAGGATAGAGGGAAAATAAAAAACAAATTACAAATTAAAATCTATACCGTCTTAGCATTAGGCATAACAAATACGATCATTGGAGATCACCAGCACATGTTGCCAAAAAAGTTTTTAATATGATGGTGGACTAAGGATCAACAATATATAGCACAGCCAAGCACACACCCATTTTATATAACCGGTGCCGTCTATAGATAATTTAGAATTGATAATGAATTGCTTCATGTATTCAAATGAATCAGTGTTGTGCTGCCATATATTGACTTATTATTAAAAAACTATTATATAATAAAAAATATTAATAACTATTAATGGATTAAGTTTTAAAGCAAATACTGTTTAGAGATAGATATATGATAATTAAATAACAATTAAAAATATGTTAATAAATATATACAATTGTATTATAAAAAATTAGTAATTGATATATTAAATCAAAATGATATGTAAAATGGTGAAATCGATGATTCACATAAATATTTGTACCTTGTTATAACATATCACAATTTAAATTCCAGTGACAACATTACGTCATTACTTAAATTAATTTATAATTAAATATAAAAAATAAAATTAATATGCTAAGGAATTAATATTAATAATAATTAAATTTGGAAATTAATAAGTTACATTTAATATGTCTTCAAACTTTCTTAAAAATTAAATACACATAATTTAAAGGGAGAGGGAAGAATAAATAATAAATTTATTAAAACATGCATTTTATTCTCATTTAAAATAGTATTCTCTGTATTAGAAGTTAATATATTATCCTGAGTAGGCTAAAATTTAAATACAAGTTAATCGTGAACATTATTAAATATTAATGAATATGAATAAATTTAATATGAATTGATAAATATATAAATATAACTACATCATTATACATATAAAAGTATCGAATCAACATCCATTATAAAATGTGTATTAGTAAAGTAGTTATAAATCAAATGACCTATGCTTTTTTTTTTAATTAACCATTGCGTATTATTCAGACAACGCTACACACCCAACTGTCCTATAATATTTTTATTATTATTATTTTACATTTTTAATTTTTTTATAATTATTTTCTTATTTTATATATTTTTGTAATTGTTTTACGCATGTGTTAATTTTTTTTTAAGATCATTTAAGTACTAATTATGTATTAAAGAATATATGATTTTTTTTTTTTTTGGAAAACCATGATTTAATGCATCATAAATTAGTTTTTTAATATTGTTGTTAATTAGGCGAGAAGAACATAAACACCTTATTCTATATAAATTATTAAGGATTATATTACGATACACAGAATTATGATGACAAGATATAAAATTTGTAAATGTATTAACTTTGAATTTAATTTTTTTCCGTTTGTCATATAGATCAGTTATTGTTTTGTTTTCTTTTATTATAATTTTAAGATCTAAAAAGTTAATTATATATATGTATTTATATTTATTTATTTACATAACTGTACGTACATGCTTCGTAAACCCCACCGCTTTAAAATCTGCATAATTCTTATTTAAATATTTTCCTCTCGATTTATATCAAGTACAGATAGAAAACCATTAACTTTCAAATTTTGTGTTAGAAAAATTGTTTCAATGACTCGCATTACCTTACGTATGCTGCAAATATTACGTTTGCACCTTTGCCCGTAAATTGGATCGCATCCGAACTAAAGGTTTACTGATACATAACGCCACAAATAACAATTTGAAAAAAAAAAAAAAAAAAAAAAAATGAAAAAAAGAAATACGCAGAAATTATTTTACTCTAAACATTTTATTTGGTTTAAAAAATAAATATTGAATTACTTTGTATTTTTATCTAAAAATGCATTTGATTTATGAATTGAAAACTCTCTTTATTTGATTGAATTTAGCCATAAACAAAGACCATTCAATTCAATAAACATATGAATAAAAAGTGCCCCTTGTGTTTCTTCTTTCCATAAAAAAATACAATCTTAATGAAAGGAAAAGACCATTAACATATAATACGTCACCCAAAATAATCACTGAAAAGCTATTCGGGATGTCACAAAAGAAATGAAAAAGAAAAAATCTAAGGCAAGAGAGAGAGAATTCACATTCTCTTAAAGTCTTCTATTCTGGATTCATGTTTAAATGCTAGACAGAATACTGATTACGGGCAACTATTCAAACTATTTTTCTCTCTAATTGCATTAAGAGAGGGATTCAATCATAAATCATGCACTCATTATTCCCTGAATTTTTTCAGGGACAAAATTCATGTCTGGGGCAAATGAAAAGAGACGGAAAACCGTGATCACTGATTACTTACTCGAAGGAAAAGCAAAAAAATGGAGAATTAGGAGGTAAAAAATCCGAAAAATGTTCTTAAAAATCTCTCATTGTGGAGGGGTTCTATTGAAGGCATTTGTTGGGAAAAAGAGAAGCTAGGATGAAAAGAGGTGGTGCCTTAATATATTGTAGGTTCCGACGAAAGAAAAATGCCTTATAATTAAAGCGCCTGCATCTTGTTACCGAAATCATTAATCATTGAACAGAGAACGGCAGAAAAGAATTGGGGTCAATCTCTCATTGCGTTTGAGTCGTTTAAGTGCTAATAATTGTGGAGCCTTTACTTGCTTTAACAGAAAAATTTTCCGTTAAATTCCATGATTATTTAAATGCTTTGTACAACAGTATTTAATGATCTCAAACCTTTCAGCATAAAAACTAGTTTTTTTTTTTTTTTTTTTTTTGAGATTCTGATTAATTTCTAATTAATTCTTCTGGTATATTATCATGACAATTAGTCAGACTGTGTTTTTCATGTTAAAACTTTTGCCAAAAGCTTACATATAACCTTTACTTAAAAGGAAAGTTAAAAAAAAAGAACTATCATCCGTAAAAATAATTTAGCGGTGCTCTTTTAGTAAAACCTGAGAGTAAAACCTCTAATACTAATTACAATGAAATATATATTCTCACTCATTTTTTTGTGTTAAAAAGTAACTTGATTCACCCATTAGCCATCCACCAGCCAACTCCTTTTTTTTTCCATGTCAAAGTAATATATTTCGAACAAAAAATATAATTAATAAAGTGTTTCCTATTTTATGTAGTACTCATTTGATATCATTTATTAAGTTAAATATTTAATACAAAATATGATTATATGACTCGAAGAAACCGGAATGTTAGCAGCTATATGTCATTTAAATATTACCACTACAATTAATTATTACTACTTCTATTATTATAATACTACTGAAAACAATATTATTAATAATAATAGTAACAATAATAATATATTATTTTTTCTAATTGTAGTATTTATTATTTATTATTATTCATTTTTATTCATTATTATTAATATTATTTATTCTTATTCATTATTATTAATATTATATATTATTATTTTAATTATTATAATTATAACATAATTTGTAATAATAACAGTGCTAGTTGTAGTAAAATCGATAAGAGTGTTACGGTATGCATGGCCGCACGCAAGATTTTCGTTAAGGGACGGGGGCAGTAAGAAATAGATAGTACTTACTTTCGTCTCAGAAAAAATTCTGAAAAAGAAAATTACCTATAATAATTTAAAAAGTGTTTTAAAGTTTTTTCAAGTCTGTGGATCAATGTTGCAGGAATGAATAATCTCTCCCCCAAATTAGTGTGAAATTTCTAGTCTTTCTTTAATTTAAATTTTGTTCTAAATTATATAATAAGATAATTAAACTATAATAAGTAAAAAAAAACTTACATGTTTGTCAAACCTAAAGTTTCAAATATGCATTTATTTTAATAAAAATTATTTAAAATGGTTCAGCCTGTAGAGCGCAAACATTTCTTGTGTACATTTTTCCTAATGAAATGGAACGTCAATGACCGCAAAACAGTATTTTCTTATATTTCATTGTCTCTAACCATCTATAAATCGTCAAATAACAAAAATTTCAATTTTTTTCACTGGCATTTATTTGAGATTCCGCAGAATTTTTTTTTTATAAACAGGCACACTCGCATCAGAAGGAAATCCCTACTGTTTTCCATTTTTTCCCCTCAATATGCGCTTATGGATACCATCCTTGTAAATGCCTGATTAATTATCAGTTAATTTTTGTTATGCATTATCTTGGTAATTAGTCAGGCCATGTTCTTCATGTTTGATTTTTTAAGAATATGAAAAACTGTTAACATAATCAAGCTATAAAGCTTGATTATGTTTGTAACGTAAAATTAAGAGCCATCATTAATATAAAATAAATTAGCAATGCTCTTTTATTGTTCAAGCAACCTAATATTTCTATTCAAAATACGTATAAAAGGTAAATACTCACTCAAATTCTTGTCGATAATTTACCTTTTCATCGCATAATTGAAGATAAATATTATTGCTATTAATACTACGACTACTACTTCAATATTATTACTAAATTTACTACTACTAATAATAGCAATAATATTACCATTTACTTTTTCATTTTCGTTCTTATTATTATTACAGTGATTAACAGTAATAAAACATAAGAATATTATTCAATTATTCCTATCAAAAAATGTGCACTTTTTTGTAGCCAAGGTACTTAATGTTAACAATTTTATAGAAGATGAGCTTCATCATGATCTTAATGAAATTGTTTTTAATCCTTATACTTAGGGCATATGTTTATCAATACAGATGAACTTTAACCCGTTCGGGACTAGCATCATATACAGGAATTTTATTCGGGTGGCACCACTATTAAAAAAAATATTTTACATTTAATCTTAAACTGGATGTCACCACTGCATACTACATTGTTTATTCGATTTTTCTTTTATTCTGTTTGCATCTGATAGATGACACCATTGTTCGTTAATACGTTTTAACTTTTATTCTGTTTTTGTCCGATATATGGTGCCACTGCATATCTTTCTTACGATTGGTTGAAGCGATAATCGAATGGAAACCTAACGAACTTTTCAAATTCAAGACGCCTTGACTTTGTTCTTTAAAATAAAACTCTAAAAGCAATGCACCAACTCCTTCCTGAACATGATCATAGATGATGACGAAACGTCGATTGTTATAATTTTATTTTAATGTTTGTTTAGTTTTTATCTTTACAACATTTTGTATACACCATTTAGTAATTTTTTTTATTTTTTTATTTTCACGGTAATATTGAATAAAATTTATATTAGATATTCATTGTCGAATAAATTAAACATGGTATCAGTCTTATTTTATTTCGGATATCTGGTCTGGTTAAGATTTAAGCATCTAGCTTTCAAACTTGCTTTGGGTTAAAAAGCTTCAGGTTTAGACCGGATGTCCACGTAAATTAAAATCCTCTTCCTGTTTTCGGGTTGGGTTAAAGACGGACCAAAATTATTCCGATGTTTTAGGTCTATTTTTGATTTACTTAACCCGAGCTGCATACAACTCTATTAGTAGCATAGTCTTAAAGCTAGAGGAAACGTCGAATATAAAGGTTCTGCGTAACAATCTGAGGTATTTGTTTTCTAATCTCTGACATATGCTACTGATTGAAAGATAATATTCATTTCTGAAACGTTCAGAAAATTTTCTAAGAAAGCTAACAGACATATATTTCTTACTCTTTGATGTTTTTAGAGTTACATTTTTAATGACTTTTAAAACTGAGATAATCGTTATTTTTTATTTATTTATTTGCATACATGCTTATGGCTTAGATCTTTAAAATAATGTTTAGGAACCACCTCATTTATATGTCTCTCTGCTCAGTGACTTGCTAACAACATGCATCATCTCTCGCTTTAAAATTACGGGTGACGTGATCGAAGTTTCACTATAATTATGAATAAAAATGAAGTTTTCACAAAGTTCCTCCAAAACACATATTATTTTCTAAGAATTTCAAGTTCTTTGTAATTGTTCAAAGAATGCATATATTAGTCACGGTGTTTGGATATTCGAAGAGAAAGAATATGAAATAAACATACTAATTAATTGATTAAACTTGCTCTAAAGTAGTTGAAGCTAAGGGAAAAAATCAAGTTAAAAATATTAATAAGCACAATAAATATGTTAAACAAATGTATTCTTATTAGCGACTAAAGTAGATCCACCAAATAATGAAAGCGAAAATTACCTTTCACATTTTGAGTTAATTAAATTAAATTACTTTGAGGAAGCCTTGCTTTACTTTCTGTTCTGAGAAATACTTGCTTTATTTTCAGGCAATTCTATTCTGAATCATTTTGAAAAAAATCTGATCTGAATGAAATCATTTTCAAAAAAAATTCTGCTTTGAATGTATTAGGATTACAAAATAATTAACTAAATAATCTTTCTTTAAGGGGGTCCGGGACACAAAAATCTTCAAATTTTGCAAAAATATTTTATTTCATAAAAAATGTCTCTATTTTTTTTCCTGTTTAAAATGACAGTTAAATCATGTTTCTATCTGAATTAGAACAAAAAATATTATTTTTTTCGTTTTGGTTTGTTTTCAAAATCTAGCTTTTAAGCAATGGCTGACATGGAAACGACTTCTTGCAAAAATGTGTTTTTCTTCATGATAGGTTTTTTCCCCATTTCTCATATTTAAATTCTTATAACTTGAGAACCGTTAAAGATACAGGGTTCAAACTTGGAACATATCTTTTTCAATTGTTTTACTTTAATTTTGATTCAGGATATTTGAAGAAAATATTTACATTTTAAAAGATGTTTTTTTAAAAAAAAGTTGCACCACTTTTTTGAAAATTTTTTGTTAAATATTTTTAATTTTTTTTATAAATTAATATTTAAAAAAATGCTGAACCGAAATTAAAACTTACATATTTCTGTTTATTTAAATGAAAAAAAATTGAAATTCCATAAATAATATTTCGAGTTATGCCGATTTTAATTTACCCCACTTTTTTAATAAATTTTAAATTTGAATTTTTTTAAAAAAAATTCTGAGAAGTTTTATCATGTGATTTTGTTTACAAATGATAAGGTTAACCATCACAAAAAAATTCAGAATTTTAACTCGATAAATAAAAATTATTTTAAAATGTGTCCCGGACCCTCTTAAATAGTTGAAGTCAGCACGAAATCCAAGCTAAAAAGATTCGTGAACACAATAAATATAGTAAAGAACTAGATTCCTATGGGCATCTTAAACTGGTCCACCAAACTGAGTGAATATGATCATTCATATACAGGGTGATTCTAAATTCATGGTACAAACTTTAAGGGTTGGTATAGGACACTGTAACAATCATTTATTGTATGGGAATGTATGGACGCAAGAGACGCGTTGAGGTACAAACATCAGGGGAATTTGGCCCATTTTAGAATTTTAAATTTCTCATTCATACCAGAAAATTCCTAAACTATTCTTTTCTTATAAAAAATACGATGTTACAATTCTGATAAAATTTTACTTAAAAAGGTGCTAAAGATACATAAAAGGTTTCTACAACATGAAAACCGTCAAAGATGTTAAAATTCCAAGCGCTTTCAACTGCATTATAACAGACGTCTTCAGGGGAAAACCAGAGGAGTGAAAGTTCATGGAAAATTCTTTGCTTAAGTATCAGTGGACGAGTCTATTTCAAAGGAAGGGAGGAGGGGGGGAGGTGGTAAAATGAAAATGATTATGTTTCAAAATCGCTAGAAATATCTAGTATACTATACCATATTTTAGATATGTTGTAGGATAAAGTATCGTTGCAAGTATTCTTTCTTTGAGTTGAAATTTCCAATGATTCTCTGATTATTGACGTGTAGTAATTTGAAGTACGGGCTATGACTCTTGCTTTACTGAAATCAATGTGAATATCTTGTTTTTGGTTTAATCTGGATAGAGCAGTAGAGGGTTTGTTATACTTTATGTCTGTAATATGTTCTTTTCATCTGTCTTTAAATTTTCTAGTGGTCATTCCTATGTATTTGAGTTCTTTCTGATTTACTTTGTCTGTGAAAGGTATTACATATATGCCAGAAGTTTCATCGTTTAGGGATTGGGTCTATTTTTCGGTGTACAAGATCTTTTAACTTGGCACCGAAAAATAGACCCAATCCCTAACGATGAAACTTCTGGCATATATGTAATACCTTTCACAGACAAAGTAAATCAGAAAGAACTTAAATACATAGGAATGACCACTAGAAAATTTAAAGACAGACGAAAAGAACATATTACAGACATAAAGTATAACAAACCCTCTACTGCTCTATCCAGATTAAACCAAAAACAAGCTATTCACATTGATTTCGGTAAAGCAAGAGTCATAGCCCGTACTTCAAATTACTACACGTCAATAATCAGACATTGGAAATTTAAACTCAAAGAAAGAATACTTGCAACGATACTTTAACCTACAACATATCTAAGATCTGGCATAGAATACTAGATATTTCTAGCGATTTTGAAACTTAATCATTTTCATTTTACCACCTCCTCCCCTCTTCCTTTCCTTTGAAATAGACTCGTCCACTGATACTTAAGCAAAGAATTTTCCATGAACTTTCACTCCTCTGGTTTTCCCCTGAAGACGACTGTTATAATGCAGTTGAAAGCGCTTGGGATTTTAACATATTTGACGGTTTTCATGTTGTAGAAACCTTTTATGTATTTTTAGCACCTTTTTAAGTAAAATTTTATCAGAATTGTAACATCGTATTTTTTATATGTTTTTCAAGGTGAATGTGACGTTCAACAATTATAGTTTGAACTATATTTTATATTATTCTTTTCTTTATTTAAGACAGACATTTCATGATCACATAAAGAAAAAATCCTTCTTTGAAAATTTCCAGTATGAAATAAAAAAAATTTAATTTAAAAAAGAAGAAACCCGCAAAACTGGCAAATCTGTCAAACACAGAAAATACATGAAAAGAAATAGATAATGGATTTTTTTTTTCAAAAATTTCGATTTTATACCAGAAATTTTCAAAGGAGAACTTTTTTCTTTATGTAATCATGAAATGGCTGTCTTTAATAAAGAAGATAATAGTACAGAAATTTTCTGGTATGAATGAGAAATTTTGAAATGAAAAAGGGCAAAACTATGGCTCCCTGGTGTTTGTACCTCAACGCGTCACTTGCGCCCATACATTCCTATACAGTAAATGATTTTTAACGTGCCCTGTACCAACCCTTAAAATTTGTACCTTGAATTTAAAATCACCCTGTATATGAATTAATTAATATCAATTAGACGGAGGGAGCCTTGCTTTATTTTTTGTCCTGAGTCATTTCCGAAAACTTCTGTTCGCAATCATTTCGAAAAAATATTTGTTCTGAATACGTTAACACTCGATTATTAATCTTGTATCTGTCAGATATACAGTGACTTTATTTTCTAACGGCAAAGGCGTCTTTCGAATTGCCAATTTCGTATACTTTTTTAGTTTTTGTGATTAAAGGCAAAAGAACATGCATTACTTGTTAATTACTACCTTTCCCTGAAAAACCACTGCATAAAGCGTATAAATATGGAAATTATGTCATGTGATCTCACAAATACAACGACAACAGTAACGTATAAGTCTTTTGAAGATAGTAATCTGGTATTAAAAATGCATCAATAATCAATTAAAAAAAATCATTTTAGAAATATGTTCTGTTCTGAATATATTAGGATGCATATACAGACTAAGCTTAGCAATTAATTGAATAAACTTTATCTAAGAATTTCAAAGTCAGCACGAAAATCAGACTAAATAGATTAATGAACACAATAAATATATTGACAAATGGATTTCTATAAATATCTAAAGCCGATCTACCAAATGAAAGCAAAAAGTCCTTCCGCACTCTAAATTAAAATGTCTGAAATTCAGACACTTAAGTGTCTGAAATGGAGTGTTCAATTTTCAGACATTTTAAAATGTCTGAATTTTTTCAGACACTTTTTGCGTCTGATTTTCAGACACTTCAAACGTCTGAATCGCATCCATTTATTTGTAAGCATCATACGTAGCCATGTTTGACCACGTTGAATCCTGGAAAAATATTTGGCTGTGGTCCTGCCCCTCCCCCCCCCCCCAATACAGCCTGATTTTTTTGGTGCTCTCAGTTTTGGTATACAATTTTCGTTACGTTGATAATTTAAATCTTTTACGACATTGTACTGATTATAATCAATATCTTGAACTTCAGGAGTAGAACAAGATTAAAAAACAAAAAATATTTATCTAAATATTAGATTTTTTTAAAATTTATTTTGTTTTTAACCTTATTTTATTTTAAAAGTTCAAAATATTGATTATAATCAGTACAATTTCGAAACAGATTTAAAATATAAGCTTTACAAATATTGCACATCAAATTTGGGGGCACTACAGTCGTAGGGGAACGGGGCACTTCCCAGTTTGCCCTTCCTTTAATCAAGAAGTACTTTTGCAAAAAACGCAACCCTGCATTATAGTTGTCTAAATTGAGATGTCCGGTATTCGGGAGTATCCGTTGTGGAGGTTAATGGACATTCTCGAATAGCGAACACCTCTATTTAACGAATACTTTTTTAATCAGCAGACATACATATTTGTATATTTTTACATCAAAAAGTAGACATCTCCAATTATCGGACAAATTCCGCGGTCCCGAAGTGTTCGCTATTAAGGGCTTTTAAGGTACATAGATAAATATATATATATATTTTATAATCTTGTCCTACTCTAAAAGTTCAAAATATTTATTATACTCGGTTGAATGTGGAAAAAGATTTAAAATATCAGATGTACGAAAATTGCAAAAATCCCCCCCCCCCCCCCCCAAAAAAAAAATAAATGAAAATATAAAAAAATATATTTCCACATAGGCAATTTTACATATACATCACTTGATAATCACAACAGCCATTTAACTATGAATAATGAAAATAAATAAATAAATATTCTACTTTAATAACATTGGGGAAAAATGACTTTGGTATTTTGTTAAATATATTTGCGTTTTTAAACTTGTCCTACTCTAAAAGTTGAAAACTTTCATTATAATCAGTGCAAGATTTAAGATATCAGCTTTACAAAAATTCATGCAAAACCCCCCCCTCCCCCCCCCCAAAAAAAAAATGAAAATACTTATTTAAAAATTATGTTTTTAAAAAATTTATATTTCCACATGGGCAAGTTTTTATGTAGATCAGAGGGTACTCACAAAAGCTATTCAACTATCAATAAAAACAAATAAGTACATATTCTATATTAAAAACATGAGGAAAAAATAACTTATGATTTCCAAACTTCTTTCGTCTTAAATACATACAGTAACATCTGTCATTTTTGTATTTTTCGTATAAGTGCATAGAAATAAAGTTACCACAATTTTAAATACGAAATCTAGTTAGAGGTTTTTACTTTTTCCCATTATAAATTTCAAATTACTTTTTTATTAAAAATAATAAAAAAAACAGTATTAGAGTTGATTGCAAATCAAATACATATGTATATTTTTACAGGCAGCTTCATATAATAGACCAGTCTCATTTACTTTATTTATCTTTTTTTAATCTGCGGTTTTATGCCAGGAAGTAAGAAAGCATTAGGTAATCTTTCAAAGTTTTTTTTTTTCTTTACTTCCTTGTGGCCGTCATTTACTGCGAGATAAAAATTATCCATTGAAACTAAGAACTGACATTGAATATATAATTCGTAATAAAAAAGAACGTCATAAGTTTAAAAATATATACTTCTAGAATTAGTGGGGTTTTTTGCGAACAGATTCAAAACTAATTAAATTTCATGCAGGATTTTGTTTAGTACAATAAATAAAATCATAAAATACACTAATTTTACTACTATAAAGAAACTTACTTGAGTTGCTGCAAGAGGTAAGAAATATTCCTCGATTTGAAATTTTAAAAACTACCACAACCACAGTGAGGGAGAAAGACTTTCATCAGTTTAAAAGGTAATCCCATAATACATCCGACTAGCCATATTTAAAGAATGAGATGTTTCATCCTAAAAACAGGACCCGCCAGACAAAAGTTTCTTTTTTTTGCCAGTTTCGACAGGACGAAGATGAATAACACAATATTATTGGTATAAATTGATACGAGTTAACACTAAGCCCATTGCACGCGCTTTGTAGAATTTCCGGGTGTAATCTTCAACCGTCGTCTACTTCTGTTCTGTGTCTATCCCGCCCTTGTATCGACGACAGCTTCTAAGAGACATTTGATGTCGAGCACACACGTCAGATGTATGTATTCAATAAATAAATAATCCAAGTTAATACGGATTAAAATCACAGTACTTCACATTTCGCAAAAAACGAATTAAAATACACGCGTACATAAAAACAAACTTTGTTTGAATTACAACGTATACCACTTCGAACGAAGACATCTAAAACGCATGCGCAACTGTGAGTGCTAGTGCCCCCTGGTGGTTATTGCGTCGGAAGAATCAAAACGTCTTAAATTAAGACACGTTTAAAGCAATGAAGTGTCTTAAAATAAGACGTTTGCGGATATTTTAGACATTATTCTCAGGTCGTTTACACCATGGTCATAGTAAGACGCTTATGTATCTTAAATTAAGACATCTATAGTGTCTTAATTTTCAGATTAAGACACTTAAGTGTCTAAAATTCTTTTTCAGTCACATATGTGTCTAAATTTAAGACGCTTCTATTTGCAGTGCGGCCAGTGCCGGGAGGAAGAGGTAGCTTTCATATTCCTTATTTTTGAAAAGCAAGCTTATATTATTCAAACACACGAAGCTCAGTTTAGTGGAAACCGATTATAGGAGATACAATACTAATTTTTATCAATACTAAATCATTATGAATGAGAATTTTGCGAAATTAGTCAGCTTTATCCAAGCTGCTTTTATTTAAAGTAACTTGTATTTGGTTGCCAAATTCGGCGATATCTTGAAGTTCCTGCCATTTTAAGACAACATGGTGGAGAGGCTAACGCGTGAACTTGGTCGAGACTTTAGTAATTCCTGTTCACATGCTCACTCACATCGGAATCGGTTGATATATACGAGTGCTGTCGCAGGCAAAAAATCAGATTTTTCAAAATGTCACCCACATTAGAAATTGAAACTGCTATATCTGAGCCATTTTTTAAGATAAAGACAAAACAAAAAATGCTCCGGAATCCTTATATCAAGGTCAAATACTTAAGAAAGAAACCTTTTTCAATTTCTAATTTTTTTGCACCTCACTTTAAATAAAATTTATACTTAATTTAATGGCCTCCATTCTGAAACAAGATGGTTGATGAAGCTGGCCAGTGAACTTGGTCGAGACATTACGATATACTATCCACATGCCTTCTTTCATCGAAATAGGTTAATAAATACGCGTGTTATCACGTATCAAATATCAGATCGTTTCAAAATATCAGCCATGCTAGAAATTCAAAGTACTATAATTCAACCATTTTTTAAGATATAGATGAAACAAAAAATGCTCCGGAATCTTTGTATCAAGGTCAAACACATAAGAAAAAAATATTTTTCAATTTTCAATTTTTTGGTACCACATTTCAAATTTTAAAATTAAAAAAAAAATTTAAATGGCCGCCATTTTGAAACAAGATGGCGGATGAAGCTGGCCAACGAACTCGGTCGAGGCATTGGTATGCACTATGAATACATGAAGTTACATCCAAATCGGTACATAAATACGAGAGTTACAGTGTGAAAAATCATATTTCAATCAATTTCACACTTTTTGGGGGGTAAAGATGGCAGCACCAAACATTATTGTTAATCATCCAGTTCCAATTTACATTTTTTCTTTTTTCACACTAGATGGCACCAAAGTTATGGTTTTCAGTCAGATAATCAACTGTAGACCCACATGTTAAAATAGTCCTAACTCTGTTTTACCATCCACTCATGCTGCAGTTCTCCTTCCTAGTATGTATTTTAGGTATTTTGCTCTCTTAATTTTTAATATCCTGTGTGAGGTGTATCTTTTTTAGATCTCTTGGATTTTTTATTATCTGTTTTCTGTTATTTTTGCGTTATAAGGAGCTAAATTTTGTTATTTTAGGCTTAATGCCGACAAAATTGGATGAAATAACGCATCTTCTATGAATGAACTCACAAGCTCCTCTGAAGATTCTGTGAGTTATTCATAGTTCCTTATTTTACATACTGGTTTCCTATGTTCATTTCTAATTCCTCTTTAGAACTTTACCATTTTATTCATATATTTGTGATTTCAATTTTATTATATATATATATATATATATATATATATATATATATATTATGGAAATATTAAAGTAGGTTTTTGAGTACTGCTTCTCTGATTTGTACATATTGTATGTAATTTCATATTTCATACTCAAGATATTTAATATTATTAAATAAATTATTAATCAAGACTACTTTACTTAATTTTATTATTGATTCTTATTTTATTTTTATATTACTTATAATTTTTTTTTTTTTTTGCAATTATTGCATTTTTCAAAAAACATTTTTATATATGCAGTTCTTAGTAAAGATCTCGATCCTGGCAAGATACACTCAGCATCTATGCAGTGTAGTGCCCGGTACAGGAATAATAATGGGGTTGTTCCTGGATCGTCATCCAGTGACTATTTATACTCTCATCCTCGTCCTTTATTTTTTCGCAAGTGTTTTGATGCACTTTGCAAGACATGCCCATACGCTACTCAGTCACAAATTGTCTGAGATCCTAATTTTTAAAATTATTGTAAAGCCTTTAATGTTATATATTGTATAAAGTGCAACTTATGTAACATGAAATATATAGGTGAAACATCAGGTCCAATTCATAAACGTATCAACCAACATCGTTCAGACTCTAGCAAAAACAAAGCTATAAATATACAGTCTACAGCTGAAATTCAACATTTTCATAAACATCAGTTTAAAAATACGACAATTGAAATCCTTCAAATTCTAAAAAATAAATCAGAACGTCTTTATATGGAGTCATCATATATGAAATATTACAACAACATTTATCCATATGGATTTAATAGTGAAATATTTAATAGACCTGTTAAAACTTTCACATCTATAAATAACACTATTGATTATTCTCCAAATTATCCTACTCTTAATCATAATTTAAATTGTAAAACAACACGAAACAAACGTGGAAAGGGATCATCAGCAGTAGTAGTTTCCAAAAAATATATCACTAAACAAATAAATAATCTTCAAAAAAATTATTTAAAGCAACATAACTGGTTATTAATTCGAAAATACATGTTTGCTATTAAAAAGAAACAGATTGTACAACATTTAAATGTATTTCTAAGTAAATCTTTCTCTAAACATTTCTCTGATATTTATTTTGATCTCATTATCACTAGAGTTAATCTTTTAAACATAAAATTACAAAAAAAAAAAAAAAAAAAAAAAAACAACAACAACAAAAAAAAAAACATAAAATTCAAAACATAAAATTCAAAACACGAATACTCAAATGATAATAACTTTTTCAAATCAAATATTTAATAAAATTAATATCAATTCTACAATTAATGATAAAAACTGTTATTTTACTATTAATAATCTTCATATATCAAAAACCTTTAAATATCCGAATACAATTGGTAGAAAGATTTTTAACTATCAATACATTTTCAAAAAATACATCTGCTGCAAGTAATTTTCCGTGTAAATGCAATGACCCCCAATCTAAAAAAATACATAAACAATGATCAAGGACATATAATCACTGGAAATCTTAATATTGTTAATGATTTTAAATTAAAAAAATCTAATGGGTTATGGTACTAAATATAGACTTCCATCTAAATTTAATGTAAAATCTATTATCAAACAGTTTACATATGATATAGATGTTTTTATATATAAAATTTCAATCTCTTATAATAAACCTATTGAATGTTTTAATCAATGGAAATTATTAGTAATTGAAAAATTAACTATGGTTTTAAAATATAATATTTCTGATCTAGTTACTATTAACACAAAGCATTTTTTCCAACGAATTAATAAATTACAAAAAAAAACTATGTTATTTCATATGTAGACAAATCTCCTAATAATTATGCAATCATATGTAAATCTTATTATCACCAACTTCTTACTACCTGTATTTCTTCTAATAAATCTTTTAAGAAAACTAATGAAAATGTGATTGTAAATAATCGTAAAATTCAAAGTTATTATAAACTATTAAATATTCTATCTACTAACTTTAATTATCCTTTCCCAAATTTCACAAAACTCCAATTAAATTTAGGACTGTAACTATTGGTTGCAATACATATAATAATAAAGCCAATAAACTTCTATTAAAAATTCTTAATCAATTATATATACTGACTACAAACAATGATAATACACATTGTATAAAAAATAGTTATCAACTGGTCAATATTATGAAAAATCTTAATTGTGTACATAATATAACTACATATGACTTCAAAGATCTTTTTAATAATATAGATTTATTAGATTTACATAATATTATAAATGAATTATTTAAAAAGTATCATAAAAAACTGGATTTACCATCTAATATAGATATCGCTTATTTTAAATTTTAACCAACTTCATTATCTATAATAATTATATCTTGCAAGATAACACATTATAATTACAACACATCTGTATACCACAAGGTGGCTGTACATCCTGTTTATTATCAGACTTATATTTATACCACTATGAACGTACATTTTCTAATAATAATCTACTTTTATATCGTTATATTAATGACACAATTTTAATTGCCACTGATCAAACTAAAATTTCTCAATTTCCAGTAGATTATCCCACTAATTTGGAATTAACGGAAAACCTCTTAGCTAATAATACAATCAACTTCTTAGATCTTAAAATTACAATAAA
The DNA here is from genome assembly GCA_963932465.1 of Maratus speciosus. NCBI lineage: Eukaryota > Metazoa > Arthropoda > Arachnida > Araneae > Salticidae > Maratus > Maratus speciosus. The sequence continues at coordinate 380,462,401 of OZ010796.1, forward strand.
AGACAACAAAAAAATAACAGATCTATATGATAAACGTAAAGAGTTTAAATTCAAAGTTAATACATTTACAAATTTTAAATCTTGTCTTCATAATTCTGTCTATCGAAATATAATACTTAACTATTTACATACTAGAATAAAATGTTTATGTTCTTCTCATCTAATTAATAATAATATTAAAAAACTAATTTATGATGCATTAAATCAGGGTTTTCCAAAAAAATTCATATATTCATTAATATACAATTAGTACTTACATGATCTTAAAAGAAAAAAAAATAAAGAAAAAAACATGCGTAAACAAAATTACAAAAAAAAATTATAAAATAAAAAAAATATTTATATAAAAAATTAAAAATTGTGAAATAATTATAAATTTACTATAGGACGGTTGGGTGAGTAGATGTTAGAGTACGGAGGAGGGTGGTGTTGTCTGGATAATACGCAATGGTTAATTTATTAAAAAAAAGAAATGATGGGGCATTTAAATTACAACTACATTGCTAATACAAATTTTATATGGATGTTGATTTGATATTTTATATGTATATGGTGACGTTATATTTATATTTCAATTCATATTAAATTTATTAAATTTATTTAGCTTAATTAATATTTAATCAAGTTAACAATTAACTTGTTTTTAATTTTTAGTCTTCTCGGGACAATATGATATTAATTTCTGATAGTATACCATCTTTATAGAGAATAATATGCATAATGAGTTTATTTGATATAAATAATGTTATTACAGTTTGTATTAAAATTGGGTTATTAGTTTTTTATTATTCCTCTATACTTTTTAATATTGTTTAATTTTGAACTTAGTATTAAATGATTAATTATCTGTTTTATGTGAATGTTAATCCCATATTCATATTCTTTAGTTTTTTTTTTTTTTTTTTTTTTTTTTGGTTAATATGAAAATAACCCACACAATTTATTTGTGATCAATAGGCAATTGGGAGCTGAAGATTCTAACAAAATTCTATAAACATCCATTTTTTTTCTTCTGTTCATTTTATTAATTAATTATTTTTATATTTAAAGGTATTTCATATAGTTTTTTATATTTTTATTATATATAATTTATTATATAATATTTATATTGTGTTATAGCATATTGCTATATCATATTATCAATGTTATAAAATTATTTAAATTTTCCGTATAGATTAATTGGGTATGGTAGTAGAATATATTGTAAGCAATCTATTAACATTTGTATTTATTTACTATTTATATGAATAATGATATATAATATGCTATTTTTATATTGGGATTTGTTAGGGCAAAGCATTTGGAATATTTTGAAAGCATTAGCTTCTAATAGCTTAATCTTATGACATTTTGATAATAATAGTTTCAAGTTATTATACTAGATGGCAGCACCAAAATTTAATTTGCATTCTGTCTGATACTTCGATTAGAGTAATAATTTCAATTTTTAACACATGGCGGTGCTTAATGCTGTTTATTTGCGATATTGTAAAGTAATAGTTTTGGTTTTTTTACTTTAGTTAAGCAATACAAAATTTTAAAAGTGTTTATAGGTATTTTAAGGACTAATTATGTAATTATTTTCTATTTATATTTTAATTGCATTTATCACGGTATTTCAAAATAGATAAACTGTATCCATTGGATTTTAAAATCTGTGATACATTAACTGTAAAAATAAACTTAAACTTATTGAGCTTTTGGATACCATGTGCAGGAGTATATTTGGATAAAAAAAACTGGGATTTTATTAGGTATGTTGTGTAATATTACTATTTATCCTTGCTATAAATTAAATATTCAAAAGGTTGTATTGCTTTTTCCATTTCATGGCATTTAATATTTTTCTGTTTTCATCTTGAAACTATTCTCTTGGTTATTTTTTTCGTTTGAGTACGGGAGAAAAAAAATTTCTGCTTTTAGCTTTTTTTCTCACAGAAAACGACTAATTTGCTTGTATAATTAAATTCTGTACTCTTGATAACGTAAATTAATATATAAGCTTTTCAATTATTTTTTTTTTCGGTATCCATATTCTTCTTTTTTTTCCATATTAATACTTGTTATATAGTTCAAGGGACTTTATTTTATACATAGCAGTTTGTATATATGTTTTTGGTATCCATTCAGTGTGTTTTGGGGGAATCTGTACTTTTGTCAATTCATTCATACTATCAGAATTTTTGTGGGTGGTCGGTAATGTTTAATTAATGGTTATATACATACATATATATATATGAACTTTCTGAACGGAGGGTGGTTTCGGGGTCTGGGGGTCATGATCGATGAAAATATACCAAAATTTTTTGAAATCGCTTTCCTCCGAACGGCGGCAATAGGTAGCTTTTTAAAATGAAAGCTACCTAAAATGACCGTTCATGTATTGAATGAATTTAAATAAATGAGTTTAAGAGAGCCTTGTTTTATTTTCTGTCTGAATCATTTTTAGTAAATTTTGTTCTGAATACGTTAGGATACAGAATATAAACTAAACATAGTAATTAATTGAATAGACTTTCTTTAAACAGTTCAAGATGAGCGCGAAAATACAGATAAAAAGATTAGTGAATAAAATAAATATTTTAATCAACTAGATTTCTATGGACGTCTAAAGCAAATTGGAGTGAAAATGACCGTTCATGTATTGAATTAATTAAAATAAATGAGAGGAAGTCTTATTTTCTGTTCTGGATCAAATATGCGTGAGGCAAAATGCTGTTAAACTATAAATTCATATTAAGCCTTTGAGTTATAGCTGGTAACGCCCTTGGTTTTTTATTGAATTTCATCACGTTTAAAGAGTGATCCCCTTGAATTGATGCAATTCATATTAGAGGAAGAGAATCCGTATCATAAATTAGCAAGTGGAAAAAGACGATTTCTTTGGGCAAAAATTTTGAAAATAATTTTCGATGAATTGATTCTTTTTATGAAACAACTGAAATGACATTTTGAGTTTTTATACTTATTTTTAAATCTAATTTATCTTTTACTTATTTGCGATCGAATTGCTTGATTTCGCAGGACGTTTGCGAACAAAAAATGATATTTTCTTACATCGCTTTTGTTATGATTTACTTATTGCTATTAAATGAATGTTTTTTATTTATTATATATATAAGTTTCTTAAATATCAATTAATTCCACCAGGAATTAATACTGGAATTTGAAGACTGGATACATGTAAGGAGTTTTTTTTTAGGAAAAATATATGCACTAGCCTAGAGGAAAATAACATAATAATGCTGAAATACATAGTTGTACATAGAAATTTATCAATCACGTGTTGGGATCAAAGTCGGAATAGGTATACAAAAGGCTACCTATTGCAGCCGTTCCGAGGAAAGCGATTTCAAAAAATTTTGGTATATCTTCACCGATTATGACCCCCATACCCCGAAAGCACCCTCCGTTCAAATGTTGATATATATATATATATATATATATATATATATATATATATATGATCTTTGTTGCACTGTAACTCTGGTATTTATGAACCGATTTGGGTGTAACTTCATGTGTACATAGTACATACCGAAGTCTCGGCCGAGTTCGTTGGCCAGCTTCATCCGCCATCTTGTTTCAAAATAGCGGTCATTTAAAAAAAAAAATTTATTTTAAAATCTGAAATGTGGTACCAAAAAATTGAAAATTGAAAAATAATTTTTTCTTATGTGTTTCACCTTGATACAAAGATTTCGGAGCAGTTTTTGCTTCGTCTATATCTTAAAAAATAGCTGAGTTATAGCACTTTGAATTTCTAGCGTGACTGATATTTTGAAATGACCTGACATTTGTCACTCGATAACAGGCGTATTTATGAACCGATTTGGATGTATGTTGGTGTGTACATAGTACATACCAATGTCTCGACCAAGTTCGTTGGCCAGATTTATCCGCCACTTTGTTTCAAAATGACAGCCATTTAAATAATTTGAAAAAAATTAAAATTTAAAATCAGGCACCAAAAAATTGGAAAATGAAAAATATTTTTTCCTTATGTGTTCGACCTTAATACAAAGATTCCGGAACAATTTTTGTTTCGTCTATATCTAAAAAAAAAATGGTTGAGTTATAGCATTTTGAATTTCTATTGTGGCTGAAATTTTGAAAGGACCTGATTTTTGTCACGCGATGACACGCGTATTTATGAACCGATTTGGATGTATAGTACATAGTACGTACCAATGTCTCGACCAAGTTCGTTGGCCAGCTTCATTCGCCATCTTGTTTCAAAAGTACTATGCCATTTAAAAAAATATTAAAAATTAAAATGAGGTATCAAGAAATTGGAAAATGAAAAAGATTTTTTTATGTGTTTGACCTTGATACAAAGATTCCGGAGCAGTATTTGTTTCGACTATATATTAAAAAAAGGTTGAGTTATAGCACTTTGAATGTCTAGCATGGCTGACATTTTGAAACGATCTTATATTTATCGCGCGATAGCACGCGTATTTATTAACCTATTTAGATCTAAGAGGGCATGTGGATAGTATATAGCAATGTCTCGACCACTTTTGTTGGCCAGCTTCATACGCCATCTTGTTTCAAAATGGCGGCCATTAAATTAAAAAAAATTATATTTCAAGTAATGTGCAAAAAAAAAAAAAAAAAAAAAAAAAAAAAAAAAAAAAATAGAAATTGAAAAAGGTCTCTTTCTTAAGTATTTGACTTTGATATTAGGATTCCGGAGCATTTTTTGTTTCGTCTTTATCTTAAAAAATGGCTCAGATATAGCAGTTTCAATTTCTAATGTGGGTGACATTTTGAAATATCTGATTTTTTGCCAGCGACAGCGCTCGTATATATCAACCGATTCCGATGTGAGTGAGCATATGCACAGGAATTACTGAGGTCTCGACCAAGTTCAATCGTTAGCATCATCCACCATGTTGTTTTAAAATGGCAGGAACTTCAAGATATTGCCGAATTTGGCAACCAAATATAAGTTACTTTAAATAAAAGCAGCTTGGATAAAGCTGACTAATTTCGCGAAATTCTCATTCATAATGATTTAGTATTGATAAAAATTAGTATTGAATCTCCTATAATCGGTTTCCACTAAATTGAGCTTCGTGTGTTTGAATACTATAAGCTGGCTTTTAAAAAATAAGGAATATGAAAGCTACCTCTTCCTCCCGGCACTGGCCGGAAGGACTTTTTTCTGTGTATTAGTGAATAGATCCCAGTAACAAGAAATGCATACGTTTAAAAGGATGTGATTATAATAGCATTGGGCTGTGGGGAAGATGTAGATATAACCCCCACCCTATCACCATGACAAATTATATTAATGATTTACTATATACATATATTGAATAATTTGAGGACTACTCTAATCTGGGATGCCTGAGCAAATACCCGACTTGCCCATGCTATAATATGGCTATGTCTTAGACTATAATTAATTTGAAATATATCCGTTTCAAAACTTTGAATTTAAAGGAAAAAATAAGGACAAGGAGATACTTTCTAAACCAGATAAAGTTCTTAAGGCTGTTCTCAAATCCAAACTGGTTACTTTCTGATACATATTTAAATCCACTTTTTTTCACAAACGTGTCAAAATGACATTTTCCCTTATTAAGAAGGTATGTAATTGAACTGTTTTTTTTTTCTTTCGCTTTACGCTAAATGCGGAAGATTTTCAGGGAAGGGGAAATGCCGTCAAAGATGGCGGTTTGAACCAAATTTCCGGACGTGATAGCGCAGGTAAAAAAAAAAACATAATGCCGTCCCTAGACAACAACCACTTAAAAATTGTCTGATTACAAATCACTGCAATAAGCATGCCTGCAAGTATAATGCTTCACTGTAAAAAAAAAATAAAAGGACTATAAAACGGAAATACTACTGGCAATCTAGACGCCAGTACTATTTCCGTTTTTTTACGGGAATTTTTACCCATAAATTACAGAAAATTAAAAATTCCCTTAAAAAAACGAAATAGTACTGGCGTCTAGATTGCCAGTAGTATTTCCGTTTTTTAGTCCTTTTTTTTTACAGTGTTTTTATGTTTAAAAATGGTAGAAAATGTGTCAGACAATTTTTCATTGCTGAGCGGGGTAAAAGTATTTTTCCACCATAAAAACATGAAAATATATATTGTTCTAGTGAATACTATAGTTTCTGTAGAGTAGCTTTCTCTGTCCTCAAGAATCAGTGATTTTCTACGGATCCAGAATTGGCTAGATATAAGAATATATTTTGCCTAAAGTTTTCCTAATACGCTGGTGTGAAAAGTTATGCAACAAAGTGAAATAAGCGGATAATACGGAAACTATGTATTTGAAATTAATGACACTTTCACAGATCACGGAGAATAATAATAGTCTAGAAAGGGACAAAGACAATACTTATTAAATAATCAAATAATACAGGGTAACACAAAAGTAGAATTTTTGACAGCAAAAAAGTTTTATGGTGGAGGTTTGTCAACTGAGAATGTGGTTTCCTTTGGTGTAAACACAGGTTTGACAGCGTCGATTCGTGCCAAAAATAAGATCATATATGATAGTTAGCCAGCATATTTGTCCGTACTCATACAAAAGACACGCTCTTAGCTCCCCAAGGTTCTAAGAAGTGTCAAGGAGTAAATATAAAAGCCTCGTTAACATGTCTCATACATGTTCAATGGGATTCAATCGGGATGATCGTGATTACCATTTCATATGAAGCCAATTCTGTGTCTGCAAGCAAGATGCCACATATGAGTGACTACACATCAGTTTGATGGAACATATTTCATATAATTACCTAATAAATATCCGAAACCATTTTTTCCACCATCTGCTAGAGAAAATAACATCATTAAAAGTTAAAAGTGAAAGAACACTTAGTGGCAGACAGATAAAAAACCAGAAAGTCTGTATTTCTTCTTTTTTCCGTATCATATGAAATATGTAATGCTTAGCCATATGCTCTCACTTATTTTCTTCTGGCTTGCATTTTGTACTTATAAACACTTTAATTTACCAATACACTGAACTTTTTTATCGAACATTATTTCATTTTGACTTTAATATAAATATCCAATTATACTTAATTTGATGATTGCATCAAAGTGCCAAAAATATATATACTTGTTAAAATTAATGATGCGCGATGAAAATTGTGTTTAGTATTTCACTCCCTAATCCGCTCTTGCTTAAGAGAAACGGGAAATGTTAAGCTGTTCTTTCTTTTAATATGTCTAATTAAATTCTCTCTTTTCTTTCCTATCAAAAAGCGGATTCATGAGGTACGACACGATGTACACACCCACAATAATATAAGATGATTAAACCCGATGCACAACATCGAAATGGATACACGATTCCTGAATAATTTTACGTCTGCACAACAATTCATTAAGTTCCTGGCTAACCGTTGTACAATACGGATACCTATAAAATATAAGAGAATTACTTATTCCTCTTTTTGCTATGGTGAGGCATAGCGCTATTTGAATTAACAGAATATGATAAATTGAGGAGCGTGAGAACTCACGGAAAGAAATGTTAGGCATACATTTTTTCTAACACAGTTTGCATCCGAACTGTTTTTGAGACCGCTGACCAGTCCCCTACCTTCCGGGCTATGGCCCAGCTGAACGAATTCTGATGCCAGACAGCAGGGCGATGTTCCCTGATCGCCACATTGGGGAGATCTACTTGACAAGCCACCAGGGGTTCGTGGGTGCTGTGTTTCTTCTTACTTTCTTGTATTTCCCGTGTCGGCCATTTGCTTATTGATTTTGGCTAAGTTCACCTGGCACCCGCTGCACAGAGAAGACACGCTGGGCGAAAAGAAATAATGAGTATTTTTGAGCGAATGTATGCTGCAGACACAGCAGGAGACGTAATTTTCAAGAGGGGAAAGGGAACCAAACGAGAATGGCACAGATAGGTAAGTTGCACCAGAAACAGAAAGAATTTTAAGCCGAAATGCAAGGTAGGCTTTCTCATTCCTGTGGGAGACAGGGTTCCGCCTTTCTACCGGGTAAAACAATGGAGTTATGAATAAAGAGCAGGAGACATATAGTGTATTGTCTACCAATTGCAAGTGAAGTAACTGAGGAGGTTGTCACAAGACGGCGGTTGTTTTTTTTTAAATCGGAGCTACAGTTTCTGATTACCGCCAAGGCGAACTTTCCACCAGTAAAACTGAATAGGAAATTTACTCTTATTTAAAAGTCTTATTTATGGAAATATTTTCTCACAAGTATGGTAAAAATTCTATTCGTTTTTACTGGTGTCACTTTGCTTGGTAAAACAATCAGTTTGTTTCACTGGTTGTCACAATATGGCAGAAACTCAGGGCCTGACTATTACCAAAATAAACTTACAACAGTAAAAATGAAAATTTGTTTCTGCCATTATTTTTGACTAAAATTTTGCAATAATAAGGTGTTTAAATAAGGAAGAAATTTCTGTATAAATTTACTTGTGGAAGTTTCCACCGGCGGTAATCAATGCCTGAGAAAGCGGTTACAGTTAAAGCTTCACTATTTTAAGGATATGTCAGTTCCTCTTTATTAATAGTTTCATGGGCAAAACTGAGCGTATCCCTTAGGGTACAAACTGGCTCTGTGGACTATTCCATTGGAGCGGGTAATACTGCTCGTGGGGTTTTCGCCTTAATATACCTAATAAATAGGCGTTCTGTATTTAAAAAAATATGAAAAGGGATGCAGGCTACCTCTTGGACAACGCTTGAATCAGTCGGCTGGATCAGTCAGTTCGCAATCTCGCTGAGAATCGTGAGTGGAAACCTGTAAATATATAATAATACATTGGTTATTCCACGGGTTAGTATACTTTTTTCAAAATCAAAACTTATAGTTAATATTATTTAACTTACAATATTTATCTGGAATAAAGGAATTCCCGCAAGCGGAGTAAATGTAATTGTATCCTTCTTATAGTTAATATTATTTAACATATAATATTTATCTAAAATAAAGAAATTCCCGCAAGCGGTCTAAATGTAATTATATCCTTTACGAAGGCGTGTTAGTTTTTTAGTACGCATACCTTAAACTGAGATTATAAGAAACATAAACTTATGATTAAATTACCGGACATGTTCACTTTCCTGCTGTTCGACTTTCTAACCTGCATTCTGATAACCTTTCTTACTTACCTCCTTGCATGCAGACATACATGTTAGTCTACAATGTTTCTTTCAAACACCCGTGCTTTCATACTATCAGCTGCACACATAAACATATGGAACATAAATATTGTTAGAACTAATAGAGTTAGTTAAATGGTTTTAAGTTATTTATGATTAAGATGAGTTACAAAAGTACAATGACACTATTAGTTGAGACACAGGAGCAGTTATGGTCAGTGGTGAGGACTAGAGATCGGTTGATTCGACATTTCTAGGGATCAGGTCTGTCCCGCGTGCTGCAGATGGACGGATGTGTGACACTGAAATGGAGATTTAGTTAACTAGGCTGTAGCTGGTAAAAGTCCGTAGTACTGACGATTCCCTCTCAAGGAAGAGACTTGTTTAAATGTGGGGTTAATACCGTACCACTGCAGATTCTGCCCCTTGGGCAGCAGACCGGACTTCCTTTCATTCCTCCGCCCCTGGCTTCATGCTGTCCGATAGTAGAGGAATAGCTAGTGTTGGGAAGTGCGTAATCCGCCTACTGCACTGTAAAAAAAAAGGACTAAAAAACGGAAATACCACTGGCAATCTAGACGCCAGTACTGTTTCCGTTTTTTACTGGAATTTTTACCCATAAATTATAGAAAAATTTCCGTTATTAATCAGAAAAACGGAAAATTTTCTGTAATTTATGGGTAGTAAAAATTCCCGTAAAAAAACGGAAATAGTACTGGCGTCTAGATTGCCAGTAGTATTTACGTTTTTTTGTCCTTTTTTTTTTTTTTTTTTTTTTTTTTTTTTTTTTTTTTTTACACTGCAAATTAAAATGTCTGAAATTCAGACACTTAAGTGTCTGAAACGGAGTGTTCAATTTTCAGACATTTTAAAATGTCTGAATTTTTTTAGACACTTTTTGCGTCTGAATTTCAGACACTTCAAACGTCTGAATCGCACCCATTTTTTGTAAGCATCATACGTAGCCATGTTTGACCACGTTGAATCCTGAAAAAATATTTGGCTGTGGTCCTGCCCCCTCCACCCCCATACAGCCTGATTTTCTTCTGTGCTCCTAATTTTGGTATGCAGTTTTCGTTAAGATGATAATTTAAATCTTTTACCACATTGTATTTATTATAATCAATATTTTGAACTTCAGGAGTTGAACAAAATTAAAACAAAAAATATTTATTTAAATATTAAGATTTTTTTTTAATCTTATTTTAATTTGAAAGGTCAAAATATTGATTATAATCAGTACAATTTCGAAACAGATTTAAAATATAAGCTTTACAAATATTGCACATCAAATTTGGTGGCACAAAAATCGTAGGGGGTGGGGGGGGGGGCACTGCCCAGTATGCCCATGCTTTAATCAAGAAGTTCTTTTGAAAAAAATGCAACCCTGCATTATTGTTATCTAAATTGAGATGTCCGGTATTCGGGAGTATCCGTTGTGGATGTTAATAGACATTCCCGAATAGCGGACACCTCTATTTAGCGAATACTTTTTTATTCCGCAAGGCATAGATATTTGTATATTTTTTTACCTCACAAAAGCAGACATCTTCGATTATCGGGCAAATTCAGCTGCCCCGCAGTGTCTCTATTAAGGTACACGGATAAATATATGCATATATATTTTATAATCTTTTCCCACTCTAAAAGTTCAAAATATTTAATATACTCGGCGGTTGAATGTCGAAAAACATTTAAAATATCAGATGTAAGAAAATTGCAAGTAAATCCCCCCCCCCACCCCCACCCCAAGAAAAAAATAAAAATTCATAATTTTAAAATTAGATTTTTTAAAAATTATATTGCCACATAGGCACTTTTACATATGCATCAGATGATAATCACAACAGCTATTTAACTATGAATAAAAAAATAAATATTCTACTTTAATAACATTGAGAAAAAAATTACTTCTGTATTTTGTTAAATATATATTGGGTTTTTAATCTTGTCCTACTATAAAACTTCGAAACTTTAATTATAATCAGTGCAAGATTTAAGATATCAGCTTTACGAAATTTTCAAAGAAATCCCGACCCCCTCCCAGAAAAAAAAAAAAAAAAAAAAAAAAAAAAAAAAAATTAAAATCCTTATCATTTAAAAATTAGATTTAAAAAAATTTATATTTCCACATGGGCAAGTTTTTATGTAGATCAGAGGGTAATCACAAAGGCTATTCAACTATCAATAAAAATAAATAAATATTCTATATTAATAACACGAAGAAAAAATAACTTATAGTCTCCAAACTTCTTTTGTCTTAAATATATATCTTAACATCTGTCATTTTTGTATTTTTCGTATAAGTTTATGTTTTATCTTCTACATACTTCCTTTTATTTCCTGTTAAAAAAGTTTTTGAATGACTAAATATTTACAAGATTAAAAAGTAATTATTATGACAAATTAAATTTTACATTATTCTCATAACCATGTAATTAAAGATTACAATTCTACGGTAGAAAATCCTTTTCATTAGATATCTTCAAAGAAAAATAAATTTAAAAGCACGAAAAGAAACAAACGCTTATCAGTAAACGTTAATCTCAAAATGACTCATGGAATGGAAGATCTTTCTACACGCAGCAAATTCGAAATAAAGAAATGATTTGATTTCGTTTTTCCTGACTCATCGCTGTGGCGTCTGTTAGCAGGTCAACAGATTTACACGTTAAAATGTTTAATCGCTTATAAATATATGTAAAAAATACTCGAGATATACATTCTTTTTCAATGATACATATATACATAAATTTATAAAAATTGATTTTTATTCCAAAAGCAAAAGTCTATAAATATATTTTTTTTTTATTTCAGTTGAATATTGCTCTGTTAAAAAAAAAAAAAAAAAAAAAAAAAAACTCCGAAAATCCCGGGATTTGACAGAAAAAAATCCCGGGATTTTCGGGATTAAAAATAGAGCGGAATCCCAGGATACGTGATTGTAATCCCTATGTAGGAAGTAAGAAAGAATTAGGAAATCTTTCAAAGCTTTTTTTTTTTCTTTATATCATTGTGGTCGTTTAGTGATAGATAAGAATTAGAATTGAAACAGATAAGAATTGAAACTAAGAACTCCCATGGAAAACAAGAGAATGAATTTAACTTAAAATGTGATATTATTACTTTAAATTAGGGGAAACATATGAGAATTTAAAATATATAATTTGTAATAAAAGGCAACGTCACAAGTTAAAAAATATATACTTCTAGAATTAGCGGGCTTTTTGCAAACAGATTCAAAACTAATACCATTTTATGCAAGATTTTGATCAGTGCTATTTAGAAAATCATAAAAAAGAACACTAAATTTAGTACTAAAAAGAAAAATTGTGACACTTACTTTAATCCTGTTGCAAGAAGTAAGATAAATTCCTCGATTTGAAATTTTAAAAACTATTACAGTGAGGAGCAAAGACTTGCATCTTTTTTGAAGGGAAGACGTTAATACATCCGACTAAGCATACTTAGAGAATGAAATGCTTCATCCTCAAAATATACTCCGCCAGACAAAAGTTCTTTTTTACCAGCTTTTATAAAGACGAAGTACAATAACACTAAATCTCGATACAAATTAACACTAAGTACGTTCCACACCACACACACCTTGCCACACACTTTGTAGAGTTCCCGGATGTAATCTTCAAGTGTTGTCTCTATCCCGAATTATATCGACGACAGCTTATAAGAGTCATTGGGTGTCAAGCACGTAAGTCAGATGTATATATTCAATACATAAATAAACTAAGTGAATACGACTTAAAATCACAGAACTTGAAATTTCGCAAAAAAATAAATACGCGTACATAAAACAAACTTTCAGTTACTACAACGTACGTTCCAACGAAAGACATCTAAAACGCATGCGCAACTACAGTGCCCCCTGGTGGATACATTCTCCCTCCCAATATAGTGAAATTTAATCAATTATGCTTTCTTTATGTCTGATAATTAAAAATATATGATATTTCTTTTTTTATAAATGGCTATAGAATAATTTTACGTTAAGGAAAATGTTACTAAAAATTTTACTTCAGAGAAATCCACCTTCCTTTGAACACTTCGTAGAAGACAATTTTAATTCTTTTCTTCTTTTGATATTGATATATTTCAAATTTATCTCAAAACGGTGTGTGTGTGTCGAGGGGGGGGGGGGGGAGGGGAAGAGTCCATTGAGAAAAAAAAAAGTTTTATTTTCAAAAATGTCGTTTGAAACTTATTTTTGAACGATTAATTTTTATATTTATTTTTATGTTTGTATCTTTAAACATTTCTTGCCCGAGGAGTTCTGTCAAAATATTCTTAGTTTGCCTATTTCATGTTTATGTTCTGCATTTTAGAAAAGCGGATTACGCTGTTGACCCCAGACCCAACTGTTCCAAAATCTTGTCCCTCCCTAAATTTCTTTCCACCGGTACATCTCTTAGTATTTAACGGGAGGGTGTGGCTCTTCCTTGGACATACGTGCGTACGTCCATGATTGCGAGTAATTTTTGAAAATAAATATTTTTCATGAAAAGCAATTACTGATTTATTTATTGCGCCAAAAATAACTAAGTCCCAAAACTTTAGTAAGCTAACTATTTTAATTTTCCAGACGTCCCATAATCTAAACAAATTACTTTTTAAAAAAAAATATAAAATACCAAATTTAATGGATAAAAATATTTTAAACATCTGTTATCCATTCGAAAACAATTTTCTGGTGGTGCTGGCATACATATTGCAATACAGTTATACATACAGTCATCACACATATGATACAATTGTATCGCATTTAGACACTTAAGTGTCTAAATTTCTAAATGTCTTAATTTCAGACATATCGCCATTTTTCAGACATGTTTATTAGTTCATTTATGCCATGATCATAGTAAGACACTTATGTGTCTAAAATTTAGACACCTGTGATGTCTGAAATTTCAAATTTAGACACTTAAGTGTCTGAATAACTTTTTCAGTCACATATGTGTCTTAATTTAAGACGCCTCTATTTGCAGTGTACAGTGTGGGATCCGTGGCTTCAGGTCGAGGAGGACCTTCAGGGATCCCACCACTGGCTAAGTACATTTCGCTGCTGCCCTAGAAGAAAGGAAGCGATTTAGGAGCTGGTTGTGTGCGTAGTTTGTAGAATTTGTAGCTGTTGGTGCCTGCCTTATATCCACAGTCCCAATTTATCCCTATCATGCCGCGGGCTTGGTGTAGGATCAGACCGTATGTCCCGCAGCAACAGCGCTTGGCTTTATGCTGATCGGGCTATATGGTAATCTCTTTGGCCCCACCCGTACAACCGGGATGGTAAAAAGTGATAGTTGTAATGGGAATCTTTAGGATAAGGAATGGAGTGGGAAGATAGTTTAAATGGTTACTAAAAATAGGTCTGGTGTTTGCTGGGATTTTAAAAGGGGGGTGGTATCCGCACACTGACTGGAGCTGAGGTGACATTTAAAGTCGCAGGGGACTAAATCTTAAGATAATACACTTGCATGGGTTAAGAGAAATACCAAATAAATCATAAATGAAATTAAAAACTATGACATATGTTGTTATAATTAATAAATTTTTTGTGAGATAGGCACTGACTAGTATATATTAAATTACTTACACCATTGCTTTTAACTTTTTATTTTGACAGTTTATTTCTGCAGTATATTTTCTTTTGTCTCTTTCGTTGGTATTTGTCCCGTTTGTGAGAGGTTGTCTTCTTTCTTGGTAGTCTGTCTCTTTCCTGACTTGTCGTCACTTATTTCAGTATTTGGGGTCACTTTCATTGGCTTTGATTGTTATTGCTTGGTTACTTTAGCATTTTGGCGTAGAGCCTTGTTTCGGCCATTAGTTCGTCATATTTGACTTCCAATTCTAGAATGCAGTTTTGGAGTTCTCTTTTATAATAGATAGATTTCATTTGTATTTGTGGTCATCCCACTTAGTTACCTGTTGCGCTATACGGTACAGACTGTTATTTCGCCATTAGTTCATCTATTTCTTAAAGATTACTGTTATCATGATGAAGCATATATTGCTTTTCCTCTAGAAGTTTGTTCCTTTTTAGCGAGAAAGCTCTTTGGCTATAAGATCATTATATTATTTGAATTGCTGTTATCACATTATACGTTGATTTCATTATTATTTATTATTGGGATCTTTGGCCACCAGTTCATCATATTATTGGAATTGCTGTAATCACTTTATTCGTTGGATATCATTTTTATTTGTGATTGGGCTCTTTGGCCACCAGTTCATCATATTATTTAATTTGCTGTTATTACATTATTCGTTGGTTTTCATTTTCATTTGTGAATGTCTCTTTGCCCATCAGTTCACCTTTAAGGGATTTTTACTCTAATACAGCGCATTTCTTACAATTATTTTGGTGCTCGTTGGAGCTGGTTGTTTAATTTAAATTTTTTGTGCACTTGGTACTTTTATGCCGGGAACGCGCCGTGCACTGTATAGATTTATGAAAGTAGCTTGCTGCTTACTATTCGGTTTTTCTGCAATTTGGAGGTATCTATATGTTAGCCTTCCCATTTTCCCGTAGTCCCACTCGAAGTGACATTGTTTCATCCATAGTTCTTTTAAGATTTTCTTTAGTTTTGATATTTTTCTATATCTAGTAGGGAATGGACTTTACCCATGTGACGACAGAAGAAAAACACCAATAGGCGTAAAGAACATCTTAACTCTGCTTCCTCTTCGTCCAATAAAGAGTCTGTTTTACAGAGTATATACCCGCAGAGGCGTGACTGTTGCCATTCGGGAGTAAAGTCCATTGCTTGGTGTTAGTTTAATGCGCGGCATGTTTGGCCTGCGCGTCTGCATCCTCGTTTCCTTGGATGTCCAGGTGTGCCTTGACTAAACTGATTTTATATTATTTGTTTGACACCTTTGATAATTGTTTTTTGTGTTTATAGTTACACTTTTTCAGTGGCACATCTCTTAATTTTTGCTCGTTCTTGAATATTACATAAGCCGAGCCCATAGCGCATGTTTTCCATTTTGAAGCGATCGTATGTATATGGCTATGTCTTTGACATTGTGATTGTTTTTTTACATAGTCCCTGCTATGGTTCGTTGTGTCGTATACGTTTACTGTTCTTCGTAGTCAGTATACTGTGTCGTAAGCTGTGCCGTATGTTTGTATAATACTTTGAGGTGAATTGGAATCAGGACTAAAGAAATTGAAGCACCGTAATTGGTGCTGTTCTATATATCCTGACTATAGCCAGTGCGAAGTGTCTCTGACAACTTCAGTTTGACAAACTTCTTTGCTTCTCCTTTTCAAATTTTGGTTCCATACCGTAGCCACATAAGTCAGCGTTTTTTAAACTACTGTGCCATACCAAATTTTTATTGTGTAAGGTTTTAAACCCAACACTAACCCATCCTTTGAAACCATTCTTCCCACAATCCAAAATGATTTGTACACTTTTGATGTTTGGTGTTAGCAGTGTTTCACTTTTTATGTATTAACTCCTAAGTACTTAATCTGTTGTTTTGATTCCAACTTCTTGACTGGAATTCTATGCACTCTATGTTGTATAAGTTTTCAGTTAGTCAAGTCATCCGGCATTGCAGCATCAACAGGAAGTGCATCATCTAAGCAAACTCACACAGAGGAAGGCACTTAAGGGGTCTCAGGACGCTTAAAATTGGAAAAAATGAAAAAAAAGGACCATTTTCAACATTTAATATCTTAAAATGTATTTGATATTAAGACACAATTTTAAATGGGAATGAAAGATACAAGTATGTTCTTTCATTTCAAATGTTTGAAAAATTGCAAGATGCAGAATTAGCATTTACAGGGGAATTCAAACTGTCAGACATTTGACGAGCAGAAAATCGGCATAACAGCTTATGCGCACGATTACAAAATAAATTTTGCAACTAGAATGAAAATTTTGGTGCCTACTTATACCTCAGATTATAATAATGACACTGAACCTAAATAAATTTGTATTTAAAGCATTTTTATATTTTTAATACAAAGTTGTATTTAGCTAATGCAAAATTTGGAAAATTTCAACGGTATAAACCCTTAAAAAATATTTTCTTTTTACAATAAAAAGGAAATTTTAGGTTCAGTTTATACAGACTAACATGAAACATATGTTTTGAAAATTTCATGAAAAAATATTCAGAAGTTTTTGAGATATCGTGCGCGTTATGCCCAAAAACGTCATTTGGAGAAAAATAACTTCAAAGTTTTGGAAACACCGCTTCAGCTATTGAGCGAGTATAATTCTAAATGCCATAACTTCTGTTCTAATGGGAATTTTAAGATAACAATTATATCAAAATGTTCAGAAAACATAGAAGTTTAACATCTAAAAAAATTAAAATTTCGAAAATTTTAGAGCTTTAAGAGTCCTGAGACCCCTTAAACTGGGCTCGATATCATCTCAACTGGATATAACAACGAGTCCCAGTTTTGCCTAAAGACTCCCAACAATTACTGATCTGAAAGGTCCATGGATCTTGGTTTTGAGCCAGCATCATTCGCGATATGTGAGCGTGCAGAGGCGGTGTTTTAATGGTTTGGGCCGGGAATGTTTTCGACGGCCGCACAGATTATCCCTCTTGGCACTGCGGCTGCATTGAAATAGAGAGATGGTATCCTTGCACTGTATGCTCATCCCTTTCTTTCAGTTTCAGCCATGGGTTCCCATTCATTTTTTTTAGGAGGTAATGCTCGAGTTTACAATGGCTCGCACTGTTAGTCAAATCGGCCAATACTTCAAAACAGTGCTTGGACATAACAATCACCAAATTTCAATCCCATTGAACATTAATGGAGCATGCCAGAAAAGGACTTAAATTTACTCCCTGATCCTCTTTGAAATCTTTCTGAGCTAAGAGTGTGTGTGTCTTCTGCATGAGTGGGCGAATATACACAAAACCGTCAGACATTATCCTATTCTTGACACGAATCAACGCTGTCGGGCGTGTGTTACCAACAAAGTTTAAACATGCTTTAATTAACAATAATAACACAAAGGTCCTACTTTCGTATTACTTATATTATTTAATTAATTTCTGTGCTGAATGTTAAACTAATATCTTTTATTATACACCATAATCTGTGAAACTGTCACTAATTTCTTCTAAATGGATTTCATATTATCCGCTCATTTCAATTTGTTGCTTAAATTTTGGATACAAATGTAATAGAAAACATAAAATACATTTTTCATCATTATTTAAAAAAATAATAAGAAATAGTGATAAAATCTTATATACGTGCATAAGTCAAATGTCTGTAGTATCTGGTGACAACTTTCTGTTTGTGGAGCTTTCATCAAATTCGGTGAGGGTGAAGATAAAACGTCAGTCTTTAAGGTGTATAAAATGCGTGCGCATGACTTCATCTTTTTAATCGCTTTTAAAATACGAAAAATGTATAGCATCAATTCAATGTTCCATCCAAATTGGAACTGCGTACAGTAACTTTGTACTATGAACGAAGGATATAACCGCGACGAAATTCAATGACAGTTGCAGTAAATGTAGCGTGAGGAGACATTTTTGGTTGTAAAGTGATGCACGTTGTTTGGTAATGGCTGTACTGCTATCAAAGATCATGATCGTAAGGGACTGACATTAACTTCAATAACGACGGAACATGTTGGGTGCATTAAGGGTGTATTCCGATCCAAACTGCTTATTTTCTTATTCATTTTAAAAATCATTTTTGCTCTCAAACGCATCAAACTTGGAAATTTTCTTATTTAGAAACTATATAATGTGCGGTGCTTCTTAATTTTTTGATAAATGCAGAAAATACTGTAAAAAACGCTGTCAAAGTTGACGTTTTGAACCGAAATTTCCGAAGCGGGCGATCTGGGAATGAAAAAAATGGTCATACTGAGAAAATAATTGTTTAAAAATCAAATTCTAATTAATTGAGCTGAAAATGAAATCACACGGCATGTGAAACATGTCTTCAGAAATCAGCCCAGCAAGTTTCATGTTTTTACTTTTAAAAATGAGTCTGAAAATGTCTCAGAAAATTTCAAGCTGTTGAGGGTGGAAAAATACTTTTTCGAATACACCCTTAACAGCAAATAGCAGATTTACTGGAGACAGTACTGCATTTTAATTCACTATTCACATAAAACTGTATTATACAATATGAAGTCCACACATGGACGAAACATCATGGTCAGCGACTTCTTTGGTTGCTCGAAACAAACTTATTTCTAACGCAACCACGTGCAAAAAAACCTTAAAAGTGGACTTCCACCTAAGTTAATAATTCACCAGGTTTTATCTGCAGCATTCTCTATAAGAGATTATTATTCTGTGATTTTCTTTTATGTTTCTATTTACGCGTATGTACACTTTTCTCCTCAAAATTTTAGGCTTAAAAAGTAGGACGTGAAATAAACTCTGAATGGTCTGACAGATTTATGAAAAACACGTTCTTTTAGGAAATCCCTCCATACAACACATACATTTCGCTATAAACTTGCACCAGCTTAGAAAAAATACGTAAAATAAGTGAAATAATTGCTATTTAAGTCTGTTCTTAAATTCAAGCTGGGGCTAATTCATACAACATTTTTAATCCATTTTTGTTCGCAAACATGTCAAATTGCCAGGTGTACTTTTTAAGAAGCTATGTAAGCGAAATTCACTTTCTATTTTTCGGTAAAGGCAGAAAACGCTATCAAAGTTGAATTTTTGTACGGAATTTCCGGATGCGACAGCGAAGAAAAGGGAAAAAAAAGTGCCTCCCTTATCAAACAATTGCTTATAACTCAAGATGTAATTCATTTAACGGAATGTAAAAGAACTCTTCAATTACAAATCATTTCAGTAATCATGTCTAGAAATATCATGTGCTTTTATGTTTTAAAATTATTCAGAAAATAACACAGAAAGTTTCACGTTGTTGATAGGGGGAAATATATTTTTGAGAATCTCCTTAACGTGCTGTAGGTTGTGCATCATAAGCCAATTCAATATAACTATTCCTTTTTCGGGTTAATTTAATAAAATTAGATTTTAAAATTTATGAAATAGCACGTGGCAATTCTTTAACATATAAAATTATTTTTCTTAAAAAATGCTTATTTTTGAAAGTAATTTTTAAATATTTGATGTGCTTTATTTGTTCAAAATGTACTGTAAAAAATGTCCTTTCAAAATTAAATAATCTGATGGTGCTAAAACATTTTTTTTAAAAAGTCCTTCCGGCCAGTGCCGGGAGCAAGAGGTAGCTTTCATATTCCTTATTTTAAAAAAGCCAACTTATATTAATCAAACACACGAAGCTCAATTAAGTGGAAACCGAATGTAGGAGATTCAATACTAATTTTTAGCAATACTAAATCATTATGAATGAGAATTTCGCGAAATTAGTCAGCTTTATCCAAGCTGCTTTTATTTAAAGTAACTTATATTTGGCTGCCAAATTCGGCGATTTCTTAAAGTGCCTGCCATTTTAAGACAACATGGTGGATGAGGCTAACAAGTGAACTTGGTCGAGACCTTAGTAATTGATGTGCAGATGCTCACTCACATCGGAATCGGTTGATATATACGAGTGCTGTCGCAGGCAAAAATTCAGATTTCTCAAAATGTCACCCACGTTAGAAATTGAAACTGCTATATCTGAGCCATTTTTTAAGATAAAGACAAACAAAAAATGCTCCTGAATCCTTATATCAAGGTCAAATACTTAAGAAAGAAAGCTTTTTCAATTTCTAATTTTTTTGCACCTCATTTTAAATATATATATTTTTTAATTTAATGGCCGCCATTTTGAAACAAGATGGCTGATGAAGCTGGCCAGCGAACTTGGTCGAGATATTGATGTATACTATCCACATGCCTTCTTCCATCGAAATAGGCGAATACGTATGGTATCGCGAGACAAATACAAGATCGTTTCAAAGTGTTAGCCATGATAGAAATTCAAAGTGCTATAATTCAACCACTTTTTAAGATATAAACAAAAGAACAAATTTTCAGAAACAAAAACTGCTCCAGAATCTTTGTATCAAGGCCAAACACATACAAAAAATCTTTTTCATTTTCCAATTTTTTAATACCTCATTTTAAATTTTAAATTACATTTTTTTAAATGGCAACCCTTTTGAAACAAGATGGCGAATGAAGCTGGCCAACGAACTCGGTCGAGACATTGGTATGTACTATGTACAGACCAAGTTACATTCAAATCGGTTCATAAATACGCCTGTTATCGCGTGACAAAAATCAGGTCGTTTTAAAATGTCAGCCACAATAGAAATTCAAAATGTTATAACTCAGCCATTTTTTTTAGATATAGACGAAACAAACCCTGTTCCGGAATCTTTGTATTAAGGTCAAACACATACGAAAAAACTCTTTTTCATTTTCCAATTTTTTGGTATCTCATTTTAAATTTAATTTTTTTTAATTTTTTTAAATGGCCGCCATTTTGAAACAAGATGGCGGATGAAGCTGCCCAAAGAACTCGGTTGAGTTATTTGTATGTACTATGTACACACCAAGGTACATCCAAATCGGTTCATAAATACGTCTGTTATCACGTGGCAAAAATCAGGGCGTTTCAAAATGTCAGCCACACTAGAAATTCAAAATGCTATAACTCAGCCATTTTTTAAGATATAGACGAAACAAAAACTGCTCCCGAATCTTTTTATCGAGGTCAAACACATAAGAAAAAAATATTTTTTCAATTTTCAATTTTTTGGTACCACATTTCAAATTAAAATTTTTCTTAAAATTTTAAATGGCCGTCATTTTTAAACAAAATGGCGGATGAAGCTGGCCAACGAACTCGGTCGAGACATTGGTCTGTACTATGTATAACCGAAGTTACATCCAAATCGGTTCATAAATACGCCTTTTATCGCGTGACAAAATTCAGGACGTTTCAAAATGTCAGCTTCGCTAGAAATTCAAAATGCTATAACTCAGCCATTTTTTAAGATATAGACGAAACAAAAACTGCTACGGAGTCTTTGTATAAAGGTCAAATACATAAGAAAAAAATAGTTTTCCATTTTTAATTTTTTGGTACCACATTTCAAATTTAAAATTTTTTTTAAATTTTTAAATGGCCGCCATTTTGAAACAAAATGGCGGATGAAGCTGGCCAACGAACTGGGTCGAGACATTGGTATGTACTATGTACACACCGAATTACATCCAAATCGGTCCATAAATACGAGAGTTACAGTGTGACATAGTTCAGATATATATATATTGATATATATATATATATATATATCAATTTTGAACGGAGGGTGATTTCGGGGTCTGGGGGTCATGATCGATGAAAATATACCAAAATTTTTTGAAATCGCTTTCCTCCGAACGGCTGCAATAGGTAGCTTTTTGTAAAGAAAGCTACCTAAAAAGAAGAAGAAGAATCAAAATATAATTTACGTGATTTTTGAAACTCCTAATTATGGTGAAGGTTGTTATTTCTTCTGGTTGGTTTGTAATATGTAATATGTAATCAGAACAAATAATTCTATGTACTCTCAATGTGCTGCTTTAATGATGACGATATTGACGTACTTGTCTAGTAGTCAGAATGCAGTTGAATCTGTGTTCAGGATTGGATGTAATGCATCCAAATTCACTTTAAACGTAGGTTTCGGTCTGATTAGCCCTTCTTTTCAAAAGATAAACCTAAACGCTTTAGGATTTAATAGTTTATCAGTATTTTTTTAAGCATTTTATCAGATTATGGTTCGGCATTTCAAGGCTGAAACTATACAAGTTGGTGGTTCAACCTGGTCTCCAAATGTTGGAACAAGTTTTTACCATGTTATGGTAGCAACATATTTGGTAAAATCCTGAACCAAATTTTTAACAGTGTATGATAACATATCATATATATATTGGATGTATTACGTGGTGAGTAGAAATTTATTGCCCTGAATTCTGAGATTAAATAAGGCGAAGGTTACTAATCGGAAACAGTGTTTATCAAACGTAGGCAGGGATGTAGTGCAGGGCATACAAGGGTATACGCCGTATACCCCCTGTATTTTTTTAAGGAACACCGTATAATCTCTGTTTCTCAAGAAAGCTATATAGTATATATACACTAGGGTATATACCCTCTGTCTTGAGCGTATACCCTCTGTTTTTTTTTACGACTACACCACTGAACGTAAGGTGCATCTATGCACCCTGCATTTGTTTGCAGTAACAATAACTATTTAAAACTAAGTTTTCATTGAATGAAATGTACACATTTCATCAGAAACAGATTCTGATATAGGGCGAAACGTATGTTGTACATGCGGTAAGGTATTCGGTTAAAAGTTTTTTAATTTTTTCTGCGTCAGGATGTCTATTAAATTTTTAAAAGTCAGGTATTTTCATCGTTTAGTTACAGTTAGTATAATGCGTTTATATGTTGCGCCTTATATGCGATATATAACTTTTTTCTCGTTTCCTTTATCAAAAACAGAATGCCCTTATACATGCATAATTCCGGTAATCCATTGCCTATATTTTGATAAATTATATGAGAAAAAGCCAATTTCATTTTGTAAAAATAAAATATCGTAAAAGCGGGGAACTGATAATTGTGATTTTATACAAGGATGATTTATAAAAAATGACACATTGACTTACAAAGAAATGTATGAGCACATTCGAAAAGAAATGCTACTCTTCAGTTAATGATGTGAAAACAGGTTTTAAGCATCTGTTTCAAAATGTCCTCAAATTAACACTTGTCCGATGAAATATTATTCTTCGTATGAAAAAGGGGGTAAATTAATGATCAGACTAATAATGTGTTGTTTATAATAATAAAAAAAAAAGCCGGCTGTATGTGAAAGATTATTTAAATATCTAAAAGATAAAAATGCACTTAAGTCAAGTCATGACCACAATCTCGGTCTTCCATTTAGAATTGTGAAATTTTCATATGAAGTTTTAATATGCCTTTATTATCATATTATTATCAGCATTCTCATTAGTCATTTGCAATGTCCTTATCGTTTTATTAATATATTAATACAAAATGCTCAAAAATTAAAGATTCCCAGAAATCGTTATAAGTAATCCTTAGAAAATTTGCAATGTCCTTATCGTTTTATTAATATTATATTAGTACAAAATGCTCAAAAATTAAAGATTCCCAAAAATCGTTACGGCTTTTTAACCCGAAATTCTAATCCCTGAAATAACCTTTTAGTAATAAAACTCATGCTTTTCAATAATTTTCTATAATATCGCTCACCATAAATCACAATTTTTGTTGAAAATAGTAATAATTCTAATAATCCGTAATTCTTGTCATCTCATTGTTATGTGTAACAGGGTTAGTAAACAAGAAGCTATCCACTTCAAAGCTCCGAATTTTGTGAGACTTTAATATTAGACAATTTAAACGATGCGCTAGTTATATGTAAAAAAATAAAAAAATAAAAAAATAAAAAATAAAATAAAAATAAATAGTATATGTGTTCATCAATTATGAAATAAGACATTCGTCATTATGTGTTTTGGATATTTTGCCAGGCTTACTGCACTTAGTTTTAGAAAAAAAAATGTTTTTGTGATTATCACAGGTTGTTTACAATGGAGGCAGACATGCTGAGCATTTATTATAAGCATATTAAACATTTATGTGACGGCATATTAGACATCAAAACTTATAAGCCTACTGAAGACATTTTTCTTCAGTAGGAGCAAGACTAAACCAGGAGCAAGACCCTCTTGTTTGCTCCTGCTTTCAAAGTAGTAGCATGTGTTCCTTGTTCCTGATGAAAAAAGACATAGTACTTTTGAAAGGCCTTCAGTATTTCTTTATTTTTATGGTATTTATAAGAAGTTCTTTTGATGTTATTGTATCCCACCAGCTTATATCAGCTTATTGGAATGTTGTCGCGTCACCTTTCGACGAATCAAGCAAATCTGTAGTTTTGTCAGACTGAGGGCAGTAGAACTTTCTCCAGAGCCTTCTGAAGTGGGTAACTCATCTCTTGCTAAACCTGTGGTTTGCTTAGTTGCTTAAAGTGCACAATCCAGAGAAAATAATTATTACTCTAAATATGAGATATATTTACTTGTAAAAAGTCAATTGTGTCAAAATAACCAACCTAATTCGTAGAATGTTTTACACTTCCGGGTATACTTTGCCTTAAGTTGCAAAAAGTAGTGTGCTGCGGCTATTACAAAACTTTCTTCTATATTATTTTAACATAATTTAAATAGTGCAATTAGAATGCATTGTATTGAAGTAGAGAGAATTTCTTCAAATTAAACATGGAATTTCAAGGATCACTATTAGAATTTAAAAAAAAATAAATAAACAATTAAAAAAGGTAGCGCAACTTAGCTTTCTGTTAGTTATTCAAAGCCAGAATGATGTATATATAACTTCAAATGTAAAATTTGGTGCATTTCTACTCAAAAGAAACTGAGACACTTCTCTCTGATCGGACATTTTCGATTTTAAACGCTTTAACGAATTTCTAGAGAAATAACGAATAATTCTGGAACTTCAGGAATGTAAAGAACATGTCTGGCCTCATACTTTTCAGCGAAGTTTTTGTCAAAAGAACACATAGGGGACCAATTAGAAATTGAAAAAGTATATTTGGAATCAATCTATAAAATAAAATATTGGAGTTGATCTGTAAATATAGCACATGACTATGTAGATATATACAATTGTGTTCGTTTGTTTAATAATAGCACGCATATTTATAGGAATTCTTTAAAAAATTTAAAATAATTAACTCATAAAAATAATTAACCCATAATTAAACCATTTCCGGCGCGGAATAATTGTGTTCGGAAAATAATGAAATAATGGACTGATACTAGGATTTACAAACGAATTTATTAGAAAATAAAAACTTGCTTATTGTCCCGAACTTTATAAAAGGAAAAACTTAGTTAAATATTCTGAGTGCCAGTACTCTTAAAATTATGTGTCCTTTTTTGTGGACACTGCCCGCTAAAGGGTTAAAGCATTCTTAGTCTCCAATTAAATTTAACGCCCTTTCAGGAAATTTGACAAAGTTCAGAAGCAATATACTAGAATTAAGAATATAACTACATTAAGTATTTGATGAAATATGTGCATTTGTATGAAATAATTTTTAACTGCGCATATACGTTGTTTTTCATAATTTAGTAGTCAACTATAGGGTCAACTCATATAAAAAATCCTGACGAATGTCGTGAAAATTCAGAAAGGTGTCGGCGATATAGTGATGTCAATTTCAGTTGTTTTATAAAAGTACTCGTAGCTGGATGATAAGTGATTTTCCACAAATTGTAATTTAACTGACTGCTTAGTGATTTGTATTAAACGTCATGTTCATGCGTAAGATTTTCAATGGATGCTTCGAATTTGAAAATTCTATTTTGTTGTTGTTGTTGGAATGGACCCGTTCTGATGTTTCTTCCAAGGAAAAATGTCAATAAAACTGACCAAAAAAAAAAAAAAAAAAAAAAAAGGAAATAAAAAAAAATATATAAAAAATAAAAAACTATAGTTTGTGGAAAAATCCCTTATCACCCAACTACTGTTAGAAAGCAACTTAAATGCAGCTACCTGTATCTTTCTGAATTTTCATGATATTCGACTAATCTTTTATATGACGTATACTATATAATTGACTACTAAAGAATAAAAAAAGGTATTATCGTTCGAGCATGTGTCGCTAAAATTCCTTTTATGCAAGTACCCATATTTCATCAAATATTTAATATACTTATATTCTAATTGCAATATGCTGTTTCTACTGAACTTTGTAAAGATTTCTAAAGGTGGCATAAAATTTGTTTCAAACCCCTACATGCTATAAACAAAACGCACGCAGATTTTTTTTTAAGATACTTTTATATTTCATGAATATGCGTGCTATACTTATACAAATGTAGACTAATGTTGAAAAGGGTACTGCTGCTAGTCATCTGCTACAGCAACAGTTTTTCGAATATTTTATTTAACAGGTCGTTCACATATATTTTTTTATTCAAATTGTTATTTTTCATATCTTTGCTGCAAAATAATGCTTTGAACATTTACATTTTTTTATTTCCAGATTAACTCGTCAAATTTTCGACAAAACGTCTAAAACCAAAACAGTCCGGATACTTTTTATCAGACTGTGTGCATGTATAAGTTCATGAAAAAGAAAGCCTAGCAGCGTTCACTGTTTAGCGATCAAAACAAAATTGAAATAGTTTTTCTAAATAAGCATCTTACAAGTTTCGTAGAATTCCATACGAAAGATGATAGATATGCATTGATGTCCAAAAGTATTGCATATGTCAATAAATCATTGTTTCCTCAAATAGTATTTGTTCGAAAAAGTTGAAAATTCATACAAATAATAAGAAAACGGTGTATAAAATAGGAGTAATTATTCTTTTAACTAATCAATTTAGCTATTTCAGAGGTAGTAGTTCGACAAAAGCATGAATTGCAATGTAGTTGGACTGTAATAATGGATGTTTCGTTTAATGTGCTGTTTCTAGTGGTGATTTCGATAATTTTTGTTAATAATAAGTCAATTACGTACCAAATGGATGAATTTAAGCATGGTCGTGTTATCGGTATGATGGAGTTTGGTCGGTGTCAGGCCGATGTTCTCGTAGTAGCTGGTATCGGCCAGTCTACGGTTTCGAGACTATGGCAACGATACAATTCAACGGGAAATTCTAGTAGAAGTTCTGTAGAAGGTCTTCCGTGTATAATAACATCATCAGATGACCTATCTATGGTATTAACGGTCTGGCGTAACCGAACAATACCAGCAAGAGCGATAGCAGCAGAGTTATATACCGCTGGTGGGCCACTAGTTTCGTGACAAATTGTATACAGACGAATTAGTCAACATGTTCTTTAAGCCAGACGTCTGACAATATGCGTCCTACTTATCTTTCGTTACAGGCATGATCGGTATCAATGGTGCCGAGAGCACGTATTACGGACCGCAAACCTTTGGAGCAACGGAATGTTCTCTGACGATTCTATGTTTAGCTTGAAAAGTGGCTGTCGACGTGTTACATATGAAGAGAGCCTGGATTACGATAGATCCCAACATTTATACGTGTACTGCACAAACACAGGGGAGGTGGCATGTGCATATAGGTCGGCATTATGATCAATGCACGTATGCCTTTGCACCATTTATACCGATCATGCCTGTGACGAGAGGTAAGTGGGACACATATTGTTGGACATCTGGCATAAATACCATGTTAAATAGTAATCGACTGCAGGATATTTAAAGGATTATCGTTATTCTATTTTCATATTAAACGTTTTATAACAATAACAATCTAAAATCTGTTTTGAAATAAATTACCTCAGCAGTTGCCAGCACCCTAATGCAATGTTTTTTCGCTTCTACCAACGTCTTAACACTTTTGCATGGAACAAAGCACGTTTTTCGGGTTGTCTTCTGTTCCCGTACTCCTTATGGCTGTTCTGCCGCATTTTAAACTTCTCGAGTCATTGGCTTCTCATCTTCTATTAGACCGCTTTCGATTGTTTCCTTCAAACCCTTTGGAATAAAGCGAATAGAAAGCCTTCGTCTCAACCAGTCTTGGACGACGTTTAAATGGAAAGCAACAGCGTACTCAAAACGAGACATTGGTTGTTTTTGTTGATATTTGATTTTGATGTTTCCTCACAAAATCTGATACGTCGCATATGCGCCGACTTCATGATGGCGAATTAGGCAATCAGGATACTTCTACAACTAATTAAAAAAATTACCTTATTTCATCACAGTTATTAATTAATATGAGAATAAAATTTTAACATTAAAGGTAAAAATTTGCCTGATTCCCCCCCCCCCCGCCCCCATCAAATCGGTGAACGGTAGGAGATTTACCGATTCTAGCTGGTCAAAAGTCGATTTTTAAAAGTTTATCCTAGCGTAATGTATTTTTTGCCTGTTATAGCTTAATAGTTAGGGCGTTGTACCCTGCTATTGATTTTGATATAAATATACTTGTATAGTCCGTAGACTAGTGCAAAGTTTCTGCAACTTAGTTGGGAATGAATCAATCAATTTCAGTATAGTTGTTTAATCTGTTTCTTGAAGGGGAATAAAATATACTACTCGACTATGGACTTTATTTTATCGGATTTATGTGCATAAATTTTGCACATATCAGCTGTTATTTCATATTTAATGTCGCAAAAAGCTCGAGTTTTTTTTTTATTTTTTTAATTTTTAATATAGAAAAGTTATATGATAAAGCACGATTAAGCTCAATTTTCGATACATTAAATAGCTTAGATTATTACCTTTTCGTTTCGATTTAATTTGTCTGCTTTTATCTGCCTCCCCAGTTTTTAGAAATGTTTTCAGCTTCTTAAGTCTAAATAAATTTTTTTGAAATTTTAGTTCAAGTACCATTTTCCTTTTATCAAAATCAGCAGAATTTAAATTAGTCATATAAATAAACTTTTGCATCATTATGCAACGGCAACAAGATTTAAAATGTAACGAAAATGTCAATTTGGTTGAAAATGTTTTGTTTATAGCGGAAAATCACAATGAAGAGCAACATGAAGTTTTGATCTCCGAAGACGGAGCTCTCCGAACTCACACCACTACTGGACACAGGCTAAACAGTAGAATGATGATGTGAAAGTTGTGATTCTAGGATTCGTTCCTAGGGGTGTCAGGTAACAAAATTCGAACAACACCAATATTACGGATGGGGTTAAATTTATTAAGATTTTCACCAGGTTTTAAAGCATTCCTTGTAGCATCTGTTAACTAACAGAGATGTACGAAGCTATAGCCTTTAACTCTAGTATTAAACCATTATTGTTTTAGAATATTTGTTAAATATTAGCTTAACATTTGAAATACCAGATGTCTCATAATTCCGTTCACAATTCAAAAATTTCTAAAAATTAAAAAAAAAAAAAAAAAAGTTTCGAAGTGCAGTTTACAACATAAGACTTTTCGAAGATTTGGATATTTTGTGAGAAAAATATAATATTTAATTTTTTTACTTATAGAGGCGCTGTTTGTTGCTCCATTATAAATATATATTATAAATATTAAGATTATGCCAAATCTTTTCCTCTAAAACTTGAGAATTTATGCAAACACGAATGTTTGATGTCTTTACTACCACGTGCAAGAATATCCCTAGAGATGCATTGTCAAATTAAAATAATTTTACCAGACGTGCTTTTCCACTATTGTCAACATTACGCAATGAAATCTCAATAAAACGTACTAATAGAAAAAAAGCAAACATTCAGTTCCTATCAAATGTTATTAAAGAATTTTTTCTATTAGTTGTCCATATCGCATATTCTTTAAAAATAATAAACTTTCTCCATTTTTAGAAAACAAAACTGTATAGCGCCACCTGTCGGTGAAAACTTTATCATTTATTATTTTTTAAAGAAAATTTGGACTCTTTGAGAAGTCGCACATCGATATGACAATTTGGTAAACTTTTTAGATTTTTCAAAATGCAAATGAGCTTATTGGACGCATGGTAATTGCAATAAAACTCCATTATTACGAAAGTAGTAACTTCACATTGGAAATATTGGCAATGGCATGCCAAAACATTTCTTGCAATGTTAGTGCAATATTAACAAAATTTAAACAGCCCAATGTTGATGGAATATATCATACCAATATTATAAATATTCAATTATTGGCCCCCTACAAACAATATTTACCAGGTAGTGTTTTGCTACTAAAAAATTATCATTAAAAATTCTATTAAGATTTTCAGCGTACTGATATTACTGTGATTCTACCTCTACATAGAGTACTTTTGGGAGATTTTCCGAAAGTATCAATTTATAAAAAGAATCCTAACAAATGAATATATTTGAATTTCATAACAACATCAACTATTATTATGTGGTATGCTCAAAAATAACTGGATCGTTAAAGACGACCAAAAATAGCTTTGCTGTAGTTTAATTTGTTTTTTAGTTGGATTCCCTCTCGAAGGAGGTACAAGGTGAATTTAAATCGTTTTTATCGATTGTAAGTATTGGCTAAGTTTCCTTTTGAAGTAAACATCTTGTACTACGAGATAAATTAATTGACCCAGTACTGTGTGAAAAATCTGAAATCGAAGATCTTTTCAATGAATCACAGTTTGTCCTATCAGTCTGCCTTGTTTTCCAAGGAGCTAAATATAGTGTACGAGATACTGCATTAGCCCTAGCAGAAAGAAAATCGAAAATATTTTGCTTTTGAAAAAATATCCAACAACTTGCAATTGTTTATTGATTTATTGAGTTGTACGCCTTGGTGTACTAAAATATTCAGTATATATGTGTAAAAGAAAAGGTGAGGTATTGCATTGCATGTTACACAGAAAATGATTTAATAAGCAATAAATGCTAAATCTAGATTTTCGCTTAGTATATTTAGTATAGTTAGTACCTTAGTATAGTTAGTACCTTTTATAAAGCACATTTCTCCTGAGGTAGTATACTAATATTGGAGTAATACAGGTAAAATCTTGGTAAAATATTGTAGACAGTATTGTGATTCTTGCATTTTGGAACACATGTAGTCAATATCTCATTTTTAATATTTGTTAAATATCAGTTGTGATTTGGCGTAATATTTTACATATACTTAATAAAACGCACATATTTATGAAGTATTTTTATTAGGTTGGCTATATGTTCAATAAACATCAATATTAAATAAACATTTGCACAACATTGAAAATAGTTCATATGAAAAGTGACTAAGTTTTTTATTAAAAATTGTAAACATAAATATTTAAGAGTTTAGATTTAATTCCTCCATTAATCTTCCCTCGCTATTCTGTGTTATTCTTAAGTTGAAGCTGTTTTGAAATCAAAACTAATTACTTCTTTTGTTCAATTACGAAATCATTTTTATTTCTACAAGCATTAAATATCACACAGTGTTTGTCATGTTAGAAAAATCGATAAACACACTGCAATAAAGGCGTCTTAAATTTAGACACATATGTGACTGATAAAGAATTTCAGACACTTAAGTGTCTTAATCTGAAAATTAAGACATCATAGATGTCTTAATGAAAGACACATAAATGTCTTATTATGATTATGCTGTAAATGAACCGAAAATAGTGTCCAAAATAACTGTAAACGTTTCATTTTAAGACACTTTGTTGCTTCAAACGTCTCTTAATTTAAGATGTTTTGTTTATTCCGTTCTTCTTACGTAATAACCACCAGGGGCCACTCTCAGTTCCACATGCGTTTTAGATGTCTTTCGTTCGAACTTGGTATACGTTGTAATTCAAACTGAAAGTTTGTTTTTATGTACGCGAATATTTTAATTCGTTTATTGCGAAATGTGAAGTTCTGTGATTTTAAATCGTATTCACTTAGTTTATTTTTTTATTGTATGCATATATCTGACTTGTGTGCTTGACACCAAATATCTCTTATAAGCTGTCGTCGATATAATGGCAGCATAGATCATGGAAGACGGTAGTATTCCGAGTGACGCAGCCTTAAGCCTAAAATCGTATCGTATCGTATTGTTAAAATCGTATCGTATCGTATCATAGAATTCGTAGATGGCGGAACTCATATATACAGCTAACTCGACATCAAAGAAACGCGAAAAGCCGCCTTTTAATAACTCAGCATATATAGGTCTTATTGTTCTGAATTTTCTAGAACAGTCTTATATCTGCAGTCTAATCGTATACTGAAATTTTTACATTTCTACGTGCAGTATATTTTGAGATCTAAATAGCCATTTTTAAAGTGAAAACGTTGGTATGATATCGAAGAAGTTCCTAATTTGAAAATCTCGAAAACGGTTCTAACGATTATCTTTAAATTGATACATAATATAAATGTGATTAAGGCGAGGTGAATAACACTTTTCTTTTTTCTGGGAAAACTCTCGTTCGTTAAATAATTCGATTTTTTTTTCTCTCGAAAATGACACGGGCGATTTTTTAAAAATCAAATAAATATGTTTCAGATGAACCGAATAACAATTTACTTGTTTCCAGCAAGACTCTTGTTCGTTTTATAATGCGTATGAAAAATCGGACTATATTTCTTTGCCATTCTATGGAAATTTCACCGAAAATGCATGACACTGTATTCATACACATGCTTTCTTTTTAACCACTTTTGGGGAGAAAAATTTTGTCTTCCCACAGGCTGAGTGGTTAAGGGCCATCGTCTACTGATCTTAAGATAGGCAGTTCGATACTCCCTGGTACTTGTTTTCGCATGTGAATGTGTTTTTTTTTCTTTTAAAGTCTGTCAGTTGACCATTATTCTCAGTTCCTTTGTAATTTTTTAATTGCTATTAAGTTAAATAAAATTACAATTATAATGACGCCAATTTGATGATGATTATTTCTTGGCAATTTTTCAACAATAAAAATATTACCATAAATTTATAAATATATTGAATTTCAATCACTTTACAAAAAATATACATTAATAATTATTATTTGAATAGAAATCACACGATCAGAAACGCAAAAAATAATTCATTTCAGCTCTTCTTTTTATAATATCATTTTTTATTATTATGACGGTCAATCAATATATAATCACTGACATCGATAATATTATTATTATTATAATTATTATTTTCCTTGCATAAAAACTATTGTGATGCAATAATTCTTTTATAATAAATAATATAGTTGAAATGTTTTATTTATAAATAACAATGAAGTTTGATAACCCCGAGACAATTGTTTTTATTTAACTTTGCAATATTTACAGTTTACATAATAAGCATATCAGAATTCTGGTGTCGCCATCTTTTGACGCAATTGCGTACTACATTTTGTCTCTTATTCGGAAAAAAAAAAAAACTAACGCTCTTCGCCGCTTTGAAAGAATCTCTTGTGACTAGAGGTCTATTTCGCAAATATTAAAAAAATTGCTGCATACAAAAATTTTAAAATGGGTAGTATTATAGAGAAATGTTTGATAAAAACGTTGAAGTAGACAGTTTTTAAATCGAAGAATTATTTTAAGAGATATTTAATGTTAAATCTGGATAAAATTGTCTCATTAAAAAAGTCTCATAGGAAAAAAAAAATATACATGGGAATTTAATCATTTTCATTCAATTTAATCATTCAATAGAAACTCGAAGTTTGCAGAGTGCATTTATTATTTTTAACTTGCCTAATTTTTTGACGGTTTATTTCAATTTTAAATTAAAATTTTCAGAATTTCCAGAGATATTTTTTACATATTTTAGAAAAGGTTATTTTAAATTGTTGCCAATTGTTAAAACAGCGCAAAGAATAATATATCCTTTAAATTAAAAATTTATTCACACGTGACTATTATAAACAGAAAAAAACCCTTTTAAATTAGAATTAAATGATAACGTGTTAAAAGCAGGAAAATATTAAACATTACGTCATAAAATTTGTTTTTACACATGCTTACTTAAAATGAAAGAAAATTATAAAATAATCAATTATTTTCAAATTAGAATTAAATGATTACGCATTAAAAACAAGAAAAGATTGAAAATTACGTCATAAAAATTATATTTACACGTGAATATTAAAAGAAAAAGAAAATTTTTAAATAATAAATTCATTGATATGTGTTAAAAGTCGTAAATGGAGGAAATTACGTCATATTGGCCAAAGTGGCCAAATAATAATATTGCAAAACAGTTTAAATTAAAAAATATATTTATATGAGAGATTTATTTCAAATTTCGAGATGATATTTTTAACTATAGTTGCCAATTTTAAGGTAGCGCAAATAATAATATTACCTTTCTAATAATAAAAATATTTTCAGTTGAATGTTACAAAGAGAAAGGAAAGTTTGGTGAAAATTATGTCAGATTTAAAACGTTACATTTAAAATCTCTTATTTAAAATCATTTTCTTATAGCGTTGTTAAATAATACCATAAAGCAAAGACTCTGTTGACTTAGTTCCTTTTATATTTGGTAATTTTCAAATGTTTAACTAATCTTATTTAATCAAGCACGGAAACAGCAACTAACATCAGCTGATTCGGTCTTGAAATCCCTCAGTAAAAGGGAAACCCGTTTACAGTAAGATCGCCATTGATTTTTTAATTATACAGAGCAGCCTCGATTATCCCAGCTAATTGAGACTGTTAGTAAATCGGAATCGGAAATTTCGGTTAATAGAAACTGTGTGTAAAAACTCGCCGTGCTTGCGAATTTAACATCTCTTTAAAAAATATATATATAGAACGTTTTTTAAATAATAAAAATAAATATATGTAAAGTTCTGTTTCACAGCTTAACAAATTTAAAAAGAAAATCAACTAACAGTAGTAAATTTTAAAATGCAAATTGAAAAATTTACGAAAGTTCACACAGCCACTGGAAACAAAGCATTGTTCGCTATTGACTTCTCAGGGTCCAATGTTTCTTTGGAGTTGAGTGCTTTTGGGGGCAGAAGGACCTGTATAGCATTGACAGTGAGCTAAAGAGTGTGGTTATTTTTAAGGCTCATTCAAAAGGGAAAAAATCAGACTTTGTTATCGGCTCGGTTAACAGAAACCTCGATTAATCGAAGCTCGGTTAATCCAGGTTCTACTATAATTCAATCTTCCGTAATCTTTTTAAAGCAGATCAAATTAATGGACTTTAACACAAAGTCACATAGCTGATAACTGCCATGCTTGTTGGCGACCTTTTTTTCAAAAAGTTTGCTTCGCCTTATTCAATTAATGAGATATCTCCGATAAAATAAGTCACATTTTCCCGTTCTAAAATACTGGTATCCAAAAATCGTAGCATGTAACTGACACTACAAGTATTCATGGAACTAGACTATTTTAAGTCTGATTTTTATTATAGACTATATAAAATTATTAAAAATATATAGTATGATAAGAACTAGCGGGCTTCGTGTGCTATTTACGTTACGGATATAAAAATCATGTTTTTTTTTTTAGGGAAAAAGAAATAAAAACCTATTTGACGATAGGTTTACAAAGACACATTTTGTATTTGTTTTATTTCCGGGGATGAGGAGGGGGGGGGGACTATTTTGATTAAATATCGCAATTAGTCCAAAAGGCAGATATAATTATGATAGACTCTAGCGGGCTTCGCCCCTCTATGGCGCCTTATGGGTCCAGCTTCCATAAATCAGAAACTACCTTTCGGACATCAATGCAACAGATTCCAAACGTTATAATTAACTTAATAATCACCCTATATAGCATTAAGGTAAATTTATGAGTACTGCATACTATTTTTTTTTGTCGTAATTTCTGAAGAGAAAAAATTATTTCGGTTCCCTTCTTAGGTACTGGTCCGAAAATTTTTGAAAAAGGGGGGAAGGAGGGGATATGAGACTGCTGTTTGTCAAACAACACAACGGGGTCTGGCTTATTCAACTTGGTTTTTGATGACTTCAATTGGAAGGTGGTTTGTTTAAAAGAGTGCGTTCCCTGCCCCATGAAAATTGGAACTATTGGTGCACCATCTATGTAAGGATTTAATAATTATAAATTAACATTTTGGATTTATTAATTTAAGGATAAAGTGTTTTTAAAGGAATATCAAATGAAACCCTCTGTGCGATCTGCGATTATACTTACCCACTTGTTTTTATATACAAACTGCTATAAGGAAAATTGTAATAAAATAGTAAAAATTATATCTGCATTAAATCCCATAAGTATCTTTTTTTTCATCATTTTATCACTAACCTCAAAAAAGTAATGATATTAATGCAAAAACCCTTGACGGGTTAAAAGTTTCTGACGCAGCACTTTATCTTATGCTCTAAGAATTTTAAATATGGAACTTAAAAATACTGATATCAAATTTTGAGTGACGTTATGCTATTTCTTAAAAAATATATTTGTATTTATTTCATCATTTTATTTTTGTTTTATTTATAATCGCATGTGCAAAAGTTATGTTCAACATGAAAAGCTGCATAAAATTTTATTCGCTGTTGCTTTATCATTTACATCTCTCATAAATTCAAAATATGAGTTTTAAAAGATATGATATAAAATTTAAGTGACGCCTTGATGTGACTTTAAAAGGCTTGTTTTAAAATTAAATTTAAATTATTTTTGACTTGGTTAAAATATTTTTTTACATCTACACAATACTTTTAATTTTCCAATTCACTGTTAAATATATCACTTTCATTGAATCTATATTATGCATTGAAATGTATTTATTTCAATAAATTGATTTATCTTTTGTGTCACGCTATTCAAAATTGTGAGTAAGATTTATGTAAATGGTTTATTTGCGTCAAACCATCCTTTTTCATACATTTCATGTAGTTTGGACACAATGACGCAAAGAAACCATTTACATAAATCTTACTCACAATTTTGAATAGCGTGACACCAAAAAATTTTTTTAACATGTAAAACATGTTTAACATGTAAAAAAATATTTTAACCAAGTCAAAAATAATTTAAATTGAATTTTAAAACAAGCCTTTTAAAGTCACATCAAGGCGTCACTTAAATTTTATATCATATCTTTTAAAACTCATATTTTGAATTTATGAGAGATGTAAATGATAAAGCAACAGCGAATAAAATTTTATGCAGCTTTTCATGTTGAACATAACTTTTGCACATGCGATTATAAATAAAACAAAAATAAAATGATGAAATAAATACAAATATATTTTTTAAGAAATAGCATAACGTCACTCAAAATTTGATATCAGTATTTTTAAGTTCCATATTTAAAATTCTTAGAGCATAAGATAAAGTGCTGCGTCAGAAACTTTTAACCCGTCAAGTGTTTTTGCATTGTATAGAAGTACACAACACTTGAAGATTACATCCGGGAACAGTACAAAGTGTGTGCGACGGACTTAGTGTTAATTTGTAATTAATTTATATGTATAATATTGTGTTATTCGCCTTCGTCTTGTTAAAGCTGCAAAAAATCTTTTGTCTGGCGGGTTATGTTTTGAGGATGAAACATTTCATTCTTTAAATATGTCTAGCAGGATATATTAAGGGATTTCCTTCCAAAATGATGCAATACTTTCTCCCTCACTGTGATAGTTTTTAAAATTTCAAATCGAGGAATTTTTCTTACGTCTTGCAACAGAGATTGAAGTAAGTGTCAAAATGTTCTTCATAGTACAAAAACTAGTGTATTTTATGATATTTTTTATATCACTACAGGGTTCATACGCTTCACGGATTTCCGAGAACCTTATACCAGAATTTTTGTAAAGCAATATTTGTCTTATTTAATGAAAATAAATTCTATCTTCAGTTATAGCGACCCGTACTTTACGAAATTTCTGGTACTAAAACATCTAAAATACTCT
The DNA here is from genome assembly GCA_963932465.1 of Maratus speciosus. Taxonomy (NCBI): domain Eukaryota; kingdom Metazoa; phylum Arthropoda; class Arachnida; order Araneae; family Salticidae; genus Maratus; species Maratus speciosus. The sequence continues at coordinate 380,500,789 of OZ010796.1, forward strand.
GAATCCTTTGATGCTTACGCACGCTGTACTAAACAAAATTTTGCATGAAATGCAATTAGTTTTGAATCTATTTGCGAAAAAAAAACACTAATTCTAGAAGTATATATTTTTAGACTTATGACGTTGTTACAAATTATATATTCTAAATTCTCATCTTTTTCCCAAATTTAAAATAGTAATATATTATTACTTTAAATTTGTCTTCCTTTTGAAATATATCTCTAAAAGAAAAACATTTTAAATTCATTCTCTTGTTTTGCTAATTCTTATCTGCCATTGACAGACCGCTACTGAAAAAGAAAAAAGAAAAGCCTCAAAAGATCTTCTACTACTTTTTTTCTTTGTCTTCTCATGAAATAAACGTATATTCGTTAAGTTTTAATCAGCTGTTTCTTCTTATACCAAACCGTAGAATAAAAATAATATAAATAAAGTACATGAAAATGTATGGCGTTGGCATAAGACTCATGTGACTCAATCTACGAGTAATATTAATAGTGGCTAGTAATATATATATATATATATATTTAATTTGAAATCAATTCTAATATTGATTCTTTGATTATTTTTAGTAAAAAAGGTAATTTGAAATCCTCTGATCTACATAAAAACTTGCCCATATGGCACTACAAATTTCTTCAAAATATAATTTTTAAATGATATGAATTTCCATTTGTTTTTTTTTTGTTTGTTTGTTTGTTTGTTTTTTCTCGGGGAGAGGGAATTTTGTATGCAATTTTCGTAAAGCTGATATCTTAAATATTTTTCGACATTGCACTGATTATAATGAAAGTTTTGAATTTTTTGAGTAAGAGAAGATTAAAAACACACAAAATTTATTTTATAAATACCGAAAACTCACAATAGCGGACGCTTCGCGATTGCGGAATTTATTCGATGATCGGAGGTGTCTACTTTTGTGAGGCAAAAATAAACAAATACGTATGGATTTTGGATAAAAAGGGTTTTTTGCTAAGTAGAATTGTCCAAAATTAGGGAATATCCATTAACCTCTATATCAGACACTCCCGAATACCGGACACCTCTATTTAGCGAGCATAATGCATGGTTGGACATTTTGCAGAAAAAGGATTTGATTGAAGAATGGGCAAACTGGGGCAGTGTCCCTTTAACTCTCCCTACCATTTTAGGGGTCCCAAATTAGATGTGCAATTTTTGTAAAGCTTATATTTTACACTTGTTTCGACATTGTTTTGATTATAATCAAATATTTTAAACTTCTAAAGTGGAATAGAGTTAAAAACTAACTAAATGAAAAAATCTAAATGCAGAAAAACCTCTCAATAGGAGCACTTCTGGAACGCTGAATTTGTTTGCTGTTCGGAGGTGTTCGCTTTTCTGGGGTAAAAATATATGCATATGTTGAAAATGGGTGTTCGCTAAATAAAGTTGTCCATGTGAAAGTTTTGCAGTAACACCTCCAATGGACATTCCTAATTAGAGAACACGACCATTTAGGAAACACATTTTTCATTCACAACATGTACTATATGTTCATGTACTATATGTTTTATATGTGTTTACCTCAAAAAAGCAGACACCTCCGAATTGAGGACAAATTCTCTGGGTGCCCCCTATTGAGAGGTTTTATTGATATATTTTTCTTGTGTTTAATCTTGTTCTACTCTAGAAGTTCAAAATATTGATTATAATGAGTATGATGTCGAAATAAAAAAATTATCAGGTTTACGAAAATTGCATACCAAATTTCGGAGCCCCTAAAATGGGGGGGGGGGGGGCAGAACCATGGCCAAATATTTTTCGATTCAACGTGGTCAAATATGGCTACGTATAATGCTTACAAAAAAAATAGCTGCGATTTAGACGCATGAAGTGTCTGAAAAAATTAAGACATTTTAAAACGTCTGAAAATTGAACACTCCATTTCAGACACTTAAGCGTCTGAATTTCAAATATTTCAATTTTGAGTACACAATATTAACAAATTAAAAATAAAATCTGTTTTCCTTTTTCGTGCCTGAATGACAGTACCCGAAAATTTAACGCATCAAGGAGTGAAAATGATTTGTTATAAGGACAGCAAATTTCCTGCTCTCGAAGGCAGAAAAGAAAAAAATTTCGAAACTCTCCCCCCCCCCCCCCTACACACACAGCATTCACTAATATCCTATACTCCTCAAGAAACTGCAGTTGTTTAAAGCTAAATCTACCATGTGTCATAATCATATTTTAAACATTCGTTAAATGTTGACTTATAAGAACACCGAATTCCCCTAATGGTCAATGTTATTCATTTTAAAGTACTAGAAGCACTAAATTACTGCGAAAGAAAAAAATGGCCGTTAGTCTCATGGTGCTACAGTAAAAAAGAAAAAAAAAACGCAAAATGTATAGGAATAACAGTAAAAGATTGTTATATAAAAAAATTTTGTTTATTAACACACTATATTTTATCATTCAAATAAAAATTTCACCATAAAAAAAAAAAAACTGTTTTCATAATATAATTCTGTTTTCACCATAAAAAAAAAGAAGTAGTGTTTCAAAAGCATCTCAGCTGTCTGTACATTTTTGCCAAATTTAATTTTTATTATTATTATTTTTTTTTTTATCATCTAGTATGGTAGTTCACAATACACAGTGATGTATTTTAATACACCAATCCTCTTATGTTCTCATAAGCGTTGAGCCTTAAATAAAAGGAAAAAAAATCAGATTGCTTCATATTGTCACTGTTTTTTTTAAACAAAAATATTCGCCTTATTTAATCTGTTATTAAATAATACGAATATTACTATTTATAAAAAATGGTAGAAATCAAGTGATTTGAACATAAAAATCCCACCCAAATGTAACACTGGCGGTAGCAAAGAAGCTACCAGGGACGCCAGAGAGTTAATCAAATCAAATTGAAAAATATAATGGTATATAGGACAAGTCGCAGTAATTTGGTGCGTCATTTTCAATTATTAAGATCTTATTGTATGGTATGAATCTTTTAAAAGTTATTTCAAGTACTTACACATGTGTACTGTGCATTAAATATATCCCTGTTACGTATATATTACATTTTCATGAAGAAAAAATGTATTTTTTGGAATCTGTTAAAAACTGTGCAAAATGGCCCCCATTCGAAGTTTCAATATCTCCCTACTTTCATGAAACCACAGGAAAAACGAAATTATTTACGTATGAATAAGAAATTGTACCGACATGTTGAAAGCACACTATAATAAATGTTGTTCGTCATTCTGCATCTTTGAAAATAACCCAGAAAATAAATTATTTTGGTGCAATCACCAAATTTACCCGCATACAAAAGCGGGGAAATTTGGAGCCGTTGTTTTTAACTTATAAATTGCTTTATTTTTACGTTAGTTTTATTATGTTTGTTGATTGTCACTAACCTTTTTGTGGGAGCAAATTTGGTGTGAACTTGTGGATAATCACATGCCAATGAACATTGATATTTTTGGGAAAAGTTAAAAGCACTAGTAGCTGTGTCTTCACGGTTTCATGGCTTGGTGGCAGATAACTTAAAAACTACTGAGACTAGAAAGAAGATATATAAACTTAGGAATTAGGCTACTGAAATGTGTAAGACATGAGACCTAACTTATTATGTTTAAAAACGCTTACGCTGTGTCATAGCCTTTTATTAAGAAGCGGTTGGAAAAAAATATTTTTTTATATAGGCTTATTATTCAGAAGACTGTGTATTGTCTAAAATATCATTATTTTCATTCCAAAATGCTTCACTCTAGCGTATATCATTTAGTGGAGTTTATTTCGTCGGCTTTTGTAATTTTTAACATGTGTAGGTAGGTACAACAATGTTGCTAGCCATTTCTTAAGAAATTGTTTGAAAACGTTTATTATTATTATTATTATTATTATTATTATTATTATTATTATTATTATTATTATTATTATTATTATTCAGGAGGTATGTTATTTAAAATATCATATTAATTCTAAAATGTTACCCTCTATATTATTGAGCTAGGTTATTGTATTATAACTTTCTAATTATCATTTATGTTTTCACTGATGTATAAAAAAAGTGTGTATTAAAATTTTTGTTTCAAATAACCATGTTGCCACATTTTTTATGGTAAACTTAGTTTGAAAGGGAATCTTTTAGAGAGCATAAAACATTATGAATTTCAACACAGTGTAACGGAGCCGATGTCGTAAGGTGGTGTGGTAGCGGGCTACTTCAACGGCCGAGTCTTATCAATATCGAAAAAATAATTTATTGTATCACAAACAATTAAATAAGGTTTTCTTGGTTAAATAAGTCATATGTACAACATTCTTCATAAATGGGTTCGAGTTCAGCTGTCAATTATGTATTTGTAGAATCAAGTCCAGTCCTCGAGTGGCAAATAGCTTTCAGGGAGAATGTCTCTATATATTTATACTTCACAATTCTCGAAGATGAGAGTCGGTCATACGCGACAGGAATGTCGCCCTTTCAGTGAATGTCCGATCAAGGTCTAGGGACCTCCGATGTCTTTCTCCGGGGTGGAGAAATTTTACCACCACGCCTGGCTACCGCTTTACTGTGCCCGTGAGAGATTTCTCCTCTACACGGCTAAAATGTACTCGGAGCCTCAGCTTCCGAAAAAGAACTCAAAAAACCAAAGAGCTCCCGAGAATGCTCCTGCATCCCCTTTTATCAGTTTCGTTTTTCCGTCTAGGACAGAAGCCACCCCCATTAGCCACTCACCGTCCGTGACCATGAGCTCATAAACAAGCCCTTTCTCTATAGGCTGCAGTCAGGAACCTGACGTCAGGTCAATTTTTAGTTTCACTATCTATTTTCTCACGGGAAAGAGATCCTCTTAAATATCAAAGGAATATTTCTCTCGCAAAATAAAGGAGTACCTTTCACACTAATGTCACTTGTAAAGATGGATTGAAATTGATATATTTGTTTCATCTTTAGCGACATTTTCTGGGGCTCTGAAGAAATTTGGAGGCTAGGTGAAAATACATTAGTTTTCCTATGCTGGCTTCTGCCTTGTAAATTGAGAGTTTCAATGTGAGATATCGTCGAATTCTCACAACAGCCTTAAAAATTCTTCTTCTAATTGCTATTTCAAACTGTCCCTTTAAAAAGCATATGCTCTCAAACAAAAATTCCCAGTGCTCTCAAATATTATCTGATTAAAAAAATTATCAGTGTTCTGAATAGTAGGGGAGGTAGCGGAGGTATGATACATTTTTATTTACTAATTTTTACAACCCTTAGAAAGCTATTTTCAAACAAATGTTTGGTGATTTCTTATAAAGTGACCTTTTATTCATTTATTAAAAATATTGTGAATTAAAAAAATAGTCATTCAAAAAATGTATCTCAATTATTTTGAATGGTTACTACTGTATCAAATCTCCTCATTACTGGGGAGGATTGATACACTAGCAAGGGAGGTTTGATACATTTCTATGTAAATTGAAAAAAATGGAGACAATTTAATTTATGCGTCATACAATTTTTTATGATAAATCTTGAAATGTTTAAGTAAAATTTAAAACGAAATGACATTGACATATTTTTGTTTCAGAAATGTTTTTTACAAAAATATTTAAACTATTGCTATTATTTAAACATTCCTATTAACATACTTTTTAGAATATAAATAATGAAAAAAAAAAAAACCCTTGAGATGTAGCTGCAAGGAAAAATGAAGTGAACATTGCTGATCTGCAAACAATTTAACATAAATTTGGCACATTTAAGATTCCTTTAACCCTTTCAGGGGCAAAGCATTTTCAATGCTAAAGTGTTGAATAAATGAATGGCACCGGAATTTACCAACAAATTTAATTAGAAATAGGAAAAGGGATATATTTCACTTTCATAGTATTTGGTCTAGGAATTAATTCATGCGGTTTTACCAGATATGGCATAACTAGCGTATTGTCCCATAGTTTCGTTTGTTGAAACATGCATTTAAAACTACTGTTATTGTGCATCCAGTTTAGTATGTGCCATTTGGTTTAAGCGTAAACAACAATAATTTTTATCCAACTGAAAATGTCAAATTTTGTGCCTGATAAAGTGTTTTTGCGGGGGATTCTTCTTCATTACATTAACATGAAGAAAAGTGCTACCGAAAGTCATCATATTTTGGTGGAAGTTTATGGTGACCATGCTCTAGCTGAACGAATGTGTCAGATGTGGTTTGCACGGTTTAAAAGTGGTGATTACGGCTTGGAAGACTAAGCACGACCTGGACAGCCAAAAATTGATTTGAAGATGAACAATTGACAGCATTGCTCAATCAGGATTCGTGTCAAACGCAGGAAGAAATTGCAAAGTCATTAGATGTTGATCAAACAACAGTTTTCAAATGCCTCAAAGCAATGGGAATGATTCAAAATATGTCACATCGGGTTCCATATGAATTGAAAGAAAGAGACGTTGAAAGAAGAAAAACCGTTTGCAATATGCTGCTTCAAATACAGAAAAATAAAGGATTTTTGCATCGGATTGTTACTGGTGATGAAAAATGGATTTATTACGAGAATCCTAAACGAAAAAAAGCCTGGGTAATGCCAGGTGAACCAGGTCCATCACAACCGAAACGAAATATTCACTGTGCAAAGGTTATGCTGTGTATATGGTGGGATATGAAAGGTGTGGTGTACTATGAGCTACTGAAACCTAGTGAAACTATTAATGGAGAACGTTTTCGACTTCGGTTGATGCGTTTGAAACAAGCTCTGGCCAGAAAACGACCAGAATGGGATAACATACATGATAACGCCCGACCACATATCGCAAGACCGGTCAAAACATATTTGGAGAATGTCGGATGGGCAGTGTTACCCCACCCGCCGTATTCACCAGACATTGCTCCTTCAGACTACTACTTGTTTGATTGCATGAATAACGATTTGATTGGACAGCGGTTCACTTCTTCAGAAAATATAGAAAAATGGATCTCTGATTGGATCGCTTCGAAAAGTGAGGACTTCTTTCGACACGGAATTCGTAAATTGCCTGAAAGATGGGAAAGGTAGTGGATAGCGATGGACAATATTTTTGTTAACGTATTTATGTATTTTGCTTTTGAAATATAGCTTTATTTTTTTATTAAAAACCGCGCGAATTAATTCCTAGACCAAATAAATAGAAAATATTTTACCAAGATGCTGGTGCCAATGTGGCGTTTGGGAATTAAAATTAGGTGGTTTCATAAACATACCAGCACCCCTGAAATGGTTAAAAGAAAAACTAATATCTCTATCATTTTGATAACTAAAATCAGGTAGATTTAATGTTTTTTCAATTTGCCCTTCTTCAATTATAGAAACATTTTCCCTTTCAAGCCATTTAAACTTTTTTCCTTCTACATGACGAGCAAAGGGAACTAACCATCTATCACCGCACTGCTTTTCTATGTAACCTACATAATATCTATGAATAGTCTCTTTGTACTTTCTTACCAATTCAGTAGCTCTTGCTGTAAAACAATAATGAATATTACAGTCCTATATTAGTTTAAAAGTTTAAAAAATATATTAAATTTTAAATATACAAGTGTATCATTTCTCCCCAGCACTAATGTATCATTTCTCTCTATCATGCCTTATTGGATTTTCAATCACTTCACTGTAAAAAAAAAAAAAAAAAAAAAAAAAAAAAGGACTAAAAAACGGAAATAATGCTGGCAATCTAGACGCCAGTACTATTTCCGTTTTTTTACGGGAATTTTTACCCATAAATTACAGAAAAATTTCCGTATTTCTGATTAAAACCGGAATTTTTTCTGTAATTTATGGGTAAAAATTCCCGTAAAAAACGGAAATAGTACTGGCGTCTAGATTGTCAGTAGAATTTCCGTTTTTTAGTCCTTTTTTTTTTTTTTTTTTTTTTTTTACAGTGTCTGTATAAATGCAGCTGCAAAATGCCAATCTGCTTTCTAGTAAAACTTACCCTAACAATGTGCTTTACAAATAAAAAATAATTACAAGATATTATCTTCACTATAATAAGAGTTATGAAAGAAAATCAGTATTTAAAAAAAATTACATTGGCATTCAAAAAACTTCAAAATTAAAAGAAAAAAAACGTTGTCAGTTCTTCACTGCTAAGTCCAGCTAATGGTGGCTTCTGCTAATAAAAGAAGCCTTTACATCTGTTACAATGGCTGTTAATGCTATTTGTTGAGAAAAATTGTCAATGTATCAACCCTCCCTATGTATCAAACTTCCCCTACCTCCCCTACATTGTAAAGGTAAAAAAAGGTAGGCCTTTTATTACCCTAAAATATACGACGACGTGGTGTGGTTACAAAATGTGAGACTAAATAACGGTGTAATTTGTTTTTTCCTAGATTTTTTTTTTCTTTAACAGCTGTAATTTACTAAGCACTGACTAAAATTCCATCTTTCTTTTATGAATCTATCCCTGAAAAAGATATGCTTTGCGATGTGTATTTCACTCTTGTATAAGACCTATATTTTTCTTTAGTTTAGTTTAAAAAATTTAAGCGTCAAATTATCTCGCCTTACTCTAACGATGTTTGTATGTATATATATATATATATATATATATATATATAAGCTGAGCCATTTTTGTCATTCAGATTTAACTCACTTTTGTTATGCTACTGCCACATTTTGAGCGGTTTAATTAAATAAGTCATGAATGTTTTATTTTAGAATAATTGACCCTCTCAGCTGTATTTTACAACTTACACACCGAAATGTGAACCGTTTAACTCTTGTATAAAGATCCAGGGCGTACACTGCATGCAAACGAAGGTGTGTACTCTGTAACGGCTTTCTTCTTTTAATAGCTTTTGTGATTACATTTGAAAGATAATAGAGAAAAATTGATTTTTCGCGGAAAGCATGAGGAATATTAGCACCAGAACGATAATTCTTTATTCCTGCGAAAATCCATTATGACACGCACGCACACACATCGCAAAACGCATATCGCATGCATGAATATTTTATACATGATGCCTTAACAAATAAATAGTTTACTATCGCTTTAACTTCTTTCCTTTCATTTATCTGGGGACCCTAATCTACAGTTTGGCTGCCAGCATTTTTTAATATTTATCTTTGTCTTATATAATCGCAATAAGTCTGTGTTTAAATAAGCGAAAATAATTATTCGGAAATACTGGGAGTAAAATAAATCTAGCTTTAATAATAACACTTTTTTTGTTGTTTGTTAACTGAAATTCTAAAGTTGTAAAGTAGCTAGAGACATTTTACAAAAAATAACATTTTCAGAAACAATCAGAAAATTTAAATAAAGGAAACAAGACGCTGTTTCTAGGCTCTGTCACAACAACACTCTGTCATATGTGCGGGCACAAGTGATGGGATGGTTATGTATTTTACCCAACTTTGGTACGTAAATAAAATTTGCAGATGAGATAGTATTTTAGACCCATTAAAACCTTCATAAACGATCGCTAGCTTAAGATTACGACATAACAGTTGAGAGATCTACATTTTTTTAACGAAACACTTTGACCGTTTTCTGAAATAAATAGCACTCTATCGCTTACAATTAGAATTGTTACTTTTACTAGACAAAGTCTTTCATTTTTTCACAAGAAATTTGTATTTTAGCTTATGTTTAGAGTGATATTTGATAGACTGCCATGTAAAAGTCAATAATTCTTTCTTTTGAAGACGCGTGTAAACACTTACAACTGGAAAGCAAACAAAATATGAATGAAGAAAAAATTATAACTAAATTTCAGATTATGAAAAAACAATGTCAGTCTGTGCTTATTTAATATTTTATCGAATTTAAATTTGTTTTTTAACAGATAGTGATCGATAGGGAAAGAAGTGTTATAAATAATTTTCCTTTTCGTAAATAAATAAAGGCCATTGTTTTCAACGTTATAAGGGGGGGGGGGGGAGTATCCTGATGACAATGACATACAATCTTTGGAAAAGACAAAAGTGTAAGAATTTTTAATCTGTATAGTAGCAGTGTGATGGCGCTTTTTATTTTTACTTAATGAAATGCTGCCTACATATTTTCCGATTTATACTAATTATTGGTAAGTTTTTTATCAGCGTAAAACTAGACAAAATTGATAATTTAGTTTCAGATATTGAAATTATGTCCATCTGTACCTCATTATTATTATTATTATTATTATTATTATTTTAAAGTTCAGCTCAGATGATTCCCCCTCCCCTCTCGCAAGTTCACTATTTAATAAATAGAGAATATAAAAAGGTAACGATTTCACAAAGAAACATTGTTTGTTATTATTTTTAATAAATAAAGGTAATTGTTATCAATGCTTAGAATAATCATGATATGTCATGGCAATGCCGACAGTTATCCGAAAAGAGAAGAGAAAAAAACGACAAAAAGCATTACCAAGCAATACAATAGCAGAAGTACTGCAATTATTTTTATTTAATCAAATTTTGTCAATCTGCTGTCAGATTTTTACTAATTATTGATATTTTAGTAATCGCTAATTACCGATCAGTATTTAAGTGACGCAATTTACAATTCTCCCCTCGAGTAATTATACGTGCATAAAAATGCACAAGGGGCTGCGGAGCGGAAGGGGTACGAGAATGATTGATGTTTGATAACGGCGCACGAGTTATGATGAACGAGATGGGTAAGACCGCAAATGCATAAGACCGCAAATATATTACGGATATTTGAGCAAACCTGCAAAAGTGGTTTCGTATTGGGCCTATGCATACCTAGAAACGGAATGCAGCGAATATTAAAAGCTCATTCCTAGTTTTGCTGGGGGGTATAGGGAAGTACAGTACCGATGCTCTTATTGGAATTTTAGCTTATTGGAATACCCCAGGGGAGAAAAATTCGCACACCCTCAAAGGTAATCGATAGTTTTGAGGTTGAATGATAATCGATAATTATTCAGGAAAATTTGGTGAAAAGTTTGCGAGAAATTTGAATGATGACGGGCAATAAAAAATGTTTGGTGAATAAATGCGATATAATGATGGAACGTAAAACTAAGATCATCATTAATTATAAATTTAAATAAACATTTGGTTTATTTGATTGATTTTTTCGAGAATCCCATTCGTTGAAAAAAGTTATTGCAACAGAAGATCTTGTGTAATTTTATACTGGTAAAATTTTAGCACAATACAAAACATTAATTTGAGCAAAAAACGTTTCAATTAATGTAAGTTTCAGTTGTTGCGCTTTCGCTATAAAGAAGGCAAACTTTTGTCTACAAAGGAATATGAATATAGTCGAACCTCGTTAACGTGAACCTCCAGGGGAATTAAAATTTGTTCATGTTGTCAGTAACTGAATCTCTGTATTCATTTTGACAGGGACCGTGAAAACAATTCATGTTAAAAATAGTTCAGGTTAACGAGGTGGATTTATATAATTTATGTATTTCAGACTATTTTTTATGATTATCATGACTAAAAGATAATAATTAAGACTATAATACTCAGTATTACTGTTATTAGCAATTTTTACCTGGTTGATAAGTAAAAAATATTTGACGATATTTGATGATATTAAGAGTTTAAAAACAAAACTTCGTATTACCTTTTCTAATGGAATGAAGAAATTCATTAAAATAAAAATAAGGTTTCCAGAGATTATGATTGCTAACACATGCATTGTATCCTGGTAAGTATCCAGTAATTTGAATTTAACATCAGAACAAAGATAATTTATGTGATGTCATGATTACGATTTTACATAAACAGACTTTTCGAAATCATATTCTTCCCTCAATTTTAATATCAATTCAAAACAGAATCCACTAAGAAATACTCATTTGCCTAAAATCTACCTCCTTCCCCCATCAATGTAACCAAATGTATAACAGGAATACATTTTTCATTTTAGAGAATGAATAAAATGCACGTATCTTCCCTAAACTCGTATTTAAAAAAATCACTGCTGGCTCGGCCTACAGGCGGAGATAGATTTCGAAGTTAAATACTAATTTCACCAACAAAAACTAAATTAAGATTAGAGATAAACCCAGTTTAACAATTTTTTTACTTTCATTTTTCTGTAAGAGCTCGTTTTATAAAAATCTTACTAATTCGGTTTAAAAAAATATTTTTCCCCGCTCAACAACTCGAATTTTTTGACACATTTTCAGACTCATTTTTAAAAGTAAAAACATGAAACTTGCTTACATGTTTTTTTGAAGAGATTTATAAGTGTTTTTATTTTTCGTTCAATTAATTAGAGCTTGATTTACAATTATTTTCTCAGTTACGACCATTTTTTTCGTTTCCAGCACTAACTCTTCGGGAAATTCGGTTCAAAATGCCCACTTTAACAGCATTTTTTAAAAATATATTCTGCCTTTATCAAAAAATCGACCAATACAGCACATTATATAGTAGGGTGGATCGTACAATAAAAATTTTTGAATTCAAAATTGGCCCGGTGTGCGAAAGTTGCGTATTGTATTGCTTATTATGTAAAAAAAAAAAAATTCCGCCCCCTAAATTGATATCTTCATGCGCCCCAAGAGGCGCGAAATCCTCTAATTTTTGCTAAATTACACTAATTTTCCTGAATTTTAATAGCTATTAAAAAAAAAAATGTTATTGGCCCATTGTGGATACAATTCTATTATGTCCCCTCATCATATGTAAATAGTTTCAAATCCCTTGAACATCATCTTCATGCCCCCCAAGGGGCACTCTTACCTATTATAATTATTTAATGCTTATTAAAACTGGGAGTTAAATGTAAATATGGAAAAGGAACATATATAGCCGAAATTAATAAAAATTTGTATAAATCTTGATTTTTATTATGTAACAGTATCTTCATACAAACCTAAAATGAGTCAAATTTTGTCAGATTTCATAATGTTTTAACCCTGTTGGGGCACGTGAAGATGATGATGTAGGGATTTGAAACTTTTTACATATGGTAAGGGGACATAATAGCATTAGCATTGTATCCACAATGGGCCAATAACAAAATAATTTTTTAATAGCTATTAAAATTCAGGAAAATTAGCGTAAATTCGAGGATTCCGTGCCCCTTGGAGCGCATGATGATATCAATTCAGGGGGCGATTTTTTTTTTTAAACCTAATAAGCAATACAATACGCAACTTTCGCACACCGGGCCGAATTTGAATTAAAAAAAAAAATTCTACGATCCACCCTATTATATAGTTTCTGAATAAGAGAACCTGCCAACTGGATGCGTTTGAGAGCGAAAATCAATTAAAAAATGAGTCAGAAAATAAGCCGTTTGGATTTGAGTACACCCTTAATACGGCAATTTTTTTCGTCAACTACTTTTTTTTTTTTTTTTTTTTTTTTTTTTGTAAGAGTTAGTTGAGATCCTATCAAAAACTTGTCAATATGAAAGTTCTAGATAATATTGATAAGATGTATAATAAATTTAAGCGAATTGGATATCTTGTGAATTGATGAATTTACGAATATTTTTTTTCTTCAACCGCCTCCCACCAATTTTTTCGGTTTTAATTTTTAATTTTTTTTTCAATAAGAGTGGTCTTATCAAAAGCTTAAAATTTGTAGATAACCTTAGGAAGATTTATAATAAGTTTAATTGAATTTGATATCTTAAGAATTGACAAAGATATGATTTTTTTCTCCCTAAAACCATATTTTTGCACCCCTTGAGCCCATTTTTAATTTTATCAATAATATGTAATACATAAATTTTTGGCCCTTTTTCTAGAAGGAATAATAACTTTAAACTGATTTGATATATATAAAAATTAAGAAGTTATGGGGTTATTTCGGTTTTCACAAAACCCTCCCTATTTCCACCCCCTTGGTCTGATTTTGCACATTTATGATCCTGACCGAGATTTCCTATCCCGTAATTTTATGTATCAGTTTGGAAGAGATTTGTGAGAATTAGGGAAATTATCGTGTTCATATATATATATATATGTGTGTGTGATATAAAAATAAGGCCATAATTAATGAATAAAAGGAGTTTAATGGTTCAGGATAATAAGTTACACATCAAGTTAATACTATATTTACAAAGTTACGGGAGGGTAGGGGGGTTTTCCGGATCTGCCCGCAGCATCTGAGACTTCATATTGGAATTTTGTCCGGTTTCGTAGTGACTTCTGCTCTTATCTAGAGCTAGAAAAATGCGTCCGATCTCAGCCACTTCGAAATGAAATCTGCTTTTGGCTGTTATTGTTTCCAAGCAAAGAGAATGCAAAGCTGCACATCAGCAATTTCAATACCATCTGCGGTTTTGAGGTTACAAGTTTCTCATGGAAATTGCTGACCGATTCTTGTTGCTAGGCGGAGAGTGTCATGGGAACTCTAAAACCACAACTCACACTCGACCACTTGACCGCTTGACGGCCTCGTCAGCGGGTTAAATAAGCAAAAAGATATATAAAAAAAACAACAAGAAAAACTATCTAAAAATAATTAAAATCCAAAGGGAAAAACTCTCATTAAATAATTAAGAAAATCAAGCTAAAATAAACAAAAAAATTAAGTCTAAATTTTATGTATATCTATGCTGAGCTGTCGTGGGATATTTCCAACAAAAGAAAGTAAAAGAATAAAAAATCTCTGGATATCATCAATTTGCGTCATGAGACCGTCTTCCTCATGCGCCAACATCAGGGATGAAAAATATAATGTGATAAGGTCGTCTGCCCATTATATTATCATCGAGAAAACATACTAAAATCTGCCTCATCTTAGGTAGAATTTAGTAAAAAAAAACATCGTCATCCCAACGTCTATTCCGGAAGAAGGAAAAATTTTGCTTCGTCTAAGCAAAAAAGATTTCCGACCAAAAGGGCTGTTTTTTTTTCTTTCGACAGCCAGCTATAATTTCTGAAAAAAAAAATGTGCGAGGGGGGGGGGGAGGGTAAAACACATACATATCTATAGCACTTCAATAAAAAGTTTACACATAAAATACTGTTTTAACAATATAAATACAACAATTATCTTTTTGTTCTTGTAAAAAGTGAATGTCCAAAAAAGAATAAAGTCCTGTGTAATATAGTACTGTTAAATAAAGTTGTTATTTACGCAACAAAAAAAAGCAAGTGCTGCGGAATAGGCAAAATGAAAAAAATAAAGCACCATTTGCAATCCGAGAGAAAAATAAATTGCCATGCGAAAAAAATATCACAGCATGGGTTCAATAAAAAAGAAGTTTGGAGCATATATTATATCGACCAGAGATTAAAAAAAATGTTGAACAGAACTTCTACAAAAAAGCACTGATATTCTGTTAATATAAGCTGAAAAAATAATAAATATGTTGCATATTTCACAAACAAATAATAATAATAAAAAACACTGTTGATAAAAAAAATGCTTGGCACACTATACTTTCTTAAAAAATAAACACTTGAAGAACTCTAGAATGGCATAAAACACAATAATCAGAAAATCAAACGTTTTGTGTTGAAGGTTTTCATAAATAATTGCACTCTTAGCTATAACATGGTTAGTCACACTTGTAAACACATCGTTTTAATATTTCGTCCGTAAAAAGAAGTCGTTCATGCCTGCTGTAATCGTAAAATGTCCTTCCGGCTAGTGCCGGGAGGAAGAGGTAGCTTTCACATTTCTTATTTTAAAAAAGCCAACTTATATTATTCAAACACACGAAGCTCAATTTAGTGGAAACCAAATATAGAAGATTCAATACTAATTTTTATCAATATAATGAATGAGAATTTCCCGAGATTAGTCAGCTTTATCCAAGCTGCTTTTCTTTAAAGTAACTTATATTTGGCTGCCAAATTCGGCAATTTCTTAAAGTGCCTGCCATTTTAAGACAACATGGTGGATGAGGCTAACCAGTGAACTTGGTCGAGACCTTAGTAATTGCTGTGCACATGCTCACTCACATCGGAAATCGGTTGATATATACGAGTGCTGTCGCAGGCAAAAAATCAGATTTTTCAAAATGTCACCCACATTAGAAATTGAAACTGCTATATCTGAGCCATTTTTGAAGATAAAGACAAACAAAAGATGCTCCTGAATCCTTATATCAAGGTCAAATACTTAAGAAAGAAACCTTTTTCAATTTCTAATTTTTTTGCAACTCACTTTAAATATATATATTTTTTAATTTGATGGCCGCCATTTTGAAACAAGATGGCTGATGAATCTGGCCAGCGAACTTGGTCGAGATATTGATGTATACTATATACATGCCTTCTTACTTCGAAATAGGCGAATACGTATGTTATCGCGTGACAAATACAAGATCGTTTCAAAATGTTAGCCATGCTAGAAATTCAAAGTGCTATAATTCAACCATTTTTTAAGATATAAACAAAAGAACAAATTTTCAGAAACAAAAACTGCTCGGAATCTTTGTATCAAGGCAAAACACATAAAAGAAATCTTTTTCATTTTCCAAATTTTTAATACCTCATTTTAAATTTTAAATTTAATTTTTTATTTAAATGGCAAACCTTTTAAAACAAGATGGCGAACGAAGCTGGCCAACGAACTCGGTCGAGACATTGGTATGTACTATGCACAGACCAAGTTACATCCAAATCGGTTCATAAATACGCCTGTTATCGCGTGACAAAAATCAGGTCGTTTAAAAATGTCAGCCACAATAGAAATTCAAAATGCTATAACTCAGCCATTTTTTTAGATATAGACGAAACAAAAACTGTTCCGGAATCTTTGTATTAAGGTCAAACACATACAAAAAAAATCTTTTTCATTTTCTAATTTTTTGGTATCTTATTTTAAATTTTAATTAAAAAAATTTTTTTTAAATGGCCGCCATTTTGAAACAAGATGGCGGATGAAGCTGGCCAACGATCTCGGTCGAGACATTGGTATGTACTATGTACACAGCGAATTACATCGAAATCAGTTCATAAATACGCCTTTTATCGCGTGACAAATTTCAGGATGTTTCAAAATATCAGCTATCCTAGAAATTCAAAATGCTATAACTCAGCCATTTTTTAAGATATAGACGAAACAAAAACTGCTCCAGAATCTTTGTATAAAGGTCAAATACATAAGAAAAAAATATTTTCCATTTTCAATTCTTTGGTACCACATTTTAAGATTTAAATTTTTTAAAAAATTTTAAATGGCCGCCATTTTGAAACAAAACACCGAATTTCATCGAAATCGGTTCATAAATACGAGAGTTACAGTGTGACAAAGGTCAGATATATATATATATCAATTTTGAACGGAGGGTGGTTTCGGGGTCTGGGGGTCATGATCGATGAAAATATACCAAAATTTTTTGAAATCGCTTTCCTCTGAGCGGCTGCAGTAGGTAGCTTTTTGTAATGAAAGCTACCTAAAAAAATCGAAGAATTAAATGAAGTTACATGAAAGTCACACAGTGAGTAGCAATATATAGTTCTATACGGTGTAAATGGTCTCATAAATAATCACATATACCGACGTAAAACACTTAATAATAATGATAAGAAGAAAACGCTAAGTTTATCAATACGGCAGTCACACTAGTGACCTAATATCGTTAAGCATATTTCTTTTTGGAGATTTAATTCTGCGTTTTTTCTTTCTTTTCGTTGATTTCACAGAGTTTCGGTGTATAAAAAGTCCTTCCGACCAGTGCCGGGAGGAAGAGGTAGCTTTCATATTCCTTATTTTTAAAAAGCCAACTTATATTATTCAAACACACGAAGCTCAATTAAGTGGAAACCGAATGTAGGAGATTCAATACTAATTTTTATCAATACTAAATCATTATGAATGAGAATTTCGCGAAATTAGTCAGCTTTATCCAAGCTGCTTTTATTTATTATATTTGGCTGCCAAATTCGGCGATTTCTTAAAGTGCCTGCCATTTTAAGACAACATGGTAGATGAGGCTAACCAGTGAACTTGGTCGAGACCTTAGTAATTGCTGTGCACATGCTCACTCATATCGGAATCGGTTGATATATACGAGTGCTGTCGCAGGCAAAAAATCAGATTTTTCAAAATGTCACCCACTTTAGAAATTGAAACTGCTATATCTGAGCCATTTTTTAAGATAAAGACAAACAAAAAATTGCTCCTGAATCCTTATATCAAGGTCAAATACTTAAGAAAGAAACCTTTTTCAATTTCTAATTTTTTTGCACCTCACTTTAAATATAATTTTTTTTTAATTTAATGGCCGCCATTTTGAAACAAGATGGCTGGTGAAGCTGGCCAGCGAACTTGGTCGAGATATTGATGTATACTATCCACATGCCTTCTTCCATCGAAATAGGCGAATAAGTGTGGTATCGCGTGACAAATACAAGATCGTTTCAAAATGTTAGCCATGATAGAAATTTAAAGTGCTATAATTCAACTATTTTTTAAGATATAAACAAAAGAACAAATTTTCAGAAACAAAAACTGCTCCAGAATCTTTGTATCAAGGCCAAACACACACAAAAATCTTTTTCATTTTCCAATTTTTTAATACCTCATTTTAAATTTTAAATTACATTTTTTTAAAAATGGCAACCCTTTTGAAACAAGATGGCGAATGAAGCTGGCCAACGAACTCGGTCGAGACATTGGTATGTACTATGTACAGACCAAGTTACATTCAAATCGGTTCATAAATACGCCTGTTATCGCGTGACAAAAATAAGGTCGTTTTAAAATGTCAGCCACAATAGAAATTCAAAATGTTATAACTCAGCCATTTTTTTAGATGTAGACGAAACAAAACCTGTTCCGGAATCTTTGTATTAAGGTCAAACACATACAAAAAAAATCTTTTTCATTTTCCAATTTTTTGGTATCTCATTTTATTTTTTTTATTTTTAATTTTTTTAAATGGCCACCATTTTGAAACAAGATGGCGAATGAAGCTGGTCAACGAACTCGGTTGAGTTATTTTTATGTACTATGTACACACCAAGTTACATTCAAATCGGTTCATAAATACGCCTGTTATCGCGTGACAAAAATCAGGTCGTTTTAAAATGTCAGCCACAATAGAAATTCAAAATGTTATAACTCAGCCATTTTTTTAGATGTAGACGAAACAAAACCTGTTCCGGAATCTTTGTATTAAGGTCAAACACATACAAAAAAAAATCTTTTTCATTTTCCAATTTTTTGGTATCTCATTTTAAATTTATTTTTTTTTAATTTTTTTAAATGGCCACCATTTTGAAACAAGATGACGAATGAAGCTGGTCAACGAACTCGGTTGAGTTATTTGTATGTACTATGTACAAACCAAGGTACATCCAAATCGGTTCATAAATACGTTTGTTATCACGTGGCAAAAATCAGGACGTTTCAAAATGTCAGCCACGCTAGAAATTCAAAATGCTATAACTCAGCCATTTTTTAAGATATAGACGAAACAAAAACTGCTCCCGAATCTTTTTATCAAGGTCAAACACATAAGAAAAAAATATTTTTTCAATTTTCAATTTTTTGCTACCACATTTGAAATTTAAATTTTTCTTAAAATTTTAAATAGCCGCCATTTTTAAACAAGATGGCGGATGAAGCTGGCCAACGAACTCGTTCGAGACATTGGTCTGTACTATGTATAAACGAAGTTACATCCAAATCGGTTCATAAATACGCCTTTTATCGCGTGACAAATTTCAGGACGTTCCAAAATGTCAGCTTCGCTAGAAATTCAAAATGCTATAACTCAGCCATTTTTTAAGATATAGACGAAACAAAAACTGCTACGGAATCTTTGTATAAAGGTCAATTACATAACAAAATAATATTTTTCCATTTTTAATTTTTGGTACACCATTTCAAATTTTAAAATTTTTTAAAATTTTTAAATGGCCGTCATTTTGAAACCAAACGGCGGATGAAGCTGGCCAACGAACTCGGTCGAGACATTGGTATGTACTATGTACACACCGAATTATATCGAAATCGGTTCATAAATACGCCTTGTATCGCGTGACAAATTTCAGGACGTTTCAAAATGTCAGCCACGCTAGAAATTCAAAATGCTACAACTCAGCCATTTTTTAAGATATAGACGAAACAAAAACTGCTCCGGAATCTTTGTATAAAAGTCAATTACATAACGAAATAATATTTTTCCATTTTTAATTTTTTGGTACCACATTTCTGATTTTAAAATTTTTTAAAATTTTTAAATGGCCGCCATTTTGAAACCAAACGGCGGATGAAGCTGGCCAACGAACTCGGTCGAGACATTGATATGTACTATGTACACACCGAATTACATCGAAATCGGTTCATAATTACGAGAGTTACAGTGTGACATAGGTCAGATATATATATATATATATCAATTTTGAACAGAGGGTGGTTTCGGGGTCTGGGGGTCATGATCGATGAAAATATACCAAAATTTTTTGAAATCGCTTTCCTCCGAACGGCTGCAATAGGTAGCTTTTTGTAAAGAAAGCTACCTAAAAGTAAACAAGGAACGATAAGGGAATGCAGGATTTCGTTCCAATTACCAACGTCACTCAAATCTTGAGATGTCTGGTACTTATGTAGTGCCGAATGTTGCTGACTGAGTCCGTTGGTGCAATTAAACATTGATAAACAGATGATCAATGCGATGAACGCCGTCATAAAAGGTTTGTACGAAAAAGAAGTTAAATTGAAGAAAAAACACTCTGGCAATAATGTTGCGAGATGCTCCAGATGTGTTGAGTCATTAACGGTATCAGTTTCGACGTCACTAAGAATATTTTCATTCGAAAAATCTTTATTTACAGCCGGGGGTTTCAGATCTTGGGGGAAGAATTTAAAAGAAATGTTTCTGTGGTGCATCTTGCGTCAGGAAATGGATGTACATCGGATGTATGCTCAGTTTTAATTGCAGATGCATCATCAGACACAGTAATGCAATTAATAAAAACGTTTGGGTGTGGGGATTTAGTTAATGTAACACCATTTTTGTCGCACGTGAGAGTGCCCTGAAATATGACATCTGTCCCTACAAGAAGTTGCACGGACATCCGAGAAGACTTAACTACGTAAACAGTAGTAGAAAAAGTATTATCATCAATTTCTATGTAGGTAAAAAATGATCCCTTAGGTTGAATAATACGGTTACCGATGCCCGACAATTAAACAGGAGCTCCGGTGAAGGGGGGAGACCCAATTTGTTCATAAATGTCTTCTCTCAGTATCGTCAGGGGGCTTCCTGTGTCCACGAGTGAATTTATCGGTAAAGTGGAGATTTTACGGATTTCTGCATGCGTTGTTGAGAGTGATGCATATCTACGACATGAATTTGTTTATCTCAGCCCGTTATCTGCTTCTGTGGAGGGGGAGGTGCCCTGAGTCGAACGCTTACGTTCCGGAGTTTGTTCCGTACACTGGTTGGACACGTGACCGAAACGTGCACATTTCATGCACTTTTTCCCCTTATTTAAATGCACACATTGGCTAGAACGGTGACCAGGGGTTAAACAATTCCAACAGGTTAATTTTGCAGTTTTCTCCGTTAGGTTAATTTTAGGAATGTTGGGTGTAGCCGGTGACTTTGATTGGTAAAATTTAAGGCTCTGCTCACAAATTCGTTCGAAAATTTGGAGCTTGTTTTTAAATTCGGCAGGCTTGGCGCACCCGAATAATATAGCTTTATTGCTAGGAGTGTTCTGTACACCGTTAACAATATAGTGCATGAGGGACCCGTCGTCGACATTACCCCTTTGGGCTATTTCCTTCATGATGAGGAAATATTCAATGAATTTTTCGTTGGGCTTACAGCTGCGTGCTCTCAACGTCTCATGAATTTGTGCAGGTGATGAGAGGTGCTTGAATTCATTGATCAAGGCGTGCTTCAGCGTGCTATACGAGGTAATATTTGACTCACTACGCGCGAATAATAATGCTGTCCCTGTAAGCGCTCTCTCGACGAAGATGAATTTTTGAATCTCGGTTAACGCAAAGCTATCTGCTAAGCCTTCAAATCGCTCAAACCATTTTAGGATATTGTCGGAAGATTTACCCGAAAACGGTTGTAACAAATTCTCAATGTCGGAAAATGCAATCGTGTGGCGTGGTGAAACTGAGTGCCAGTTGGCGTATTATCTGCAAGGGCTTGTGTGCGGTCAGAGTTTAGGGTGTCATTTAATGTATTTCGCGAACTGTTTTCATTTTCAATTTCGGTTTCGGAATCTGTATGTGAAATAAGGGAATTTTGAAAGGTTTCTAAGTCAGTTAGAGTCTGTAATATATGTTTTGCAATATCCGAGTCACTTCCGTGCACGTCTAAGTGCAATAAATTCGCTATACAAACTAACTGAATTTGTGAAAATTAGCCCAGAATTTCTGTTAATTTCGTTTGAAATTGATTTTTCTTTAAAATTTTTCTTTAAAATCAAAACCCTGAAATTCTCTTAATGCCTTCCTATTCAAACTTCCACTGCCCGTTTTAAAAATTAAATTATGTAACAATTTAATGCGATCAGTCCTCGCGGAATTGATTTGACTCGCGACCACTTTAATATCTTTTAAAATCATGTTGCAAAGTAATATAAAATATGCCACTTACTTCATATATGTTAATCCGTTATGAAGGGAAAAATAAATAATCAACGCCTGGATTGACGTGAACTGAGAAGCACACTAAATAATTGAAGTATTTTCGCTTCCACGCTGCATGTGCACCGCACGGGAGAAGAAAAAAAATCTTGAATCATCCGTACTAACAGAAGAAAAATAAAATCGTTGCGTCCGATGAATTTCACAGCTGTCCAATTAACCTACTTTCTTCTTGGTATGGTTTTTCTCCAGTACAGCTTGAATCTTGAAAAGAGGAAACAGAGTGGAAAAAAAAAATCGGTATCTTCGCTGGAAATGAAATGGCTCCACTGTATTCAAAGTTGAAGAGGAAAAAAAAGTCGTTGAGTTAGTTGCTCTAGAAGTCAGTTGCATAAAATCCAGTGGTCGTCTCTGGGGTCTAGGGGAATTTTAATTCGGTTCTAGGAGGCCGATGCCCCATGTGATATAAGAATAAGGCCATAATTAATGAATAAGAGGAGTTTAATGGTTCTGGATTATAAGTTACATATCAAGTTAATACTATATTTACAAAGTTACGGTAGGATAGGGGGATTTTTGCGGATCTGCCCGCAGCATCTGAGACTTCATATCGGACTTTTGTCCGGTTTCGTAGCGACTTCTGCTCTCGTCTAGAGCTAGAAAAATTCGTCCGATCTCAGCCACTTCGAAATGAAATCTGCTTTTGGCTGTTATTGTTCCCAAGCAAAGAGAATGCAAAGCTGCACATCATCAATTTCAATACCATCTGCGGTTTTGAGGTTACAGGTTTCTCATGGAAATTGCTGACCGAATCTTGTTGCTAGGCGGAGAGTGTTATGGGAACTCAAAAACCACAACTCATATATATATATATATATATATATATATATATATATATATATAACCCTTTTCCAGAAAATGTTCAAAATTTTTCAGAAATTCCAGCATAGAGGAGATTGCAATAGGTAGTATTTCTTACGAAATAAACCTAAAAGAGCGTTTTATGTTTTATTTTAATCAAAGACGATCTTAGTGTAAGCCGAAAAGACAGTTAACTCTAGAAAGACCATTACAATATACGATTATATTTAAAATGGCGAAAGACTTACACTATCTCTATTATATCAATAGTGCTAAGTTTCGAGTTTCCAAGGGTTTTTTTTATTATTTTTTGTTGTCATTTCAGTTTTATTTAAAATTAATTATCGATTTTTAATTGAATTTTTTTTTTTTTTTCAAACCACTGTGACATCATGAGTCGAATAAACTGAGGTATAATTTTAATGATTATAATGGTGATTTCAATTTCACATACTATGCAAATACAGCTGTTATGTTTCTGGATAATTAAAAACCTTCAATAATTGAAATGAATGAATGAAATGTGGATGTGTGAAATCAATTGAATAAATAATTACGAAAAGAGATTTATATCCACCATAAACGAATAGTAATTAATTAGAACTGATAATTAATTACTAGTACTCATTTCTATATGGTACCATTTCCTTTCTGTTAGCTTTGCATTTCTCAGTTAAATTCTTTTTATTTTAATGCGTATGAACGCTAAGCACCCTCAGAGAAAAGACCATTTAGAGCTTTCCTAATTCAAATAAAAGGTATGTACATTTTAGACAGTGCTTTTTGAAGAAAAAAAATGAAGAATCGCAAAGAAAAAAAAAATATGGCTGTAAAATAAAATAAAAATAAATTAAATTAATATATATTATAGTCTTGACTACCATTTACCGTTTCTTTAAATATTATTCTCCGTAATTTTCCCGGAAGTTTCAGTTCAATTTATATCTTTTTCTTCAAAAGACAATTAATTCTTTGCGCTTAAACTATCGGAAAATATTCCAAAAATAACGATGTAACTTCGCACCTAACAAAGCAAATCAGCGGAACTGTGTGACTGAAAGATATTAGCTGATATTTAAAGTATTTGTTGGGACTAAAGCATTTACCTTTTCAACATTTTTATTTCGACTTACCTCCGTTACCGTTGTCGGTCGGGCTTTCCTTCCTGTTTAGATATGCTTAGCCATCATTTTAGAATGCTATTTAACGCCCATTGTCCTAGTACCCCCTGATGAAGTCTGCAATGACAGCACCACTAGATATATAAACTCATTTGTATGTGGCCTAGCACGGAAAAGGCTGTTTCAGAAGTCGTTCCTTTTAAAGATCATTTCTAAATGCATTAGCTTTCGCTCCGATCGAAACCAAAAGCGCAGAATAGCGTAAATTACAGCAAATCTTGTACTCTAATCTCTAATTTATCATTGCAGCCGAATTTCATGTACAAACAATTCGCAAACTGGCATCGGTTTTAATAGCTACGTAATTCATCACTCAATTACCGCTCGCTAATTTTAAATATTGCTCATTGTAATTATATTAAAATCGCGCACTCGGCTTTGTGACAGCGTTGGAAATTTAAAATTCTTGGATATCAAAAATGTTTAATGTAGATAATATTGAATTATAATTGCATAGAAATTGAATCAAGAGAATGATAATAAAAGTAGTTCTTTATTTATAGAAAGCGCTATTTATCATAATCTCCTTTAATAAAGAAGCGTCACAAATCAAAATTTAATAAATTTCAGTATCGAGGTAAAACAGTTTTATGTTATTTTCCGTAACCGTATGTATATTTATTTCACATTATGTATTTGGTATCCATAGAAAACACTATTTATCAGACATATTATTTATTTGATGAAGGTGTGTCACAAATCAAAAATTAATAAACTTAAGTTATAAGGGTTGCAATGTTCTAGATGTTATTTTATCTATTTATGTTTGTCAGTCGGGCTTGCATTTCTGTTGAGGTATATGTGTACAGTTTTATTATGTTATTTATCACCCCATTATTATATAGTTCATCGATGAAGTTGCACCCTTTACAATACAGCACCATTATAGATGTAAAAACCCATTTGCAATGTGGCCAAAAATGGAATGAATTATTTTACAAATCTTAGACAACCCTCCTGAAAGATGTTTTCAATATAGCACCATTATACATGTAAAAAGTCATTTGTATGTGGCGTAAAATGGAATGAATTATTTTACTAATCTTAAATAACCCCCTGAAAGAAGTTTGCAATACAGCACCGTTATAGACGTAAAAACTCATTTCTATGTGGCATAAAATGGAATGAATTGTTTCACTAATCGTTACTCTTAAAGATAATTTTTAAATGCGTATTAGATCTCGCAGCGATCGAAATATAATGCGCAGAATATTGTAGGATATATCTTGTATTCTAATCCCTAATTCATCATTTCAGCCGAATTTCATGTTACAAATAATTCATAAATGACATCGATTTCAAATAGCTACGCATAATTCATCATTCAATTATCACTCGCTAGTTTTAATTATTGCTCATGTATAATTACATTAAATCTTTCTGACAGCGTTGGGAATTTAAAATCCGGAAAACCAAAAATGTTTGAAGTAAGGAATAATGAACTATAATTGTATCGAAATTGCTTGTGTAAAAAAAAAGTATACTTCTGTAGTTTTAGAAAATGTCATTTTCCGGACACGTCTCAACTCAAAATTCAGTTAGGTTGAATCGTGTTATGTTGTTCTACATGTTTGTGCTTTTTAACTAATGCAGTTATTTTTACATCATTTACTACTGTCGTCTTTTGTATTCATTTTTCCAAAAATATTTTGAAAGAATCATCCGTGGTAGAAAATAATCTGAAAAATATTCTTTTCCGAGGAGATATTATGATTACAGTATATGATTCAGTGTGATAACTGAATAAAACGACACAAAAGAAATTTAATGTAATTAAGTCTAGCCTAATGTTCATTTATAAAAACATTCTACGCGAATATAACATTTTATTAATTCATTGAATATGAAATAAAACTACACATTGAATAAAACTACACATTTCTCACCATAAAAAGGGGGAAAGATCGGTTGAAATAGATTAATGTGCGCTATTCTTATTTTGTATTTGTCACATATTTTGATATAAAAATAATATTAAAATGTGTTACAACCTTTTTCTTGTGATATCGACTTCTAAAATGAAAAAAAAAGGGCATGTTGTAACACTTTACTTATTATAACTGTATGTACAATAATATATATTATACTACACTCTCAGAAATAAAACTCTCACTTTTGACGATTCAGCAATCCTTGAGGGATGAAGTGGGATTATAACCAAGATCTCAAATCTCTTGCCCTTGCTCGTGGTTATAACCCCTCTTTGCTTGATAAAGCTTTGTATAAATTTAATAAGCCTAAACGTCCTTTTTCTGATTCAAATAATCCTCCCAATTTTAACTCTGTAATAGTTCTGCCCTTTTATTCTCTGCTATGTTTTAAAATTCTAAAATCCTTTCTCGTTTTAATTTTAAAGTTATTTTTAAACCTATGAATAAAATTAAATTCTCTTCTCTAAAAGATCATATTCCTACTGAGAACCGGTGGGGTGTTTATTTTATTCCTTGCTCTTGCAATTTAGGTTATATTGGTCAAACAAAGAGAGCTTTAAAATTCAGATTAGGCGAGCATCAGAGGTATATTGCAAATCAAGAAATCTCTAAATCTTCGATTGCTTCTCACTGTTGGTCTTCCAGTCATTGTTTCAATTTCTCCATGGCCAAAATTATTTCTTCCCCTGCCTCTCCCTCTTACTTGGATTTTCATGAAGCATATTTTATTTCTAAAAATTCTGCTAATCTTGTCAATGATCTCCCATCATCTCCTTTCCTATCTCCAGCGTGGAAATTACTTTTATAATTCTTTTCCCTCTTCCCTTGTTCCTTTTCTTTTTATTTTGTTGTTATAAAAAAAGAAGAAAAAAAAGGATTTTTTGGTTTTTTCTTGTTTTATTCTTTTATATTTCTTTATTTATTATTATTATTTATATTTTTTAATTTACTTCTTCTATTTTATTTTAATTTTGTTTATTTCTTTTATCTCCATTTTTCCCTATCAAAATCTCTTCCATCTTTTTGGCAACACTTTTCTCTTCTGCATGTTCCCTTTTCAGCTAGCGCTATCTGTCGCATTCTTTGCAACATTCTCTACCTTTCAGTTCCATTTCTGACCTTGTCTGCTTACGGACACGTGTTTACTGTAGCTGATGACGAGCTGTTATATTTTTAGCTCGAAACGCGTCCTATGTTTTGTTTTTATTTTATGGTGATTTTTTACAAAGTTTTATTATTTTAATTATTATTATTATTATTTTCTGTTGTTCGTTATGGTTTAATTCGAAAATAATATATTTCCTGTGTTTACAACATCATTCAAAAGAAAATTCGATCAATAAAATTTCAAAATATCAGGATCTCTTTTTCATTTAAGAAATATATTTATATAATAATCAAATTAACAATATGTATAATTGATCCCTCTCCCTTCTATAAACAATAAAGTATTAAAATCTTAACCACCTACTCAAACTGATAAAATCTCTCTCAATATACACTTCAAAATTCGTTATTTCTGAACATCAAATTAAAAAGACCATATTTTGATCATTCATTGAGCAAAGAAAATTTCTCTAATAAACCATAATAATAAAACCATATTCTAATTATTCATAAACCATAGGAAAACCATAATTATAAATTAGCCTTTTTAATTAAAACTTGCAGGAATTATAACAACATCGATAAAATTACAATCCACCTTATAAAAATATAAGCACACAGTAGAATCCACTACATCCATTTAAAATCTCATCCATGCAATGACTCAACAGAAAATTAGCTAGAGTAACGGACTCCCACACCGGAGGTCGTGAGTTCGAACCACCCCGAATGTAAGGATAAGTGATATTATTTTTTCCCCTGTCGATAAAAGCAGATGCTTCTAAACTGTTCAATAGATGACACCACCAGCCCATTTATTGTGCTTTTCGAACCAGCACTTTTGACGAAACTTGTATTCTCAAACAAGCGAAGAAACTTATTTGCTCAATTTGACGAAATATTCGCTCGGAGCATTTCCCAGGAAACGGTTTCGTGAAAAACGAAGAAAATTTCGTGAAATTTATGCATCCATTTCTGAGTGTGTATCAGCGAAATATTGAATATTATAATCTATATTGATAACATAAATGTACAAATGTCAGTAAGTTTTTAGTGTTCCTTTATTGATAAATGGCAGTTACTTTTTTTAATTTGTGCAGTTTTCTCACCTTTATTAGAATGTTACACGTAGAGAACCATCGCATTAAAATGCCTTGGAAATAAATTAAAAATATTTCTATCATGAAATAATATCATTGTCAGGTTTCTGAAGTTAATAAGACATATGGTTAATGTAAATTACTGTTTAATTTTATTTATTTAATTTATTTATTGAATTTATATGTGCATTATTATCTATGTACTTGAGTTATAGAAACATTTTCTTATCTACGAGATTAAAATGAGAGAAAGGTATGAAAGGAAATTCCGAAAAAATGATTATTGTCTACTGGAATGTGGGTGGTATAGCAGGAAGGTATGTATCAATAGAAGGAAGAGTTTATGAGGAGAGGATACTCTTGAGTTCCATGACCTGTGCAGGGACAAGTGATTAACAGCGACAAGTACAGTATCCCGGGAAAATAGAGGGAGAGACCCCAGAGATCTGAAGGAAGAATGTTGAGTAAGGAATACAGGGAGAGGGTATAATAACCATATTAGAGTAAAAAAGTGTTAGTCGTGCTCTGAACGCGGTGTGTTTTCTTTGAGAAGCGTCTTGTAGGAGAAAGCTACGTGTGTGCAGAGATTTTGGATAGACCTCTGCGGTCGTAGTATTGGATAAGCCTTGCTGTGCACGTTCAAGAGAGACGGGGATAGTGTGTTATAGTGTTATAACCTAATGCGTAGATAGTATCCCAAAGTGTAATATATTGTAGGGTAGGATCTGCCATATCCTTGTCTGAAAACGTAAATATGGCGTTTAACATAACTATTGTAAATGTTGGAGTGTGTTGTAAATAAATGTTCAATTTAATATTTATTTGAAGTGTCCTAATAAAGTTATTCTCGAACTTACATCGTGTCCGGTATCACGCATCTTTGCTGGTGGTGGCAGCATATCGCTCAAAAATATGAAGAATATACAGTGGCGGTCAAAAGTTTCCAGCCAGTTAGTTTCTTTGATTTGTTTGATAGAACTTTTAGAGAAGAAGAAGCACAATTGCTCCAAAAGTTAGAAATAAGTAAAGTACCCCTGACCACGTGATCATTTTGATTGGATGCTTAAGATACTTGATGCAAAGGTGAGGAATTCGAAATTCGCGCGTGCAAAAGTTTCCGGCCATTTGCCATCCGTTAGATTTTAATATCGGTTAAGTGTTTTTTTGGCTGTTTTGTTAATTAATCAACCTGATTAATGCATTTGAAATTCAAAAATGAAAATTTTAATAATTTATTGTTCCTAAACGAGTGATTTGTTTGTCGCTAAAGGGACAATCCACTCGTGAGATTGCGGCAAAGTTGTCGATCGGAAAATTTGCTGTAAACGATATTTTTAAAAAATATAAAGATGGTCATGGCCTTCGGAACTTGCCACGATCCGGGGGACTCCGAAAAACGACTATTCTTGTAGACAGAATTATCAGAAGAAAAGCAGTTGATGACCCGCGTAAAAATGCCGCTGCAATTCCACGCGATTTATGGCGTTAAAATATTGCTGAAATAAGTCTGTCTGCAGTATCAAGACGCTTATGTGACGTAGAACTTTATGGAACAGTCGGTGATAAAAATCCTTTCATAAATAAAAAAAAAATCAGAGGGCCCGACTGGTGTTTGCCAAGGAATACAAAGACTGGTCAAGTGAAAACTAGAAAAAAGTACTATTTTCCAATGAATCGACGTTCAATCATTTTGGTAGTGATAAAAAACATTATAACCGACGGCCTAAAAACAAAAGATAAGATGCGAGATACATTATTCCTACAATGAAGCACGGCGGAGGACACGTTATGCTGTGAGGAGCATTTTCTGGAAAATTCGCCTGTCCGTTATTTGAAATCTGCGGCAAGATGAATAGTGAAATGCATAAGGATATCTTGCAAGATCATTTGCTGCCTTATTGGAGGAAAAATTGTGGTCGCAACTATTTGTTTCATCATGATAACAACCAAAAGCATACATGCAAGCTCGTCAAGCAGTGGCTTTTGCACAAAAAAATTCCGCTTTTGAAATAGACAGCCCAATCATCCGATTTGAATACAATAGATAATCTTTGAAACTAACATAAAAACGTGTGTGGAATTATAAATATTCAAATTTAGCAGCATTTTCACAAAAATTGTAAGAACCGTGGACAAAATGTAACATTGATGATCTACAACCATTCATTGAATCAATGCCACGTTGCTGCGCCGCAGTATTTATTGCTAAATGTATGAATACAAAATACTAATTGTAAATGTTGTTGATCACTGTTCTTTTCTGTTATAACACCATTTTTTTCCAAACTTGCAAAGGTGGCCGGACACTTTTGAGAAGATGCGTTTTCTTTAGCAATTAATTTTGTCAATTAAATTTATTAATTTTTAATTTTTATTCCATAAATAAGTTCTTAACTGTTATGTCAATAAAGTGTATAAGTATCACTTTGAGATTCCTCTTCATATGGATATACTTACAAATTAACCAAAAATTTTATGCTGGCCGGAAACTTTTGACCGCCACTGTATATAACTTCACGTATGGCGGTTGAATGTGGAGTAATATATCACAATCATAAATATTTATGTGTGTTTGTGTATCGGTAAAGATAATAATTCTATAATTAATAGAAGACTACTCACACCAATCATTAGCATTTAGTAGTTATGGCTAAAATCTTTTAATTTTATTGCATATGCATGTACATGATTATTCGCACATGTTCTAAAATCTGTTATACATGTATTTGATAATTATACATGGTGGTCAGAATATTTTTTTAGGATAATACTATTGTTGTAAAATTATGATTACGTTGTTGCCCAAATCTTTATAATAAACATTCTAAATCTGAGTAATCGAAATTTAATGCATACTTTAAAATAAAAATTCTATAAATCAACTTCATCTGAATAATAAAACTCCAAATTGCTTTTATCCAAAATATTTTCCCGATAAAGTTTCTCGTGATACCTTAACACTCATTCGTGAATTCCTCTACCGGTAGCCGTCTATGTAAATTTTACATTCCAAATTTTACACACGCAGGGCCAAAGCTCAAGCAAGCGTATAATTTCTGATCAAGCAACACTTAGCCTGGCCTTCTACTCTAATAACCCCTCACCTTCCAACGCAAGCACACAAACTCCCGATGCTTTCTTAATGGCTCCCCCACCCTTGCCACGTTAAGAGAGGCAACGAAGCAAAAGAGCCCAAATGGTGGGATCAAAACGTCGTTAAGACAGTAATCTAATCACTCGGAAAATCCTGAGGCTAAATTAAAACCCTCCTACAGGGGTGCAACTTGAAGAAAAATATGCTTATAAAGCATGATTGGAGATTAATGCCTTGAAAACTTAAATTCAAATTGGTAAAGATTGGATCAAGAGCGCGATATTTTGAAAATTCTAAAAATCTAATAAACTGCAGATTAAGTTCTTATATTTATGTGTTTGTGGCTTTTATTGGGGAAGAGTGTACAATTGGTTCCGTTTAAATTAGTTTTCTAGTGTTTTCGGAAGACTTAGTCAAGAAATTGTTTAGGAGAACTGACTGTGAAAAAAGCGTTAAAAAAAAAAAAAAAAAAAAAAAAAAAAACTTTCGGTTAAAAATTACGAAGCTTTTGGAAATTATTAAAGAAGAAAATATTCCTATATCCGAAAAAAAAAAAAAAAATACTGTATTTTGCATAAATATTATATATTCACATTTTAAACATACTATAATATATTTTTATCTAAATAATATATGTAGGAATAATAATAAAACGATTAGTGTTTCTTTGTCAACCTTTTACGTACCTTTTTGTTAGCCTTGATGTGTTTTTTCTTTCGGGCAACTATTAAAGTGTCATCCCTAAAAAATAACGTTCCGTTACATAAGCCAGCCGTAAAATGAAGCAGATGTATCATTGTACGGTTAAATACTGATAATATCTACTGCAATTTTTTTAACTTCTAAACATCGCACATTTTCAATTTTTATACTTCTGTGTATGGGAAAAAATGTACTTTTAAATGCAATTTGTTTGAAATCTGCATAACAATTTATTTTTGAGATATTAATTTTTTTGTAGTTTTTAAAGCCATTTCTGTAAGGGTGGCAACTGGAGTATACTCCAGTTCTGTAGAAAGTAAAGGAAAAGTAGTCAGTTGATTACAATGTCTTTTTCTTGCCATTTTCTCATAAAAACTGAAAAAAAATTCTAATTAAAATACGTGCTATGCCAAGAATATCGTCTTCTATAAAAATGTATTTTAAAGTATATACGTGTGACTTTTTTTCTCCGCATTTACTTAATTCCTATCAAAAAGTAGAAAAAATGCAATTTTATTAATCCGCGTGTAATAACAGTTTCCGAATTTTGAAAAAATGTACATGAATGATTTCTGATGAAACATGGAGTTATTAGAAAACATATTTAATTTTCAGTATCCATATTAATGTTACAAACAAATGAAGGCTTATGAACCATTAGATATCCGATTTTTTGTCCAGTTTCTTGAATGACGACATCGCTTTTTGCTGGGTTTGTGTATTATTCCGCGATAGTGACGTCATATGCACACTTTTCTATATTTATGTTTTTTTTTTTTTTTTTTTTTTTTAAAGACTGGATCGTAATCTTCAGCGGATGCAAATTACGTCATTTATATAAACTAAAAGCGTGTATTTTAAGTCTTAAAAATGAAATATGTTTTGTACAATCTATATTTATATAGGCTTTTTTTTTTTTTTTTTTTTTTTTTTTTTTTTCATCGGAGACGACACTAAATTCTGAAAAATCAGAATTCCTGTTTTCTAGTTTAGTGATTTTTTCACATTCCCCTTAATATCTTAAATCTCTTTATTATGAACGAATATTGGAAAACTGGGCAGTAATACATTTTTAATAGTTCTTTTTATGATGATTTCCTTACTTTTAACTTACCGTATATTATGATTTTATCCCCATTGATATAATTTTTAGGTCTAAACAAACACCTATTCAATTATTTATAATGAAATAATGTCAATAAATAGCATACTTGAAATCGAAGTACTTACACTAGGAAATAGGAAATAAAAAAAATATATACATCATTTTTTTATGCCATTAACCCTTTATGTACTGAATTATCAATTCATGAAAATTTTATCTTCTAAAGCATTTTTTGTGAATTGTTTAAACTGGATTAGAAGATTTACATAATCATTTAATAAGTTTTAGAAGGCTTTTAGAAGGATTGAAGGATTTAGAAGTATTAATTAAATTTGAATTTGTAAGGGATTTTGTGCAATATTTATAACCCCACTCAAATCTTTTATTTTAAATATATTTCTTAGTATTTTGCTGAATTAGGAAATGTACAAATATAATGTTCTTACAATAGAAATATAGAAATATTTCCGAATTGAACCCCCCCCCCCCCCTCCCTCCCAACGACAAGAAAGCTGAAAAGATACAAAGGCAAAAGAAAACATCCTTTCAAAAATATTTTTGCTTTGTGCAACCAATAATGCTTTTGGAACAAGATAAAGTAATGTATCTATAACTTATTCTAAACTGTATTACAACTAATCGATGTATTAAATGAATTTTATAACAAGTTATTTTAATGGTACTTATAAGTACCGTCAATATATAAAGGGTTAAACTTATTTAAGACAATAGTAAAAAAGCTCTGAAGATCTTGAAGATAAATAAAACCCGCCTACACAGGTGAAAATTGATTTAAAAAAAAGTTTATAAAGAATGTATTAGATATCAATGCTTTGAAATTTTAAATTCGAATTTCTATGGATTGGATAAAGACCACAATATTTTAATAATTCTAAATGTCTAATAAACTGCATATTAAGTTTTTATATTTACACAATTGTAGTTTTTTATTGATAAAAAGTAATGCATCGGCTTCGTTAAGTTTTGTGCATCGTCATTTAACCCCTTGGGGACGAGCGTCATATATACGTGACGCATAAGGTATTCAGAAACTTTGATTATTCCCACCAGTTATTTTTTATTGTAAATTTTGGCTTATTGAATCAGGGCATTTTCCCGATTAAAGTAGACAAAAATTTCTGTTTTGAAAAACAGGTGATAAAAAATTAAAAATCCTGCAAAAGATGCTCGTCGCAAAGGGGTTAATTTAGTTTTCTAGTGCTTTTCAAAGAGATAAATAGAGAATTGTTTTTTTAAGCATCTGACAGTGAGAGGAAAAAATAAGTAACAGTTCCTAAGCTTTTAGATAACTGCCCACTATTTCTTTTTTAAAAAGAAGAAAAAAAAACAAAGAAATAAAGAAAAGAAAAGAAAAAAATCTTTCCATGCCTGAAATTTTCTGTACGATGATTCGAATTTAGCATTTTAACAACGAATTAATGCATTTTTATTGAATAATAATTGTGGCAATTAAGCAAAAAAAAAAAATATTTAATTGCGTTTTGGTATTTCTTTCGTATCCCTTCATTACGATTAAACATTGAAGAATTGGTGCAAGTAGCGGGCTTTCAACCTACATTTTTATGGCGATTTCTTTTTCCCTTTTACTTATTGTACATATGAATTTGTCTCCATTGATAAAAAAGGTAGCGCAATAAATTATAGTTGGACTGTTGATAGCAAAAATATGGAGCGAGTTAATTTGGTAATCTCAGTTTAAGTGTTTTACATGTATCAGAAAAACAATGCTTTGGAATGTTTATGAAAATGAATTTTTTTTTTTTAATGAGTTAAATGTGACATCATTTGTTTCTCTATTTATCTCCTATTTTATATATATTTTATGATTGCCTCCATCTTACACAATACTTTAACTTTATTATTATTTTTCTTTTTACAGTCATTGTACAGTTATAACAGTTAAAATTTACCGTTACAGGGTTCAGTTTTAACCGTGACCTGTCATGAAGAAAATATAATGTAAGATTCAGATTACTTTATTTATCTTAAATTCTATAAGACATTTGCACAAATTTGCAACGTGTATATTTTTTTACTTTACATTAAATGCAGTTATTTTATCTATCTTCTTTAATAGACAACATCTATCCCATCTAACTGAAAAAGATTCGGCATGTATTATTCTGTCATTGCTAAAACAACTGGAAAATTATACCTACGTATTTCTGCTTTTAATATAATCTCAGTACTTTTCACCTATGGATCTCTATGCACACTGTAAAATATTGCCGCAAAATTATTACAATAATACTTTTACTTGCTTTATTATAAACTCAACATTTTTTGGGGCACATCGTGATACATTTTACACTTCTTACCTGATGTTTATCTCTCTTATTATACTGATACACCAATAAGATAAATAAAGTATGAGGAGCGATCTTGCAAGATTACAATATAACATTGTGTCAGAGAAAAGGTAACCCAACACACTGGTGTTGTTACCAGCCTAATCACTGTAAATCTGGCATGCAAGAAACGCACGACCAAGTTTCAAATGATATTAATATCGTGAGTTAAAGTTTTATTCGCTTACGTTCTCTTTCCCCATTTTTCAGATTTGGAAAGTATTTTTTTTTTTTTTTTTATGTAACTCAATAAACAGAGAACTCAGTTATCCGATATTTCAATCAAAAATAATTTAGCTATCCGCCCACGATGAATTAGAATTCTTTTTGCATGACAGACATACTACTATACAAATCAACGTAGTGTTCCCAAATAAATTACAGCTTTATCTAGGCTATGTTTTCTGCATGCCAGATGGGAGAGTATACCAAGAAAAGATCAAAAGACAAAAGGAATGCCTGAAAATAAACGTTTTTCCGCAAGGAAAGAGCTACAGCAAATAGTCTGTCTAACTAACGTGCAAACTCGCTGTTATGTCAGGTTTGTTTTTGTAGATTTTGATGGATGCGAAGAATTGGATAAGAAAGTTGTTGTCTGAAAGTGCTATTTTTGTACCGTCTTAACCCTCTTGTTTGGAATTTAACAAAGATCTCCCCTTAGACTAGTAACCTAAGTATCACTTGGGAAAAAAAATCACTTTGAAGATAAAGGACTCTCTGGGATCGCTTTCTCTTTACAGCCGAGTTTTTTCAACTTTTTTTTTTTTTTTTTTTTTTTTTTTTTTTTGTCTCACGGTACACTTAAAAAAAATAAAAAATAGTGAAAAAATAAATAAAAGAAGAATAACATACATATATATATCTTCTGATTTATTAATAAATTAATTTAAAAAATGCGCAATGAGATAAAGAATTTAATATAATTTGTATTGAAAAAGATAGCAATTGAATAATTAAAAAACTTACCTACATTTATTTATTTTTCTGCTTAACACAATTTAACATTCAATTTTTAAGTCTTCATAAAACAGAATATTCTTAAATCTCCTTCCTAAAATAGATAGCTGCGAATGATTTTTGGTTTGAAAATTTCATAGCAGGGACGGGGGGGGGGGGGGTGAGAGACTTTGTACAAATACATCTTTGAAAATAGAAAAAGAATTGTCTATTAGTTTTATGTTATTTTATTTACATATTTGTTTATATTGTCGCTTTTTTTTTTTTTTTTTTTGCAATATTTGAAAATTTAATCTTGAGAAATACTAATTTTGGCGGTATACCTTAAGTTCCTCACACGTCACACCAACATACGGTTTTCAACGGTCATTTCATACGGTCATATGGTCATACGGTTTTCAACGGTCATTTCAACATACGGTTGAAAATCGCTGCTCTACAGATGAAAAGAAAAAAAATTTGAATTTTCTAGGCATGAGAAAAGAGGGTTTCTTTGTCGGATATTCAATACAGTGTGATTTAATGGTATTATATATTAAAAAATACGTCAGTATCAGATATGATGTTGCACCTCGTAGATTGAAATTTGTTTTAGAATTATATATGAAACATTCCGTATTATCATTAAAATAAAAATATAATATCCTAAAAGTGGTTACAGTAAACATAAAGACTGAAACGACCTTTTAATAGACAGACTTACTAGTTTCGTACACACAAAAGGTAACATTGTCAAAATCAGTAATGATAAAAATATATATATGAACTTCAATTTCATTTTTCAAATTTTTTGCAAATGCAGTTATTTTATCATTACCGATCTTGAGAGTGTTTCCGGTTGTATGTACGAAACAAGTAGCTCTGCTTATTAAAAGGAGTTTTAAGCCTTTATGTTTACTGTAATCACTTTTCGCATATATATATACATATTTTTTAATGGAATTTATTTATTTATTTGATCATGATATTCAGTTTCATTGGCAGAAAAATGTCGTTTCTAATAATTCTTACTAAATAAAAATAACAGAGCCTTTAACACCAGTTAAACCATTGGCAAAAACTGAAACATTTTCTTTTATAAAAATATCATCAAATTCGTCAGTGGAATGGAATGAGCCGATTGAAATTGATTTTTTAAATAAGCAATTAGATAATTGTTTTATTTCTGTATTCATGAAACTAAATAAATCCAAATAATAATAACAATAAAAAAAATAACAGAATTTAGTTGTACACATCAATAACGAGCAAGAGCAAAATTTGATTGTACATTTGTACGCAAAAAAGTAATTATTACATTATTATCATTATTTTATTTTATTTTTTTTTAGCAAGTATGCAGATTCTCAATTATTTTTTATCCGCTCACAATTGTAATATCTGTGGTAAGGGTAAAATACCACCAACTTCTGAAATGCAATTATTTCCCTTTCTGTTCATAAAGTAGATTCTAAAATTTCTCAAAATGGGGAATAACTAAATATGTGTTCTCAAATTGTAAGCAATTTCAACTTGATCTACAATTAAAAAAAAAAAAAATCGTCGTGATCATGAACATAATTAGAAGAAACAAAATTAAAACTGCAGCAGGGTGGCAACAGACTAGGGAAACACAGTAGAAAAAGCTTAAATAACAGTATTTTTTAATAGAAAAACTGTGATATCGCGCGATTAAATAAAGCGAATTTTTCTATAAGGCAATACTGGTAATTTCGCTATTTTTTGACGGTGTTTTTACCTGATCTGTCGCCACACTGTGCAGTGTGTGGATACAATGTAAAAAAAAAAAAAAAAAAAAAAAAAAAAAAAAAAAAAAAAAAAAAAAAAAAGTAAACTGTTGTTAGGAAAAAACTCTCATCCAGGAAAATAGAAAAAATAAATTATGATTTTCCCGTAAAATTAACAGATTTCGTTTTTCCGCCTGTAAAAGTTAAAAAAACCCTTTTTTTTTAAATTTCCAGTATTATAAGCAAATGCCTTGAAACTTTAAATGGCATTCAATTTGGGAAATTTTTAGAAAAAAAAATAATGTCTTCAAAGCTCTGTTGAACTCATCTAAATTTCATATACGTCTGTGTCTGTTATTTTAAGGTTGTTGGTCAGTGAGATCTCAAATTCCCTTCACTAATGCTAAACCTAATGGGAGCATTATGCCTTCGAATTTTTGAAATATCTCCCCAGGAAATTAATATTTTTAATTATTTTTCCTTCGTATTCTTCTTAAAACATGTCTCCTTTTCTGTTATTTGCAAAATATGTCTAAAATATTACTTAATTTTATGTGAAATGTTAAAATCGTACCCAGTTTCACAAAGATTTTAACACATAATATTATAAAATAAGTATGTTTTTTAGAAATATTTTGACAAGTAAAAAAAAATGAACAGTACACACAAAACAGTGTTAAAAATAGTAATCTCACGAAAAGACATTCGAATTCATTAAACACCCAAAGGTTTAACATTAACGATGGGAATGTCAGATCTCCCTAACGAAAAGCCTGAAGTGTAAATTTGTTTTTGGATAATCGTCTAGCTATAAAGTGTAATCTCAGTGAAATTTCCCTTTATGCTACTAAACATTTGTATTAAAAAAAAAGAAGAAGAAGAAGAGCAGAAGGCTTATTTCGTGTTGCCATTATTTTTGGAATTCATAATGGTCAGCAAAAAATATATTTATTGACGCATCATTATTAAGACTGCTCCAAAACTACCAACTTTCTGACGCATTATTTAATTAGTTTTAATTCTCAAACGCACGAAGATGGCAGGTTGTCTTATCTAGATGTAATAAGAAAAAAATTTTTGTTTGTAAATGGTCGCCATTTTGAAACAAGATGGCGGATGAAGCTGGCCAGCGAACTCGGTTGACAAATTCGTATGTACGATGTACACACCAAGTTACATCCAAATCGGTTTATAAATACACCTGTTATCGTGTGACAAAATTAAGATTGTTTCAAAATGTCAGCAACACTAGAAATTCAAAGTGCTATAACTCAGCAATTTTTTAAGATATAGACGAAACAAAAAATGCTCCAGAATCTTTGTATCAAGCTCAAACCCATAAGAAAAAAATCTTTTTCAGTTTCTAAGTATATTGTACCTCCTTTTATTTATTTATTTTTAAAATGGCCGCCAATTTGAAACAAGATGGCGGATGAAGCTGGCCAACGAACTCGGTCGAGATATTGATATGTACTATGCACATGCCTTATCACATCCAAATCGGTTCAAAATATGCGTAATATCGCGTAGCAAAGAATAGATCGTTTCATAATGTCAGCCATGCTAGAAATTCAAAGTGCTATAACTCAGCGATTTTGTAAGGTGTAGACAAAATAAAAAATGCTCCGGAATCTTTGTATCACGCTCAAACCCATAAGAAAAAAATCTTTTTCAATTTCTAAATTTTTTGTACCTTATTTTAAATTTTACTTTATTTTTTTAAATTTTAAATGGCCGCCATTTTAAAACAAAATGGGGGATGAAGCTGGCCAACGAACTCGGTCGAGACATTGGTATGTACTATGTACACACCAAGTTATATCCAAATCGGTTCATAAATAGGAGAGTTACAGTGTGACAAAGATCATATCCAAATGTATTTACATTAGAATTGATCATTCAGTTCACTATATTTATATGTTTGTTTGTTGTCCCTCCCATCTAAAATTATTATCACTCTCTCTTACCTTTTTTTTTTTTTTTTTCAACCTATTGTTTATTTCAAATTTAGCCTTTTATTTAAGTTTTTCTTTATCTCAATATTCCTCATTGCTTTTTAAATTTTCACATTTATTTACATAATACAAGGCTAAATTTTACTATCTCAAATATTTCTCATCTTTTTAAATGTTATTTATAATCTCCTTTTTTATATTACAATTTTTTGTCTTTAAAACGTTAATTTAATCAATTGCCCTTTTATTTATTTTTATATAATTCTTTATTTTTTTATTTATTCACTTCTTTATTTGTATTAATTTAATCATTTTCTTTATTTTATTTTGTATTCACTCAGTACTTATTAAGTTTATTCCTATTTTTTCATTCTAATTTAACTAAAAGTTAATCTAAGTCTTTTCTTGATTTCTTCAATCATTTTCATTCCTTTTATTTATTTATTTTTTGGGGGGCTTAAGATGGCAACACTAAACATTATTGTTATTAATCCAGTTCCAATTTACATTTTTCCTTTCTAACACCAGATGGCAGCACAGTTATGGGTTTCACTCAGATGCTCAACTGTAGATCACATGTTAAAATAGTCTTAACTTTGTTTTCCATGCTGATATGCAGCAGTTTTGACTCTTAGTATGTCATTCAGGTATTGTGCTCTAATAATTTTTAATATCCTGTATGAGGTGTATTTTTCTTTGGATCTCTTAGCTTTTTATTATCTATTTTCTGTAATGTTTGCGTTATAAGGAGCTAAATTTTGTTATTTTAGGCTTAATGCCCACAAAATTGAATGAAATAACGCATCTTCTATGAATGAACTCACAAGCTTCTCTGACGATTTTGTGAGTCATTCATAGTTTCTTATTTTACATACTGGTTTCCTGTGTTCATTTCTAAATCATCTTCAGAACTTTATCAATTTCTTCATATATTTGTGATTTCAAATTTATTATATATATATATATATATATATATCACATTTGAACGGATGGTGGTTGCGGGGTCTGGGGGTCATGATCGGTGAAAATATACCAAAATTTTTCGGAATAGCGTTCCTCCGAATGGCTGCAATATGTAGCTTTTTGTAATGAAAGCTACCTAAAAATGAGTGAGAAAGTTTCGCGCTGTTGAGCGAAGAAATTATTATTATTGTTATTATTATTATTATTAGATTTTTATTTTTAAATTGTTCATCAATAAATAAGAAAGATACTAACGAATTTTAGAAAAAAATAATTGTTTCTAACCGGACGCAATAAATAAATGCCAATGGCACTTTTCGCGCAAAGACTCTCAATTGATTTAGACAGATACACCTCACGATAATGCCCCGAGAAAATTGTTATCAACAGAAATGTTAAAAGCTAGAGGTATAAATGCGATGAATAGTAAATGAGTTCTCATTTGCATCGTATTCATTACTGCTTATTTGCATTTACTGAGAAAACCACAACAGTGAACAGTTAATAATTCGAAAGGTTTACTAATTAGTTTAAATTCATTGAATATCATTTTAATAAATCAATAATAAAGTGCAATTCCATTTCGGATATCTAATAAGTGGTAAACAGAGTTCTATTTTAACTAAGCCCATGTAAAGCAGATGTAACCGACATCCACCCTGTTATTTGCGTGTACTTTAAACACGAGGAGATAATATATTGGAAATAAATTTGTTCTTTTACAGAATTTTTCATGTTTCTTTCTTACATTTTTTCCTTCTTTCTCCTTCATTTGTGTGTGTGTGTGTTTATGTAGCGAAACTATCGAATTCATTTTTTTTTTTCGAATCGGGAATGTTGAAACTATTCCTGCTTCTTTCTTTTTTTAACGCTTTCCAACAGAGTTGAAAAGGGTTTAATGATTTCGGTTTGTCTTTCTGCATTTTCCAGCTGAACTATATATATAGTACACCAAGAGGTTTTTGTAGAATATAAATAAGCCCATAAAAATACACGGCTATGCAAAGAACGGGATATATTGCCATTTATGGAATGAAACTTTTGAAAGTACGTTTTCAGTTATGTTGCGCATTATATACTATATTTAGTGATGAACT
The DNA here is from genome assembly GCA_963932465.1 of Maratus speciosus. NCBI lineage: Eukaryota > Metazoa > Arthropoda > Arachnida > Araneae > Salticidae > Maratus > Maratus speciosus. Next base: position 380,543,387 of record OZ010796.1, read on the forward strand.
ATATTTAGTACATCAAACGATTTTTGAAGAATATCAATAGCCCATAATATAATTTATTTTGGAATTCATAATGGTCAGCACAAAATATGTTTATTTATTGACGCATTATTATGACGCGTCAATAAATATATACATGGCCATGCAAAGAATAGGATACATTGCCGTTTATGGATGGTAACTTTGAAAGTACGTTTTCAGTTATGCATTTTTGTATACTATATTTAGGGATGAACTATATTTAGTACATCAAGAGATTTTTGCAGAATGTAAATAATCCCATGTACACGGCTATGCAAAGAACGCGATATACATTACCGTTTATGGATGATAATTTTTAAAAGTACGTGTCAGTTGTGTTGTGCATCCTCCCTCCCCCCTACGCTGAATTAAATTCTAGTTAAATCTGAGGAGCGTATAAGAATATACAGATCTATAATAGATCATATCGTGTATATATACATAATTGATCATATACAGGGCTGGACGAGACCTTTCCGGTTAACACGTTCACGCCGGCGCGGTGGGTCACACTCGACAGTCTCAGAGCTCAAAAGTCTCCGGCTTTTGGATACCAGTATTTTAATACAGAAAATGTTGTTTTATTTAATTAGAACAATTGGGCGATTTAAAGGAACAACATTTTCTCTAAAATAATAGTGGTGTGCAAAAAGCCGGAGACGTGACCTCTAAGAGTGTGACCCACCGCGCCGGCGTGAACGTTGTTAACAGGAGGTAATTGATAAACCCTTGTTTCACCTTTTTAAACATCGAAACTCCGTTGCACAATTGTGTAAGTATTGGAAGATGTTTCATAATCTATGCTTGATGCATGATTTTACTTTGTTGGTTTAACATTTCCTAACATCTTTGAAAAGCGTTTGCGACTTCGTTTTCAATGTCTGCTTATCTGTACGCTCTCTAACTTTTTAAAATGTACTTGTATTGCTTACGATATTGATATACGTTGTTGAAATTTACTATAGCAAGTTCCCTATTGGAAATGAAGTGTGTATTATCCATTGCTGGTTCACAGGGAGTCTCAAAATAATTTGAATACATTATCGTCTATGGTCGATAATTGTTTGATGTACATTTTTGAGATGTCACACAAATTCAACAATTACGAAACTGACATGCATTATAGATAGGCTTCATTGTGCGTTACAGGGACACACAAAAGTACTTGAGCGCATTACTCTATGGAGGCAATAAAAGTTTGAAAGCATTGGAACATGCTTTATGATATTGATATTGATAGTGATATACGTTATTGATGTGCTTGGTAATATTTCCCTTATAGAAAAAAGGAAGTGTAACAATTTGTTCTTTTACAGGTTCGCAAAAATAATTATGTTGCATTATTGTCTATCAGCAATAATTGCAGCAAACACGTTTTCAGATGTGTTAAGTGTTTTCAAACTTAACTCATTTCAGTATATTATGTGGTGTATATGAATTCTGCAGTTCTTCAGTTCTTCCCAAAATAATCCGAATTTACTTCTAACAATATAAGAACTACTGAAAGTAGGTTTTGAGTTTTGTTACGTGTTCTTAAATTCTAGTCTGATAATGTTTCATTTCTGAAATAAAATACTGCTAATATAGTATTTGATATTGACTAAATATAAAGAGTCAAATACTATATTTCTACTTCTATTGCATTTTAATCATTAAAAACACGACTATATAATGCATTCATAAATGATAAGAATTACATTCTTAGATTAGAATGTTTGTTCAATTAACAATTCTAAATCTGAAGATCCATTACAGCTTTGTTTTACATATAGTAATGCAGTTAAGTTACTCTCCACCAATTTCATATTTTTTCCCACTTTCATGGAAAGATTAAAAAAAAAGTGAAAATCAATACTTTGTTGAAATTTGAAAAATAAAATACTTTTTGAATCTTATTTAATGGCGCGGAGTTTAAGACATTAAGAGAATTTAAGACGTTTTTCTCTTTCTTAAATAACAAATGGTGCACCACAATTTACAAAATTAGCTTTTTGAACTGAAATTCTTTTGCTCCAAAGCCCTCTAAAATCTTTCCCGTCCCTAAACAATTTCGTTCCTTTCACTCCCACTAGTTGTTCGGACCTTTTCCTACAACCATTAATCTGAATTTGTTTTCAAGGACTCATCAAGCGGCGGGTGGAGAAAACATTCGTCTATTTCAAAGAATATTTGTTAAAACTAGATTACCATGTTTAAATGGAAATGCCCTCCAAATAACACTGATAACTGCATATAAGACAGTCTGTAATACAAAGCGTAGCTGCCAATACATATGTCTGCGTCACTGACCAAATTACATTGCACTTCCAACAATTCCAGTTATACTATCATATTTCACGCAAAACAAAGTTAGTTCTTATGCATTTCGCCAAAATGTCTTCATTATTGGTAAGATTATGAGCGAAATTCTGAAATAAGATAGTACTTAAGCAAAATGTATTGTTGACTAAAAGTGTGTAAGCAAACATGGTTTCAAACACAAAAATTATGCATTTTAACATGCATTATCACCCCTACACGTTTGTTCTGCTAATTTCGAAATGCCCTGTATTTTAACACTTTGTGCTACAAACACGCGATTATAAACGATCCTCTAGCGCGTCAACGTTGAAATAAAATAATCCTTTTAAATATTTGACGTTATCTAAACATGAAAAAAAAAATAAAGACTGATAAAAAATATTATCTTAATTCCATTTATTGTATTTTCAGTCCTAACATGCACGATTATTTTACACATTCATATAATGAGAAGAATTATAGTGAAATTTTTGTCCAATTAATAATTCTAATTCTAGTGACCCATTATAGCTTTTTAACTTTATAGAATTGCAGTTAAAAATGCTCTACAGCATTTTTATCTTTTCCACTTTCAACGGAAGATTTTTCTTTTTTTTTAAGTGAAAATCAATTCTTTTTTTAAGTTTCAAAAATAAAATACCCTTTAAATCTTATTTATTTACCCCGAGTATCATTTAGGACATTTGTTTCTTTCTTGAATAACAAATCACACACCACAGTTTACAAAATTAGTTTTTCGAGCTGGGATGCTTTTGCTCCAAAGCCCTCTAAAATGCTTTTCTGCTGTACCAGCATTTTCCTGTTCCTAAACAATGCCGTTCCCCGCACTCCCAATAGTTGTCCGGACTTTTTTCCAGAACCATTAATCCGAATTTGTTTTGAAGGGCTCTGCGAGCGGCGGGTGCAGAGAAGATTCATCGATTTCACAGCATTCGTTGTTGAAACTATAGATTACTGCGTTTTAATGAAGAAGTTGTGAAACTAATGACGCGGTCACCTAATAATTTTGTGAGTGATTTGGAGCTCCACTGTAGCGAGGTGAACAGCGTGAAGCATTTCATAAATTATTCTGTCGAAAAGTTTTGGAGCAACCGTTTTTGAATTTTGATGCGGCGGGAAAAATCCATCTTCATCTTTAAATTTTATCTATTTATTTATTTATTCAATTTGGGCAGTGCTTTAGTTGTTGGTAATCATTATGATGCATGATCGCTGACTAAAGAGCTTTAGTTTGACGTAGTTTTTAAGTAAACACAATGAAGTTTGCCGGTGTCATCATTTAAGCTTAAGAAAACAATATATTATCGGGAACACAATTATCTCTTTCCTGATTAAAAACTAAAATTACATTGTTAGCTCACAAAAACTATTCCTTGCGCCAATTATGTGGAGGGATAGTAAAAGCTTGTTTTAGAAATAAAATTGCAAGTTTAGAGAAAGTTTTCGTTTATCTACAGAAAATTTTTGTAGTTTTTTTTTTTTTTTTTTTTTTTTTTTTTATCATCTATAAAAGAAAATTTTCTGTTTGTCAACATTTTTAGATTTTTTATTTTTTATTTCTTTGTTTTCTTGTTTACTTATTCATATTTTATTTTATTATTGCAGTAGAATTTTTATTTCCATCATCTGTACAAGAGAAATAAATATGCTGATGATTTTAAATAAAAACGTCTTATTTAAATTAGTGAAACAAAAGAAAACTCCGCGGGAAAATAAAAATTGAAAAGGAAATCGATCGAAGGCTGAGATTAGAAAAGAAAAGAAAACAGAAATGGAAAAAAAGTCTATAATAAATTCGCGGCACAAAGAGGTAAAGTACGTGTTTGCGAACCCCAGTCCTGGTTACTGAATTCTGAAGATATTGAAGCTCCAGAACAATGCAAAATGAATTAAACAAAACTTAAAATAACTGAAATCCCTAATTTGTATCCCTAAGTAATTGGATAACTACTGAAAAATCCGGAGTGCGGCATATTTGATTGACCAGGAATTACTTTTTGACGCAAGCCTTTAAAATAGCTGCAGCAGGAGAAATAGTGCATGCATGCAAGCTTATTATTCCTCAGCGATGAGTTGTTATGTAAGTCACGTGATTTTAGACGAGCACATTCATTAATAAAGTAACAACCACAATATAATTTTTCATTATAGACAGGGTGTTTAAAAAAATACATACACAAGTTATTCGATAATAGCTGGCATGTTCTTCCTTTCCTTTCACGCCGAGATCATCCACAAAAATCCCTGGTCATCAATCCTGGTCAAATCTATATTGGCATGCGCGACTCGCAAGCTGTGAAGCTAAATATCACATTTTAAATTATAATAGCATTTTAAAGCGCCTACAGTTCAAAGCAACATTCAAAGACTAATTCTTGCTCTCACTGACGATTATCCGGACCGAAGAACTACAGTGTTTTTTTTTGTTGTTGTTGTTGTTTTTAAACATCCTGCCGTACTTTTTCTTGACCACCTAAGTCTTATACTTTCTTAATTTTAAATTAATCACACTGAATGTTAAAAATATCAAGCGATTTGGCATTTTCCCAAATAAGTCACAAAGTTCCTTGGTAGGGAGTCAAACCAAAGACTTTTTGCATAAATTGCTAACGCACAGCCTATTGGAGCGACAACCGGCAGACACCATTCACTCAGACAACCTATATGGCAATAGAATTACGCATCCATCGTGTAATGGAGTTCCATTACCATCGGTATATTCTGTTGAGCTGTCTACATAGCAGACCGCATGCTATTGCCAAATAGGTTGTTTGAGTGAATTGTGTAGGCCGGTTGTCAGTCGAGGTACTTCAATAAGCAGGGTCTTGGCAATTTAAGTGAAAGATCTTGGATTCGACTACCGGCCTTGACGTCTATGTTTTAGTTAGTCACATTCTTCTCTCTCAGCACAATGAACTCAACCAAGTCAAAACTCTGCCAGAGTACGTCGATGTAGCACAGTTCTATTGATGTAGTACTGTTCTACGTGACATATTTTATAACAGAAGTTTTCACTTAAACATTTCACTTAAACACTTGCTAGTCTTCCGGTTTTCTACCGGTTAGTTATATAAACATATTTTGAAACAAAAAAGTTTATTTAAAAAAATGGTTTTGTTTGTATGTGATTATTATCTTCTTTTATTTAATAAATTCATGTTTTATTATACTTAAAAAAAAGGAAGGTTAGCAGCTTTTGGATGAGATAGAGCGATTGCTAAATCTTTTTTAGTATTCTTATAAGGAAGTAAACTTGTCTGTACAAAAAATAAAACTAATGAAATAATTAACCCCTTGGGGATTAGAGACTGGTATACGTGCCCCTTAAAGTGCACAGATTCCTTCATTACTCTCACCAGTTATTTTTTATTGCAAAGTTTGCCTTATATAATCAGAGCATAATCGGGATTCAATTACAGAAAATTTTCTGTTTTGAAAAACTGGTGGTAAAAGATTAAAAATTAAACAAAGAGCTCTCGTCGCGAAGGGGGATACCATGAAAATGAAAGAAAAAAAATAAGGATAAGTATTTTAAATTTAGAAGATAAAAGCTATCCGCATTGTCATTTTGAAAACGAAATATATAAATCAAATTTGATGTAAAAGTAATACTTTTATATATATATATATATATATATATAGATATTAAATTTAACTTTACTTACGAATTTGATGCTGCATTTCAAAGCACACATTTTAAAATATTGAATCAAATTCGTTTAAAAGTTTCGATTAAAATTTTTGTATTGAAATATTTTTGAGCAGTTCAATATCGAAATGGCCTTTTTAAGCAAATTTTATTCGCAAAAAATTGTTTTAAATTGATTTCCAATCTATCTTTGCTTTTCGTTTTCTTTTTATGATTATTGGTATTCAACTAATGGAAACAAGATGTTTTTTTTTTTTTTTTTTTCAAACCGCTGATATACAATACAGTTAGATAGTGCAATCAATATTTTAAGAAAACTATAAATTATAATTAATGCCAAACCGTGTTTTTTCTTTAATTCTAATTTAGGATTTATTTTTTATAGCAAGAACAATATTCTTTAATTAGAAAAAGTAAATGATTTTTTTTTTTTACTTCATTGAATTCAACCTTAAGGCTGCTAGTCACTCAGCTTCCGAATTCCCCTCACTAATGTTAAGTTTATGGGCGTTTGATGCATTCGTATATTTAAAATATCTCCTCGGGAAATTAATATTGTTAACATTTTTAATATATACTTTTCTTAAAGGATGTCCCTTTGTTTCTTCGTTCTCGAAATGTTTCAAAAGTATACATTTCATTTTACATGAAGTCTTAAAATCTTACTTACAGTTCGACAGTTTTTAACACATAAAATACTAAATTAAGCATAGATTTTAGAAATATTGTGAGAACTAAGAAAAAAAGAAACATCCTGTAAGAAGAATACAAAGAAAGAAGCAATTAAAAACATTAATTTGCCAAGGAGATATTTTAAATATGCGCATGCATCACACGCCCATAGACTGAGCCTTAGTGAGAGGAATTCAGAAGCTGAGTGACTAGCAGCCTTAACCCTCCTCGCTGCGCAACCCGAGATTTCCTCGGGCAACGTAAAAGTAGCAAAATTTGCGCAACCCGATATTTTCTCGGGGATTAATTTTTTTTCCGCTGGCGACTATTTTTTAATTCAACTCGGACCACTTTTTAAATACAAAAAATTCCATATAGACTAATCAGGGTATATTCCCCATTAAATTAGGCAAACAATTCTGTTTAGAAAAACCAGTGGCAAAAGATTAAAAATTCTGTAAAAGACGCTCGTCGCGAAGTGGTTAAATGCCAATATTTGAACCTATTTTGATAAAACAAGTACGCAGCGAGAGAGTTAAGAGATATGTCACGGAATAAAAATCCAATTTATACAGGGTTTGAGGGGTCGGGCGCTATAGCACATACAATATAATAAGCGGGAATGTAAAATGAACTCTCAATAGCAAATGAAAATCTGGTATAAAAATTTAAAAGTTCTAGGCTCATGCAATATAAGCTAGAAATTTAAAAATGAACCTCCTATACAAAATAAATAATAAATATTAAAAAGCAAATAGGAAAACAAACGTTTTGCTAATTTATGGCACAGTAATTTTTGGCAAGTTTACTGCTCATATTGCATATTATTGATCATTATCATATTCTTCTTCAAAGGAAGGCCAAATAACGATACAAACTCTTTTCAAGCAACTTAATGTTTAATAATGCCAGATGTTGCGATTGAGAAGGTAATTTTTACATCTTCCGTTATTAGAATACACTTTCACCAGTACTTTTCTTTTTAATGTAAATTGATTTTTTATACGTTCAAAGACTCCTTTGTTAGCCTTACATTATTGTTATCTCAAATGACTCATTTTTCGACATGACAATGCGATTTTCAAATAATGTTTCCAGCAAAATCACAAAATCTATGCATAATTCTGTAAATAGAGATCTCGCAAACTGTATATGTGTTAGGGCCTAAAGTTCAGCGACAAATTTGTAGAATGTCATCGAATTATAGAAAAAAAAAAGGCATATTGCACTCTCTGAAACAATAAATATTCGCCTGCACAGACGAGACTATCTGAAAATAATAAGATATATTTTGACTGACAAAATAAATAAATAAATAAATAAATAATAATAGAAATAATAATAATGGTAGAAGATAGATCCATTTTGCAATCTTAAGCTCTCATGTTTGGAGATATATATAAAAAAAAACCTGAGCTGAAAAAACACTTTTCTAAAAACAAAAGGAACAGACGTAAGTTATTGCCAACGTAGCATCTTAATAAAAATAGCACCCTACCGCAATTTCTGTATAGTATAAATTTGGTTAATCAGTGACAGGCATTCCGTGATTTAAATAAAGCAAAATTACATATCTGAACAGATGATACCGTTTTTTTCTTCTAGCTTATATTATGTCGAAATTTTTGCTTCAAATTTGCATTTGGGCTCATTCTGATTTGATAAGATTGCATTTCGAAAGTTTAAAAAAAATTCATGATTTTCGTAAAGAAAACGTCTCGCACCCACAGGAAAATATTTTGGCCAGTACAAGCAATTATTTATCATATCCATCGGGCAAATTTGGGAAGACTGAGCAGATGTTTTTTTTTTTTTTTTTTTTTTTTCCCTAGCTTTTATTATGTTTTTGGTGTTTTCTTTTTCTTATTGTCGAATTCCAAACTTTTCTTTAAGGGTGTTCTCAAATCCAAAAGGACAACTTTCTGACATAAGTTTTAAATTATTTTTGTTCGAAAATGTATGAAACTAGCTGCTGTTGTTGTTCAGAAGCTATGCCATCGAGCTGTTTTTTCCATTTTTTGCAAAAGCAATAGATCTTTCAGAAGATAGGGTCAAAGTAGACGTTTTGAACCGTATTTCCGCGCGAAAGAAGAAAAATCACTTAAGAGCGGGCGAAAAACGGGTTTATCACGTGATCGAAATTGTTTATAACTTAATGGGTAATTGATCGTTCAAAAAAGGAGTAAAACAGTCCGATTCCAAATCGCTTCCATGGCCAGGCTTTCCAATTTTATATCTTTCCGTTAAAAAATGAATTTGTAAATGTGTCAGAACGTTTTGCGCTTGTTGAGCAGAGCAGTTAAGAACAGCCTTAAATTTGAATTTGACATGAAGGTGTTTAAAATGTGGACACGAGCAATAGGGAAGAGAAATCGCCATTGCCCCTCCTTGGATTTTGACATTTAATTCACAGAATTTTCTTTTTCTCAAATGATTTTGAAAAATAAAAAGTAGAAATAATTAATTACTCTTAACTCACTTACAATAATAAAACATTGAGAGAAAAATGAATTAGAGATTTTGCGCCGTGGAGGGGGGGGGGATCCGCCCTCCTGAAACCACCGTGATAAGCAATTTTTGGTGCAGTTGTCCTTTTACTAAAATTTGCCTTAAACGGGGGATTCAGGTGAGGCAGACCCTACCCCGACGAACTATTTCAATCCCCCATTTCGTCAAAAAAAAAAAAAAAAAAAAAAAAAAAAAAAAAAAAAAAAAAATGCCGGTAGAGTTTTTTAATGTAATTTTAATTATTTCTTATTTGTTACATTTTTGTGTTTTTTTACGATGATATGTTTAAACATTATCTTGCACCAAGGATTTTGTAAAAAAAATTCTTACTTTAGTTTTTTTTTTTTTTTTTTAAGTTTACATTCTTCATTTTAAAAATGAAGTTGCGGACCTCAGACACTTGTGTTTGAAAACTTTCCTATTCCCTGGATTTCATTTTGTCAGCGCCCGAGACTAATAAATCAGATTATAAAATTTAACTCGCCAAAGAAGCAAATAAAACGTAATAAGCCATTTAAAAAAAGCCTCACGTCCAAACCGCAGAAAAACATTACAATATAATACAAGACTATGAATTACTGTAAATTATTTTATTGTTAAAAAAGCACTTCATAAATGAAGAGGCACGTGCTGTATAGTGTGTCTAACGTAGAGATTCTAATCTAAACAGTTCATTATCTTTCCTCTCTGTTGTCTGATCATATTTTATTAGTTATAAATTTCTCTTCTTTTTTTTCAGGCTTCTGCAACGATCTGCTGCTGTGTAGCCTCCGAAGTAACAGGAAACAAGCCATCTTCTCTGTTTCTCTGATGTGATACGTGCAGCGCCATCTGTGGGAAGAAAGATGAAACTTTTAATTTCAAAATGTTGATAATCAAAATGAAACTCTTGGAGATGAAAATTAAAAGTAAATAAAATAAATTTTATACAAAACCGAAGTTGTATATACTTCACGAAACATATGACATTTATTTTTTTTAACTCTGATCATTGAAAAAAAAAACTGATAATTCGATCGTTTGATGTCAACAAATAAAATCTGATAAACATTAAAATAAAAATTATTACAAGACGCTAAGAAAGTTCCGTAAGGGATACTAAAAAAAAAAAATAAATAAATAAATAAAAATAAAATAAATCTCGCTCAACAATAGGAATCTTTATGACACATTCTCTGGAGTCATTTTTATACATAAAATCATGAAATGTGCAAGCGTAAATACTCAAGTGAACTGGGATCAAATAGCGTTTTTGCAATTTCGATAATAGGGTTCGTACGCATCAATTGATTCAGGGGATTTTAGGATTAGGAGTTTTAGTACCAGAAATTTTGTAAAGTAATGGTCGCTATATTTGAAAATAGAATTGTTTTTCATTAAATAAGGCAAATATTTCTTTACAAAAATTCTGATAAAAGGTGCTTTGAAAGTCCTTGAAACGTACGAACCCTGGATAAATATATGTATACTACATCTTGAGTTATAATCCATTTTTTGTCTCAAGACGCCATTTATGACAGTCACGTTCCGAAAACTGGCTTGAAACGCAAAATTACGTACATTTCTGAAAGGCAATTTTTTATCGAAAACTCAAAATGCAATTCGATAAGTTTATGAATAGGAACACCGGCATCTTTGATGCTTTTATGAATAAAAACAGCTACGTGAATCTGTGAAGTGTTGGTGTTATTTATGACGGTCAATTATCTGTTCGAGGGATTTATGCCCTCCGTGGGGCAGGGCCCGACTTAGGACATGGGGGTGGGGGCCCTCTTCGGAAATGGGGGGGCCCCTCTTCTATCTATCTATAGAATTATTTTGCGAATAATGTGGAAGTGGCTAGTACTAAACTTCATACATATTGTATGGATGCATAAATTTTTTCCCAGTACTGCTCACATCTGTATTCAGGATACCACAAAATGATGGTCACAACTTTAAGAAACAATACTAGTAGGATAATAGTGGAAAAAATGATAGAATGGTTGACACGAGTATCTTTTTGCAAACTTTTAGTTTGCTTATCTACTTACGTTATAAGATGTCTAAAAGAAAATATCCCAAATTGATCATAATTAATGGTTTTAACTTGCCACATTGTGAGGAAAACGCAAATAAAGAATTTCTTTTGAAAACAATAGAATATATCTAGGTTATAATTAATATAATCTTAGTTATCATTATAAAATTATAATTATTTGTTTTCTAATCATATAGTTTGTTTTTTGCATGGGTGCAGGGAGTAGTGGAAGTAGAGAGGGGAAGGTGGGCCGCACTTCTTCCTAAATGTTTGAAAATATATGACTTTAGGTCACTTTTGGCTAATTTTAATAATTTTGCACCTTTTAATGAAAATCCTGATTACTCTCATGGGGCCCCCTAAGAGGGGGGCCCGGGGCAGCTGCCCCGCATGCCCCTGCATAAGTCGGGCCCTGCGTGGGGGGTCTTTCTAAGGGAACCTAACCCGTATTTACGCAAGGTTTCCCAAGATTTGAAGAAAACCACGAAATCTCCGAAAGGTTTGGCCGACGGCTGCGATTGGTTTCGAACCCAGCACCTCCCGTCTACCAGCTTCGAGAGTAGAACCTCTCAGCCACTTGTGGGGCAAAGCTGTCAGAAAGTAGTCTTTATTGGGTTTTGCAACATACGAAGTGGTTGTTTGCCTACTAAGCAGAATGAGCAAAGGAAGATGTGGCGGGTGCTATTTACTAAGACCCCCACTCATAGAAGCCCTGTAAAGGAAACCTTTAAAGTAGTTCTGGAATCCAAAGGGGCTACTTTCTGACGCATTTTTTAATTCATTTTTGTTCGAAAATGCATGAAATTGGCAGGTGTAATTCAGAAACTATGTAATCGAAAGACGTTTTACATTTTTGGGGAAACGTAAAGGATTTTTCCGAAAATACATTAAAAGTTGACGTTTTGAACCGCATTTCCAGAGGAAAGGGGAAAAAGAGCAGCCAGAGAAAAGAGAATAAACCCTTGTCACGTGACCAAAATCGCTTTTAACTCGACAAGTATTTTATTTATCAAAAAAAAAAAAAAAAAAAGGAAAGCTTATTTCGATTCTAAATCGCTTCAATAGTAAAAAATATATAGTTGAATGTATGTGTCCGTTTCTGTATACATAAAAAAATAAAATTAAAAAGAGATAGCAATATAGATTATCTTTCCATAATTGCGTGAAAACATGGATTTATTTTCTCTCATTTCGGGTTTAAGTGCGTACAGGATAAGGTTCCGGTCAAATTTCGGGTTGACGAAAATAATTTCGGTTTCCGATCAACGAAGATATTATCTATAGTGTACAGAACATAGTTAACAATAACTTTTAATTCAAGACTTTATATATATATACATATATATATATATATATATATATATATATATATATATATATATGAAAGGATAAAAAACCCTTTTAAATTCAAAATTTCAAAAATTTAATCCGAAGTTTTCGTCCTAACTTTAAATCTCAATCTAAAACCAGTTTTACCCCTTGTAACTTTGTTTCCCAGCAATACATCTTAAAAAGATATCATCCAGATATCATTTTCGGACGATCTTTAAGAGTAAACTTGCTGACGTTCGGAATATTCTCATTCAGTTGTGGTTAGTTCATCCCCGGGCGAGCCAAGCCTAACTCTGGCATCTGATCCCGGACAGTCAATCAAAAGCTAATCAGCCAATTAAAGAAATGTTCCTCCCAAATTTACAACTATGCCATCTGCTGGAAAATATGTTAAACCCCAAGATATTAGCTAAAACCCGCGCCAAAAACGAGAGATCTTGCAGATTTGAGAAGCCTGTCAAACGTATGACAATATAGCTCCTGAAAATCATCGTACGCGGCTCGAGGGGCCACCGGCCGAACTCGCGATTCACACTGTAAGATGAGCGGCTAAATAAAAGAGTTCGGTCCACCAAGCGGTTCCCGAGTCCCAGTTATTTAATCCACTAGTTCTGTCAACTCCGAGATGTCTTTACATATTAAAGACGGCTGTACGGACACCATGCCGGAAAGTAAACGGCTGCGACTACGCTATACAAGTCCGGTGAACGTCTCCGATACTTATTCGTTACATATATATATATATATATATATTTGGTTTTTTCTTCAAGGTATAGTATATTTAGACTGTCCAACAATTAGACCAAAGAAATATCAATCCATGCATTTAAATAATAAAATTTTAAAATTTATTACAAACGGTATTACTTTTGAAATAGCGGCACACGTCAGCTGTTAATGGCCAAGAAATCGTCGAAGGTTTTGCTATTTGTAGAAACATTTTTTATTCTGATTAATTTGTTATAAAAGATTAGTTAGAAAGCAAATGCTGAACAATTTACATTATTTAAAACACAAACATTTCAATCTTCTTCACTCAAGTTTCTAACTTGAGTGAAGAAGTTAGTAGTCGGGTAGATTTCAAAAATATGTCATGCGGGAAAATTATTTTAAAAATAATAAAACTCAATAAATTGAGTTACAGTTATCAAACAAATTCCATTTGAAAGAACATCCTTTTTAGGGTTTCGTTCATCTCACGAAACCTCCATTTGTCCATCCGTCACAGGTTCGTACCGTAATCTTCGAGATACTCAAGGCTGTGACACCGACCAGTGTCCAATAAGGGAAGACGTACTATTTTAATTTAAATAATCTCTAGAATTTATTTCTTTGAAACATTTTTTTTTTTTGTAATTTTTGGAAATTATATTTAAATGAATGCAAAAAAAAAAACATGCAGGGAATTATTGTTTTATTATTATTACCGTTTAGCTTTATTCTTTAATATTAAATAAAACCCTTTAATTTATACTTTAAGACACAAAGGAATGACATAAATCTTTAAAAATAGACCTAAAAAAGGTTATACAGGTACATTTGTATGTAAAAAATATTATAGAAATAATAATTAGTATTTAGTTAATGAAAATTTTGGGAAAAAAATTTATATAAATGAATATAAAAAGGCATAAATGGGATTATTATTTTATTGTTATTATCATATTACTTTGCTTCATTAATATCTGAAAAATCTCCAACTTCTACTCTGACTTGCTTAAAACTCAAAGGTATGATATAAGATACTAAAAAATAAAAATGTGTTATATAGTTATATTTATTTGTAAATAACAGCCGTCATTATAAAAATAATCATTAGAATTTATTTCTTTGAAATTTTGGAAAAAAATTATATAAATGAATGTTAAAAACATACATGAGATTAATTAATTATTAAAATTTTACTTGTTTCATTATTAACTGAAAAAATAAATTCTCAATTTGTACTTTGTCTATTTAAGACTCAAAGGAATGATATAAAGCGCACAAAAAAAATGCCTTATAAAACTGTAATATAGTTATATTTTTAAATAAAATATATCATTATAGAAATAATCACTAGTATTCATTTAAATTCGTTCTCTTGTTTTGCTAATTCTTATCTGCCATTAACTGACCACAACTAAAAAAGAAAAAAGTAAAGCTTTAAAAGTTCTAATGCTTTCTTTCTTTGTCTTCTCATGAAGTAAACATATTTCGTTAAGTTTTAATCAGCTGTTTCTTCCTATCTCAAACCGCAGAATAAAAATAATATAAATAAAGTACATGAACATATATGACGTTGGCGTAAGACTCATGTGACTCAATCTACGAATAATTTTAATACTGCTAGTAGAAATATACATATATGTTTGATTTGAAAGCAACTCTGAATCTTGAATTATTTTTAGTAAAAAAAGTAATTTGAAATTTAAAATGGGAAAAGGTAAAACGCTATAACTAGATTTTGCACTTAAAATTGTAGTTTTCATGGCTTTATTTACATGCACTTATACGAAAAATACAAACATGACAATTAGATGTTAAGATATATATTTAAGAGAAAAGAAGTTTGGAAAGTAGAAATAATTTTCTCTTCATGTTATTAATATAGAATATTTATTTATATATTTTTTCGATGCATAAGTAGCTTTTGTTATTAACATAAAAACTTGCCCATATGGCAATATAATTTTTTTTTTATATCATTTTTAAATGATATGAATTTCCATTTTTTTTTTTCGGGGAGAGGGAGATTTTGTATGCAATTTTCGTAAAACTGATATCTTAAATCTTTTTCGACATTGCAGTGATTATAATGAAAGTTTTGAATTTTTAGATTAAGACAAGATTAATAACAAAAAATATATTTAATAAAATACCGAAAATGCATATGTTGAAAATGGTGAGTGTTCGCTAAATAAAGTTATCCATATGAAAGTTTTGTAGTAACACCTCCATTGGACATTCCTAATGAGATAACACATTTTTCATCCACAAAATGTATATGTTTTATATGTGTTTACCTCAAAAAAGCAGACACCTCCGAATTGATGACAAATTCTCTAGGTGCCCCCTATTGAGAGGTTTTATTGTATTTAGATAAATATTTTTCTTGTGTTTAATCTTGTTCTACTCTAGAAGTTCAAAATATTGATTATAATGAGTACGATGTCGAAATAAATGAATTATCAGGTTTACGAAAATTGCATACGGAAAAATTTTAAACGGAAATCTTTCCGAACGATTCTCGCATCGGGGGAACAGCAATTTTTGTATCTTCAAAAACAGAATGTGTCGTTTTAAAATAAAATGTACCCTCTTTAAGTATGGGTGATACTTGCTTTTCCATATTGCGACAAAAAAAAAAAAAAAAAAAAAAGTAAATTCAGAATTTTAAATTGTGCGTATTTTTTTTTTCTCATTGGGTCATTTAATACTTAAGAAACAAATACTTCTTATTGTCCAAACTCTTTGAAATTTTCATGAGTCATAAATATAATGATTTCGAAGCCTGTAAAAATATATTCTTAGAAAATAATGGTAAAGACGCTTGTAAGACCATTTTTTTAAATGGGGTTGTTTAATAGTTAGGAAAAAAAAAATTCTTACTGTCTAAATTCTTTTAAATTCTTATCAATTATAAGAATAATGGTTTCGAAGCCTATGTTTAACATTCGTGAAAATATATCGCTATTTAGTTGTAAAAGCCATGTGTTTTCATCTCGCTTATTTTTCGCGTCGGGTTGTATAGAATATTATAAACAAAGTAGTTCTTATCGTGCGAAATCATGGAAATTTTTATATGAGTTTTAAATATAATGTTTTGGAAGTGCTTGCAGCAAAAAATTGCACAGAGAAAGGTACGATGTGGAATCCAATTCCTTTTAATTTACATTACAGTAGATATACCCAAATATAATGTCTTATAAATTACTCACGCTAAGAAAGGAAAGAAAACTACAACCATTAAAATTATAGTCGCATATCTGTTGCACTCTTCCTTAATCCACACGAGGATGAATTTTCCTGAATCCACGATCAACACTCCGTACAAACTTTATTTTTATTTTTATTTATTTTTATTTTTTATATGCTGCAACCACCGATATAAATACGTGATATCGGAGACGATGTGAGAAGGATTATCAAAAACGCTAAACTGATTCAATTAATATTAAAGAACAATTTATTTACAAGTTATTTACAAAACACAACATTATCAAGATTTAAGGGCTCGGATGTAGAATATCCAGTCATATATTAAATTATATATAAAGTACTTTCTAGGTACTGAGTCAACTTATTAAAATACACTATTTCCTTCTCACCCTAAGGTATCTCATTAGGTTTATCGAAGGATCCTTTAAGACTTTCGGTCGCGTATACTTTCTCTGCAGGAGACTCAAACCTTTTCCGGAGCACACTACACTCAACGCCTGAAAACTCAACGAAAAACATTACGATATCTCTTCATCAGGTCTACGCCAGAATTGCTTTCTCTCCCTCTCAACCATGCCTAAAAAAAGCATCCGGGCCTCCTTCCTGCCCTCATGGATCCCTCTCTTATCTAAAACTTTCGCCTTCCATGGCGTCCGCTATCTCGCTAGATAGTCCGTCAACTTCTTTATTTGCTTTATCTGAGGCATGCGTTCTTAAATAGAAAGGGAAATTGGAATTCCTCAGTACAATGGAGCTTGTCCATACAATACTATCTAACTAAAATAGCTCGGATCAACGTCAAGATAAGGAAAAATATTACCTTAAACCCTAAGTACGCAGAAAGTGATACATATGAAATACAATAACGAAGTAAAAATATAATATCAGATAATAGTATTCTTAATTATTTACATGCTCATTAACGTCAGAAACCTGACAATATCAATACAAAACCCCTTAACGGGTTAAAAATTTGTGATGCAGCACTTTATCTTATGACACTAAGAACATTAAATAGGATTTTAAAAATAATGATATAAAATTTTGAGTGGCGCTATGTTATTAATTAAAATATATTTATCTTATTTATTTCAGCATGTTGCGTTTGTTCTATTTATAATCGCATGTGTAATAGTTATGATCAACATGAAAACTTGCATAAAAATTTATTAGCTGATGCTCTTTCTTCTGCATCTCTCATAAATTGAAAATATGAGTTGTAAAAGATATGATATAAAATTGAAGTGACGCCTTGATGTGGCTGTAAAAGGTTAGTTTTAAAATTCAATTTCTATTATTTTTAGTTTGGTTAAAATATATTTACACATCTAAACAATACTTTTAATTTTTCAATACACTGTTAAATATATCCCTTTCACTAATCCTATATTATGCGTTGAAATATATTTATTTTAATAAATTGATTTATCTTTTGTGCAACGCTATCCAAAATTGTAAGTAAAATTTATGTAAATGGTTTCTTTGCGTCATCCTATCCATTTGCATACATTTCACTGAGTTTGGGTACAATGACGCAAATAAGATATTTACATAAATTTTATTTACAATTTTGGATAGTGTGGCACAAAAGATAAATCAATTTATTGAAATAAATACATTTCAATGCATAATATAGGTACGGTGAAAGGGATATATTTAACAGTGTATGGGGAAATTAAAAGTATTGTTCAGATGTGTAAGTATATTTTAACCAAATCAAAAATAATTTAAATTGAATTTTAAAACAAACCTTTTAAAGCTACATCAAGGCGTCACTTAAATCTTATAACATATCTTTTAAAAAATATCTTTTGAATTTATAAGGGGAAAGAGCATTAGCGAATATATTTTTACGCATGTTTTTATGTTGAACATAACTTTTGCGCATGCGATTATAAATAGAACAAAAGTAAAATGATGAAATAAGTAATACAATTATATTTTAATTATTAACATTGCGTCACTCAAAATTTTATATGATTGCTTTTAAAATCCATATTTAAAATTTAGTACATGGAAATTATTCCAGACAGAAACATTCGCCTTGCATACAATATTTCAAAATTAAAATCAAATTTCAAAGTGATTGCTTAAAAGGCGCAAAGGCCAACATAGTGAAAAGGATGCAAGCCAGGACACGAACCCGGGCCATCAGTATAGGGCACTGACGTTCTACCGACTAAACCACTTGGAACGATACCTAGCTCGGAAAATTTCTCAGTATTATATGTTGGCAAGGCTACAGACGCAGCAAAAGATGGAATATTTATCGTGAGCCACGAATCCCTTGGAATCCTTTTCACTATGTTGGCCTTTGAGCCTTTTAAGCAATCACTTTGAAATTTGATTTTCATTTTGAAATATTGTATGCAAGGCGAATGTTTCTGTCTGGAATAATTTCCATGTATTAATATAGGTTCTATCGATGCTGGATTTAATTATGTTTCGTGCTCGCCCCAGGTCGGTGGCTCACGATAAATACTCCATCTTGTGCTGCGTTTGTAGCCTTGCCAACTTATAATAGTGAGAAATTTTCCGAGCTAGGTATCGTTCCAAGTGGTTTAGTCGGTAGAACGTCAGTGCGCTATACTGATGGCCCGGTTTCGGGTCTCGGCTTGGAATCCTTTTCACTATGTTGGCCTTTGCACCTTTTAAGCAATCACTTTGAAATTTGATTTTCATTTTGAAATAAAATTCTTAGGGTCATTAGATAAGAAGTGCAGCATCACAAACTTTCAAAGCATTCCGGGTTTTTACATTGATATCATTGTTCTTTTATGTTAATGATCAAATGGTTAAAAAAAAATTAAAATTTTTATGCTAATTGATGCAGAATTCAAAAAGATAAAATCGAAAAACTAACTTTTTCTCACATTTTTTTATAAATAATATCCTGTATTTCGTAGGTTTTAATCAAGAAACCGACGCGATTAAAAGTAGATGAAAATGATGTCACTTTGAAGCAATTGTTATCGAAAGTTTCCCTTTAGCGAATAAAAATGCAATTTTGCTTTTAAGTCAGTTTTCAAATTCAAAACTACACGCTTTCTAACGCATTTTTTAATTCTTTTATTAGCAAAAATTGCCAAGTGCTTTTATCCAGAAACTGTGTAATCGAACAATTTGTTCCATTTTTTGGTAAAAACAGAAGATTTTTCAGAAAATACTATGAAATTTAGTGTTTTGAACCGCATTTCCAGTCGGCAAATGTAATAATGAAATCAATTTAATTTTTCTAAGCATATTATTTTTTTAACTTATCATGGAAGACGATAATATTCCTGAGTGACGCAGCCTTAAGCCTAAAATCATAAGAATGGCAGAACTCATATATACACTTAACTTGACATCAAAAGAAACGCGAAAAGCCGCCACTTCATAACTCAGCAAATAGAGCTCATATTATTCTGATTTTTTTAAAAACAGTCTTATATCTGCAGTCTAATCCTATTCTGAAATAATTACATTTCTACGCGCAGTATATTCTGAGATCTCGATACCGATTTTTAAAGTAAAACCGATGGTACAAATTCCTAATTCTCGAAAATGGCCTGGGCGATTATCTTTAAATTGATATATAATATGAATCTGTTTTAGATGAAGTGAATAAAATATCACTTGTTTCCAGGAAAACTCGTGTTTCTTATACAATCCGTATTTTTGTCCCTCAAAAATGACCCGCGCGATTTTATTAAAATTAATATACAATATGAATCTGTTTTAGATGAAGCAAATAAGACTTCACTTACCTCGAGGAAAACTGTTGTTTGCTATATAAGGGAAAATTGGACTATATTTTTGCGACATTCTATGGGAATTTCACCGAAAATGCGCTGCTGTATTCGTGCGCTTGATTTTTTCTTCTCCACTTTTAGTGGAAAGTTTGCGTACATTCTGTAGCTCAGTCGGGTAAGTGTTGGGCTCGCAATCTAGAGGTTGCGAAGTTTGTCCTCTTTGAAGTGGCAAGTGGCATGCACCACTTGCATTTCCATATGATGGAATCACTAACATCCATGTTGATTGAATACAAAAATTAAGTTAAGTAAAAAAGTATAAACACAAATAGCCATTAATGCCTGAAAGAACTGTATTTACATTTTAATGGCTCACATTTATCCTTATATTCCTATAACCAAAAAAAGTGTATTCTATAGTTTCTTAAACCTTATATTTCTTATGCTATTCTGTATATAGACGTGAATAGTACTTGGTAGGAAATTTATGTATACATACAATAGGTATGAAGTTTAGTTTTAGTCACTTCAGCATAATTCACGAAAAATTTCAAAAGATAGAAGGAGGACCCCCGAATAATGTTTGGCCTAGGGCTTCACACAATCTAAGTCGGGCCCTGGACACGTATATACGTCTAAAATATATTAGCCCCCTCCAAAGCGTAATCCTGGGTGTGCCAATACAAGGGGGTGTGGTGGGGGTAAAAGGAAGTGTGACATCACACATTTTGGTTAAAATATAATCATTAAAAATCAGCATATTAAATTTTGAAGTTATTTTGAAATTACAGTTAGTATTTTAATAAGAATTTTAAAGGTTTGAATCTTTACGTTGAAAGAAAGGGAAAAAGTAGGACTTTTTTAGAGGGGAGGGGGGTGGTGGCATGGTTTGTATTATTCATTATTTATTGTTACTAAAGAGCAATAAATGGGCCAGAAGAAATTTTTTTATATAAATATAAAGAATTTAAATATTTTAAATTCTTTGTATGTTGGGGAGGGGGGGGGGTGTAAAACAGGGATGAAGCATAAATTTGGGAGGTTACAGTGATAATTTGGATGATATTTCAAACAAATAGTAATTTTTCCATCTGAGCGAAAATGTCAAGGCTGGGACTCGAATTCCGAATCTGTGGCTTCATTTCCCAGTTCTCTTCCAATTGAACTAACTGGACGACGCACCAAACAACACAATATTTTCTCAAAACAACCAATTGGTCAAGTTTATTGTGTGAAAAATAATGAAAAGTGTACATGATTATTTATTTTATTTTATTAGTTATGGATGAATGTTGCAGATTAGTCTTTCTAAAAAGCTTTCAAATCTCTATGGTGAATGGCGGAAGTGACAATTTTGTTGAACAAGGGAATATTTAATATTAATGTTTTTTTTGTTGTCACTACTGAGTTTTAGACAAGACATAAGAGTTTTATATATGCAAATAAAGATTTATTTTTTATGCTGGGAAGTGAGTGTGTGTGTGTGGGGGGGGGGTGTAAATTTGGTAAGTTAGTGATTAATTTATCTACTTATATTAGTGAGTAATGA
Organism: Maratus speciosus; assembly: GCA_963932465.1. Classification (NCBI taxonomy): domain Eukaryota; kingdom Metazoa; phylum Arthropoda; class Arachnida; order Araneae; family Salticidae; genus Maratus; species Maratus speciosus. The sequence goes on from OZ010796.1 coordinate 380,565,091, forward strand.
ATGTTGCAGGTATTTTTTTCAAACTACAGTTGGAAAGATTTTATTTCTGTAAGCTGGTAAGGTGGTTGTAACGAGGGAAGTGGAAATTTGGGAGTTCAGGGGATTATTTTTTGCGATTTATTACTTATTGTCAGTAAATAGCATTAAATAGGGAGCGTGGAAAATTATTTATATAAAATTAAAGAATTTAGAATCTTTTCAATTTTTTTGTATGCACTCGGGAGGGAGAGGGGAGAGGAAAGCACAAATTTGTAGGTTAGAATTTGATTTAGATAAATTTATTTACTTTTATTAGTGAGCAATGATTGTATTTTAATTAAACAAGTTTAAAGAGTAATATTTCTTGATATTTTTCTTCAGAAAGTAACCTTTTTACATAGTAACATTTAACAAAGCTTTTTATATATGTGTAACAAACCATAGAAAGAATCCATTTTGTATATTACTTCCATATCCTATTAAAAAGTTCTTAAAAAGTCAAATAGCACAGCACTCTTTACAATTGAAGTATGAGGTATGCTTTTTTTTGAAGGGAAGGGGAATTAAAGGTGAATGGAAATCATGATTATGAGTTCATATCATTAGTCTTTAATATTATTTGTTTTTATCTTTTTATTATTAACCCAAAAAAAGTAATGATATCAATACAAAATCCTTTAACGGGTTAAAATTTTTTGACGCAGCCCTTTATCTTATTGCTATAAGAATTTTAAATATGGAACTTAAAAATAAGGATATCAAATTTTAAGTGAGGCTATACTATTAATTATTGTATGTGTATATATATATATATACAGAGTGTTCCGTTAAAGGGGTCCAATATTAATAGGGGTAATAGAGGAGATCACACGGAGCATAAATCAATATATAATGCCTGGCCGGATCTCAATAATTTTCAAGTTACAGCAAATAGAATGAAAAATCGGAAATTTGTAAAAAAACCCTCATTGCTAAACTATCGATAATGCTACATAAAAACGAAGCACATATTTAGAAAGAGCAGAAAAAATCCTACGAAATGACGTAAGTTGTTTTAGAATATTGAGAATTAATGGCGAGTTACAAGCTCTGAAACAGTGAAAAAATACAAAATCAAATATTTAGCAAAATAGTTAATCGTTAATTCCAAAAATGCAACTCTACCTACATCAAGGAAAATGTTATAAAATTTGGTCCATTTTGAAAGCTTTCGAAGAAGCTGACAATAAACCATATCAGTTTAATTGTATGGGAGAAATCAAGCAGTTCCCTAGTTACAACTCTGTACTGTTGCATGCTCGGAAAGGGCGAAACTCCGCCCATGACGATTGTAAACACCCCGTTTTAATATCTTTCAATTATACATTTCTGATCAACCTCTATCAATACCCTTTCATTATTCAGTCTGGTCAAGTGAATGACATATTGTGCAGCTCTCGCCTTGTCTTAAAGCAAACTCCGTGACTGCTGCGTTTCCTCCATGAACTTTCAGGATGATGAAGAAGAAGTACTTTTTATGCAAATTTTCTATGTGTATAGGAAGAAAAGTGTAATAAAACAGCAGTCATCAGTGGGCGTTATGTTAAAGGGAGGCTGTTGTAAGTGGGATTGTAGTAAGTTGATGTATAATAATTATGCCGGAATACTCCAACGAAGAATATGCGGACATGCATCTGATGTACGGGCAAGCTCATGGAAATGCATGTCTAGCACAGCGCATGTACCGTGAGCAATTTCCAAGGAGACGTTGCCCAAGTTCGAAACTCTTCATAAAAATCGATAGACGATTACGGGAGACTGGATCGTTTAATACAGCAAGCATTGATGCAGGGAAACCTCGACATGTACGAACACCTGCAATGGAAGAAGATGTACTGAATATTTTTAAAGATAACCCCTCCACGAGTACACGAGCTGCTGCGTCTGAAGTCGGTGTTTCTCACCAAAGTGTGTGGCGTGTTCTGCGTGCAGAAAACATGCACCCCTTTCATGTGCAGCGGGTACAACTGTTATCAGTAACAGATTGTGCTCAGCGGACAGAATTCGTACGCTGGTTGCTTAATGTAACAGAAAATAATCCACAGTTTCTGGAAAATATTTTATTTACTGATGAAGCAACATTTACGAGAGAGGGCGTGGTAAACACGCACAATATGCACACATGGTCATATACAAATCCGCACACTGTTTTCCCGTCGAACGCACAACAAAAGTTCAGTGTGAACATATGGGCAGGTGTCCTAGGCGATTATCTCATAGGACCATATTTACTCCCAGATGTACTCAATGGCAGTACGTACTTGGTTTTCCTACGGGATATCTTACCGCAGTTACTGCAAAATGTGCCAGCAACATTGCGCCACAATATGTGGTTTATGCACGATGGCGCACCGGCACATTTTTTCATAGGTGTTCGCAATCACCTCAATTCAACATATCCTGGGAAATGGATTGGACGCAGTGGACCTGTTGCTTGGCCTGCACGCTCTCCAGACCTCAATCCGTTAGACTTTTTTGTTTGGGGACACCTTAAATCGCTGGTGTATGAAACGCCTGTGGATACACCGGAGGATTTACTAGCGCGAATCGTTGTCGCTGCAGGAGACATTCCCAACTCCGTCGGAGTTTTTCGGCGTGTTCGCCAATCTTTACGACGTCGCTGTCGGCTGTGCGATTCTGTTAATGGGCGCAACTTCGAACACCTATTATAATAATGTCCGTTCGTCTGCCTTCCGACATTGAACTGTGCAGCGCAGGCCAGAAGACTATGCTTCACATATGTCATAAAGTACGTGGAATGTAATTCTTTATTTGTCATTTTTCTTTTATTTTCAACACTTTTTGGCACAGTATTTGGTAAGTCACAGACTGTGGTGTACTCAAATTGTAAATTACAAAGTTTGTATGAATTAATTTAAAATTTAGTGTCTTTTTTAAATTTATAATTAATAAAATTATTATGCTATTTGTTATTATTATTTCCTATCATAAATTATGATGCACATATACATACAATAATTGTCCATGTAAAACATGTACTGAAACTTCTTGCATAGTTACAAATCGCAATATTTTTAATTATTTCCGAATTTTCACCACCAGTTTAATTTTAAAGAATTTAACTTAAGCTTTATATCAATAAAAGACCACTTTAAAATGTAGACTATTATTGTAAAGTTATTTTGGTTCATTCAACTCTTGAATAATTAAAAATGTTGCATCTCAGAAGAAGCATGATCGAAAATGTATAGTTGAGAGTAATTAAAAAGGCGGTGTTTCCAATCGTGATGGGCGGAGTTTAACCTTTGCTAGTGTCAAAGAAAGCGGAGTTGTAACTAAGAAACTGATTAATTTCTCTCACACAATTAAACCGATATGGTTCATTGTAAGCTTTTTCGAAAGTTTTCGGAATGGACCAAATTTTACTACATTTTCCTTGTTGTAGCTAGAATTGTCTTTTTGGAATTAACGATTAACTATTTTGATGTATATTGGATTTCGTACTTTTTTCACTGTTTCAGGGCTTGTAACTCGTCAATAAATATTGCTATTTTAATACAATTGATGTCATTTTGTAGGTTTTTTTCTGCTCTTTCTAAATATGTGCTTCGTTTTTATGTAGCATTATCGATAGTTTAGCAATGAGGGTTCTTTTACAATTTTCCGAATTTTCATTCTATTTGCTGTAACTTGAAAACTATTGAGATCCGACCAGGCTTTATATACTGATTTATGCTCCATGTGATCTCCTCTATTACCCCTATTAATATTGGACCCCTTTAACGGAACACCCTGTATATACACTTTATTGCCATTAATGACCGGCAACTTTCAATTTTAGACATTTTGTCGAATATTTAGAAATATACTCTACAGTTTCTTCTGGAATTTCAGGATTAAAAAGAACAGGTATGATCTTATATTTAGCAATGTCGATTTGATAAGAGGGACAATTAGGTGGCAAAACAAAAAATCAAAGTAAAAAATAATACTTGGGATCAACCTGTAAAATAAAATGCACGAAATGATCTATCGCTACCGAATATAAATAGACAGACATTGTGCAACATGTGTATTCTTTTGTGTAAGAATAGCACGTATATTAATAGAGATATAGCGATTTATTTAAACTAATTTAAATATTTTTGCATGTTTTTTGCTTATAACATGCAGGGTTTTCAACCAAATTTAACGCCGGTTTCAGAAAAATTGACAAAATATTGTAGAAACAATATAGTCCAATTGGAATATAAATATATTAAATATTTTAGGAAATAAGAGCAGTTGTATGAAATAATTTTTATCTGCGCATGCGCGAACGATAACAAGGATCATTTTACATAATTTAATAGTCAACTCTATGGAGTAACTTATTTAAAAAAAAAAATCTAGTTTAATATCGTAAATATTCAGAAAGATATCGGCGTTAAAGTGAGCAAATTTTTAGTTGTTCTCTAAAAGCAGCTGAATGATAAGGGATTTTACACAAATTGTCATTTTTTATTAACTGACTTTCAGAAAAAAGTTAGTATTTAATGAGTATCAACGAGTAGGGGAATTTGGCCTAAAATGATCCCCTTAAGGGAAAAACTTGTGTAAAATAACATAACTGTTTAAGTAATTCTTTGGTCCTATCCTAATATGTTTTACACTGTATTTTGCCTCAGAAACATACTTTAATAATATTTTAAACACAAATTAAGTAATGAAAAAAATAGATTTTTGAAAATGTGTCCAAAGGATCATTTTACCCTTACCCAAGGGTAAAATGATCCTTCATTTAAAAATAATTGTGAATTGTTTTTATCGGCAAAATAAAGGATATAAAAGTAATTATGACAATACATAATGAAATAAAATAAGCTTTACAATCAAATAGCATACATGATTGATTTAATATAAATTTTAAAATAAAAAAGTGTTACAAATAATTTCGAAAAAACAATAAAATGGAATATTGGAAAATTATGATCGAAAAGTAACGCCTATTTCAGCCCCATCCGAAAACTAGTAATATTTAAGCACATATCGAAAACATACACATAATCCTCATTCTCATCTATCCCTGCGCATGCATTTTGCGCCCACTCACGACACTTGTGACACTGGATCGAACCTTCACCTTCTGCAGAAGAGGCAAAGAGTTCATCGTAATAAATACACTTTTGTTCATCATCTGAAACTTTTTCGCTATATTCCAAATATTGTTTTTCGGCACCCTTTTCTTCTGTATGAGAATCAGTGTTGGCAAAACTGATTCCTATAACAACATATCCAGTGTTGCCAGTTGGGTCCTTTTTTTGAATTCAGATTTCTTGATTGGCACCAATTTTTTTAAATAGTAAAATTCGCCTTATTTAATGGCATATTAATTAAGGCGAAAACAATTTTACCATTTCAGAAAAGTGGTGCCAATCAAGAAATCTGAATTTAAAAAACGGAGCCCACTGGCAACACTTAAGGGAATACGTCTTTGCTTTGACTTCATGCTCTTTTCTTTGCTTGGTCTGGGCATTTCGTTTTTAGATTTAGAATATTCTAATTGGATTTTCTTAGCTGCAGCCTCTTTTATCTTTTCTTTCTGTTCCCTATTTTTTGTTTCCAAGCACAGTTGATTCTTATAAGAACACTACTCGTTAAAATGACACTTTTCATCGGTTTCCTTTTTCTCGAAGTGCTTGATTCCGTCTTCTTTGGAGACGCTAGTATAACATGTGGGCTCAAAGAGAAAGGTTTGGGGCAGTCGCACATTTGACTCCCATGATGACTAGGAAGCGGTATCGAATTTTCTCCAGCCAATAAAATGGTAGTAAAACGATCCACATAATGGATCATTTTACCCGGCAACATGACCGTCCATTTTAGGTCATATAACTAGATGACGCCGAGAAACATAACAAATTTAGCATGTGCAATTCACATCTATAAACATACTCTATTAAGTAAATCGACTCATATTTCTGTACATGAAAAACTGTATATTTAAATAAATATGAAAGTTAGTGCGTATCTTATAGCAGATTTTATAAAACCCACTTTTTCAAAGAATTCTATTCAGACGCGTTTTACTGCGACCGTTTGAATACTGTCATTGCTTCGTCTTCATTTGGCACAACTAGTTTATGTGTTACCCTGTAGATAGCGCGACCTGTCTGGAAGAAAACCTATGTGGATCGTTTTGCCCGCTAGGATCATTTTAGGCCAACTTCCCCTAGATTTGGAAAAAATGCTTCGATTTTGATAGTTCTTTTGATCATGGTACAGGCTCGTTCTTGTGGATATCCAAGAAGAACTAAAGCATCCATAAAAAATGAAAATAAAAAAAATTAAAATTAAAAATGACAATTTGTGGAAAAACCCTTATCATTCAGCTGCTTTTAGAGAACAAGTAAAAATTTGCTCACTCTAACGCCGATGTCTTTCTGAATTTTTACGATATTTGACTATACATTTTTTTAATAAGTTGCTCCATAGAGTTGACAATTAAATTATGTAAAATGATCCTTGTTATCGTTTGCGCATGCGCAGATAAAAATTATTTCATACAACTGCTCATGTTTCTTAAAATAGTTAATATATTTATATTTCAATTGCACTATATTGTTTCTACTATATTTTGTCCATTTTTCTAAAACTGGCGTTAAATTTGGTTGAAAACCCTGCAAGTTACAAAAAACATGCAAGATTTTTTTAATGTTTTAAAATAAATCGCTATATTTCTATTAATATACATGCTGTTCTTACACAAAAGAATACACATATTACACAATGTCTGTTTATTTATATTCGGTAGCGATAGATCATTTTGTGCATTTTATTTTACAGGGTGATCCCAAATATTATTTTTTTCTTTGATTTTTTGTTGGCCCCCTAATTGCCCCCCTTATCAAATCAACATTGCTAAATATGAGGTCCTACCTGTTCTTTTCAATCCTGAAATTCCAGAAGAATCTGTCAAATATATTTCTAAATATTCGACAAAATGTCTAAAATTGAAAGTTGCCGGTCATTAATGGCAATATAGTGTATATATATATATATATATATATATATATATATATATAAGGGTGGGTTGAAAAAACCGAAATATTTATAATCGAAACGTAATAACGCGGAAAAGTTGCCTTTTGTAAAAAAGATAAAATACGTAAAATATTACACCGATGGATTAATATCTTTTACCGCCGCAAGGAGTCAAAATTTCGAAAAAATTGCAAAAAACAAACTTTTAGCATTTTTTTTTTTAAATTATCCAAACATACTTATTCAATTTCTAATAGAACGCAATAGCCACGCCAAGATATTAGTAATGTAACATTAACATTTCATTTTTGTGACATCGTTGCTTTTACCGCCACAACAGGGCCAAAATTTCTAAAAAATGTTAAAAATTAAAGTTTTTCATTTTTTCAATTTTCATAACTTTTGTAATGTTTTCAGATTTTTTACATTTCTAATAGGCTGGGAAAGACATTTTATGTTGTTAATTTCATGCCCATTGTTAACCATGATCACTGTAATTCTATAAAAAAAAAAAAATTGCTCAATGATAGAAACACCTGCAGCTGCCTGCACGTAAAATTAATTTCTCGCTGCTAGAGGGCCACGTTTCACTTTGTTCGTTTTTTTTTTGTAATGTACTCCTTTTATTCTATACTTTGATGGCCCTAAAGATAGAAATATCTGCCAGGTTAAAGAGGTGGCAAAGTTTCATCTTTTCGAAGTCAAGGAGGAACATATCTCTTTGTACTAGAACCAGGTCTGAATTATTTTCGTCATTTGACCCCATCGTCTGGCAAGGCGACTTCTATATGCAATGAAATTATAGATTTTTTGAAGAAAAATGAAATCCCGACTGGAATAATAATTGCAGTTGAATTTCGCGGAACTGTCTTCAAAACAGGATGCAAAGGTGGTGTTATAGTAGGATTAGTTGAGAACAACTTTTAAAAAACCACTTTATTGGCTTCCTTGACCTCACTTCAATGAGCTTCCACTGAGACAACTTTTCAAACATCTTGATGACAAAAAACAGGTTTTCTATCATATTGTGGCCCAATTGGTTGATCTCTTGCGATTTGCGAATTATTACCAATTGCAAAATTTAAGCCAATTTAATCTGATCACCTAGCTGTTGATAAAGATGATTTGTCAACTGACCAGAAGTATATGTCTGAAATATTGCAAGCTCTTTCAACACGCGTGTATACACAATTGACCTTTTTTGCTGAGTCCCTGGACAAATATTTCAAGCAAGATGGATCATTACTGCTATTCGAATTTTGAGACTCTACGTTGTAACAAAGAAACCATGTTCTTAACTTGTAATACTCTTTGAGTACATCCTGAAAATGTACTGCATCAGTTGGTTCACAATTAAAATGAATCATGTTTTCCAGTATCTGTGCACTATAGTTAGTAACTTACGTTACTTGACAGATAATCTACGAAAGATTATAGTTCCTGTATTTTCACGAAATGACTATTTCGCAAATCATACAAATAGCCTCTTTGGAATGATAGCATATGAAGAGGAGAACACCAGGGCCCCAGCCATGAAGAAAATTGAAAAAGTACGAAGTTCCGTGGACTAGAATAGTGCCATCCGTCACTTTATCATAGCAGACTTCAACACTGAAGTTAAAATTTTATGGCTTTATTCTACTGACAAAACTGAAAACTAACGGAACCACCTGTTATGGTTTCTTTATCGACTAAAAACGCTGGTGAGTTTAAAATGTTCGATTAAAGATACCAGCTATTATAACTTTCCTTATCCCACTCAATCACTAGAAAGATGCGTGAAATTATTCATTGAAGCAGTGATAAAGTTTGTTTACTGGAACAGAGGGAGGATCACATCTAATCAGTTTTGGCCTCTCGAGAAATAATGGCTTCATCTGAAAGCAAGTTTTTTAAAAAATTCATTTACATTAAATTCTTCTTCATTTTAAGTTTATTTAACCCGCATCGGTTAAACATCTCTATATTTTAATTAATAAAATACTAAAACATTTTGCTCATTTTATATAATTTTTTTGGCATGAATTGGCTGTTATGAAGTAAAACATCAGTAGATGAAGCGCTCATCAAGAAAAATGAATGATTAATTTTATTTTCAAGTCTATTACAAATAGTTATAAAAAATTATGATATATTAATAGATATAAAGTAAAATTATTTATTTCTAGACAAATTATAGAAATTATAAAAATTTAGAAAAAAAAATGAAAAATTGAAATTTTTGAAATTTTTACAAAAAATATGGTCTTTTTGCGGCAAATAAAGATATGATTTCATCATAATGAACATTTACCGGGACATTTCTCATATCTTCATGTAGCTATTGCGTTCTATTAAAACTTGTATTGGTATGTTTGGATAATTTAAAAAAAATGATAAAAAAAAAACATGTTTTTTGCGATTTTTTGAAATTTTGGCCCCCTTGCGGCGGTAAAAGATCTTAACCGATCGATGTAATATTTTAGAAATTTATTCTGTATTACAAAAGGCAACTTTTCCGCGCTATTACATTTCGATTATAAAAATTTCGGTTTTTTTCGACCCACCCTAATATATATATATATGTATATATTTTTTATTTCGTTATTTTATTTTTGTTTTATTTATAATTGCATGTATAAGAAGTATGTTATATCTAAAAGGATGTATAAAAATTTATTCTTTGATGCTTTATTATTCACATGTTTCATAAATTCAAAATATGAGTTTTAAAAGATATATCAAAATTTATGTGATGCCTTGATGTAGCTTTAAACAATTTGTTTTAAAATTCAATTTAAACTGTTTTCGGCTAGGCTAAATATATTTACACATCTAAGTAAAACTTTTACTTTTCCAATACATTGTTAAAAATATCATTTTCACTGAATCTATACAATGCACTGAAATGTATTTATATGAATAAATTGCTTTATCTTTTGTGCCACGCTATCCAAAATCAAAATTAAAATTTATGTAAATATTTTTTTTTCGTCCTTGTATCCAAACTAAGCGAAATGTATGCAAATGGATAATTGACGCAAAGAAATTATTTACATAAATTTTACTTATGATTTTGGAGAGCGTGGCACAAAAGATAAATCAATTTCTTGATATAAATACATTTCAGTGTATTATACAGATTCAGTGAGAATGATATTTACAACAGTGTTTGGAAATTAAAAGTTTTGGTTAGATGTGTAAATATATCTAGCCAAACCGAAAACAGTTAAAATTGAATTTTAAAACAAATTGTTTAAAGCTGCGTCAAAGCGTCACATAAATAAACTCATATTTTGAATTTATGAAAGATGTAAATGATAAAGCATCAATGAATAAATTTTTATACATCCTTTTAGATTTAACACACTTCTTACACATACAATTATAAATAAAACAAAAATAAAATAATGATATGAAAAATATATTTAAATATATATACATTAATTAATAGCATATCGTCACTTAAAATTTGATATAATTATTTTTAAGTTCTATATTTAAAATTCTCATAGCAGTAAGGTAAAGTGCTGCGTCACAAAGTTTTAACCCGTTAAGGGCTTTTGCATTGATTTTTACACATGACTTATATTATCCGTGTATACACACATATATATATATATATTCGGTATGTTGTGTAATATTTCTATTTTTATGCTATAAATTAAATATTTAAAAGGTTGTTTTGTTTTTTCCATTTCGTGCCATTTGATATTATTCTGTTTTCATCTTGAAACTAATTTCTTAGTCATATTGGTTGTTTGAGTACAAGAGAAAGAAAAATTTCAGCTTTTAGCTTTTTTTCTCACAGAAAACAACCGATTTGCTTATGTCATTGAATTCTGTACTCTTGAAAACGTAATTCAATGTATAAGTTTCTCAATTTTTTTTTCGGTATCCATATTCTTCTTTTTTTCTTCCATATTAATTCTTGTAATTAAGTATAAGGCACTTCATTCACAATATTGCGGGTTTTGATGATGGTCGGTAATGTTTAATTAATGGTTATATATATATAAGTTTAAAATTTAAAAAAAAAAAAAAAAAAAAAAAAAAAAAAAAAAAAACCTTTTTGTATTATATTTTGAAAGTATGCATTCATATTGACACCGAAAGTAAAATTAGCAGTTTCTGATTTATAACTATGCATCAAAAGACCAGAGGCTTAGAACAGGAGGTAAAAAATAATCTCCCTTTCCAAAATAAAACCGGCTACGTCAATTCTATGTACTTTAATTAAACGTTTATGCTGTATATATTCAAAGCAACACTACACTAAAGCAACACTAGACCCCTTTTTTGATTGCTAATGTATTTTTTTCTTTTTTTATAAATGTATAAAAAAAAACAATAAATAAAAATATCCATACAAATTTAATGCAAAGTTTTTTTGTTTCTGTGACTATGTATGTCGGTTTTCCTCTAAATCCACACAACTTCGAAGAACGTTCCTTTTTTGTTGATATACTGCCACCACCGATATATTTACGTGATATCGGTCACGCTTTGAGAGGCTTGTCGAAAGGAATACTAACTCATTCAATTAAACTTGACTAACAGTTTATTTACACATTACTTAAAAATAACAAAACAATATTTACAATTAAGAACTCGGATTTAGATGATCCGGAGCGACATTAAGCTACATGTAGAAATTGCTTTCTACGTACTGGTGCGTTTATTAAAATGTTTTATATCCCTCGCACACTACGTTAGTTAACAAAAGGCTTATCGGTGATTACCCTTAATCTCCCAACACATCGTCTCTATCCTCTAAGAGCCTCACACAACTTAATACACGCTCTCTCCAAGATCTCTACTCAGGAAAAAGTGACCTCATACCCCAAGATCCACGCATCCATTGAACTCTCTCAGCTATTTCACCTATCTTCCCGAAAAACCAATACGAGGATTTTCCTCTGACCCCAGGATCCACTTCCCTTCATGCAACCTCAACTGTCACATTCCCGTGACGTCCATTCTCTCGCTAGAAACTCTTTTGTCCACCCCATACCAGGAATGCACCTGAATAGGCAGGGGAACTGCTATTCTTTGACACAAAATTCTTCAAGAAAAGGAATAAATATAAACTTAAGACTCCCAGTACGTAGAAAGTGACATGAATACAATATATAAGTAAAAAGATAATATCATATATAGTAATTCGAAATAGTATCTGCTCATCAGAACCTGACGACCTCCACCATAGCGGAAAATATGCCATTTAGGGGCTAATTTTTCCCAAACATATAGTACCCAGCAAATAGGAAATTGCTGGCCAGCAGCAAGATAGGTGCTGGCAATGATGGAGAAGTGATGGCTAAGGGTCTACCACTGCATGACCACTGCTGGACAGCTTCAGTCAACTTTGCTGTTGGAAATCATCAGTTCAAATTCTGGTGGGCTTCCGTTTTATCTCATGCACTGGCCCACCACTACATGGAAGTGCACGAACTTTTGCAGTATTATTGCAGGGAAACTTTACGCTAGGCGGCGTTGCGAATATCGAAGACATTGATTATTTGAACACAAATCTGAAATGAATATCTTAACACAATTTAAGCTGTGAAGCTAATTTTTTTTTTGAAAATGTAAATAATATAGCACCATTGCCACCAACAAAATAAATAAGTAAATGAATAAATAAATAAATTCTTTATTTCAACGCACTTTTTTTTTCTCCTTAAATCTGGTTTTACTCAGTTACAAAGGATTTTGATTTTCCTAATTTGCACATTTCAGAATCAATTATAAAAAAAAAAGCGTATGAAATATATAGAATTTCTATACAATACCATAATTTCTATACCAGTTTAATGATTCGGAACGTAAATAACAACAAAAAAAAAACTTGAAATAGTGTAATGAGAGCTTGAAACAACGAGAAGTCATATCATACGCTGAAAGTACTTGTTCATGTCCGACCACGAAAACCAAACAGCATCGAGCGCGGCTAGTACTTTGGAGGGTGACCACATGGAAACCGCTGCAAGTTCAAATATTTCTATAGATATTCCTACAGACACTTCTATAGCTCTAGGTGAAAATAATTTATAGAAAAAAGAGCCATAATTCTATAATACTTTGCTTTTTTATAAAATTCTATAAGAAATTTTTGTAAGGGAAAGCGCTGGGCCAGCAAAGGAATAGCAGTGGGATAGGTGCTAGCACTGCAGGGAAAGTGCCGGATTGAAGTAATGTGATGGCATACCAATGCTGGCCTGCTGTTGGCCATCACTGATGGGCCAGCTGCATTCCGCACGGACACTTTTGTACAGGTTTAAGTAATGGCACCATTGCACTTTACCGCTGCTTGCAGTGCTGGCTGCCATCTTTTTTTCAGCTGATGGCCAACTGTTTCTTTCTTTGCTGGGTACTATCGGTAACACCTTAAACATATAGAGGAAGAGTTCCACAGTTTCTTTGCAGGTTTCTCCATTATTATTAATACATACATATTTCAAGGTGTCTGAACATTATCTACTGACATCTCTATTGAACTGTATACTAATATGATTACTAAAGAAAAATTACACAATAAGGCAATACACTGTTATAAATACAAGATACAACTACAATTATACATACACAAAAAAAAATTAAAAATTTGATGATTACCTATTACTACTTATTAATTATTTAGTGACTGACGCCTCTGGGGTAGTCTCTGCCTGTTCCTCCCAGCTGTTCCTAGGCAACCTAGAAATAGCATCAGCATTGAAATGTTGTATCCCAGGGCGATGAGAAATTGTCAGGTTCCAGCTTTCCAAGGTGAGACCATCTAGTGAGTTTGGGGATCTCGGGTTTGTTTCGGTGAGAAATTTTAATGGATTACGATCCGATATGATCTCAATTTGAGATCCATATGTACATTTTTCAAACTTCCGCAACCCAAAGAGAACTCCAAGCCTCTTTCTCTACACTTGGCTAAGCACGCTGAGCCCCTGATAATTTCTGACTAGCAAAAGCTATGGGTATAAACTGACCCTTTTCATCTTTTTGATTAAGACAACATCCTACTGCCAGATCTGAAGCATCGGCGTGAAGCTGATATTCCAGGCCTATCGTAGGTGTAGCCAAACGCGTTACATTACATAATTCATCTTTAAGGGCATTAAATGCTTTTTCTGCCCTTTCATCCCATGGTACAGTATTTTGAACCTTTCCTTTAGTTAATTCAGTTAAAGGTATTGCAATTTCAGCATAATTTGGAATATAAGATCGGTAAAATCCCATTAATCCCAGAACAGATCTAACTTCCTTTTTAGTATTCGGTCTCTTTAAATCCCTTATTGCTCCTATTTTCTCCTATGTGCATGTGTTCCACCCCGAATTACATGACATAAAAACTTAGTTAACTTTTTTCCAAACTTACACTTATCCAGTTTAACCGTAAACTTTTGATTTTTAAGTTCATCGATGACTGCTTTAACATGCTCACAATGCTCTTTCCAAGTGTCGGAGAAAATGATGACATCATCAATGTATGCTTGTGCATACCTACGATGAGCTTGAAGTTTCTCATTCATATCCTTTAGGAAAGTAGCAGCCACCCCTGATAAACCAAAAGGCCTAGTTCGCCACTGATAAATCCCATTATGAGTTGTAAATGTTTACATTCCTCAGCCATTTTAATCAGCCAATAACCCCTCAATAAATCGATCGAAGACAAATATTTAGCAGCCCCAGCAGTATGCATCATTTCTTGCGAATATTTCATAGGAAATGTGAAACCTGCGTTACTGAACCCTATAATCTTATTATATTAAAGCCCTATAATCTATACAAAGTCTAACAGTTGCGTCTTTTTCCGCCACGCAAACAATTGGATGACTAATTTTTGCATTTGATACTTCGATTGGATTTAATTCTAGTAACTCCTGGACCTGTCTATCTACTTCCTCTTTATAAGCAACAGATACACTAAAAAATTTTGTCTTTTTCCTTACTTCACCTGGTTTAAAATCAATATACGGTGCTCCCCTACTTCCGCTGGTCATACAGGACCCATTAATACCTCTTTATTTTCCCTCAAAATGGATTTTATATCCCTGACTTGACTATTAGGTAACCCTTTTATTTCAAACATTTCTATGTCCCGTTCTAGTTCTACCTCTTGTTCCCGTTGTGCGAACTTCGGAGACGTGGTAGCGAGCGGGTTAAGGCTTGTTTCGAAGAGGAGTAAATCAGATTATAACTCAATTGAAGAAGAATAAAAATGAGATTTATTAATTTAAATGAAAAGATAATTCTCGTGATTTGAGTTGTTCTAGATGCTCCTAACGCAAAAATAATTGTTTGCGTACGCATTTGAGAAAGTCTTAGGTTGAAAGTGGCAGCCTTAAACAGAGTTCACTATAGTTCATTAATAGACTGTCCAATCAAACCACTTAGTCTATTCGATCCTCGATGATCTACGGTGAAAATGTAGTCTCAGCTAGAAGATCCAATCTGCCGTTGTAAATAAAATGCAGCGTACTCCCGGTCTAATCGTAGTACCTTTTGTTTGTCAGGAGGCTAGTGTTCACAAAAGAACTTGTGGACCGCAGACCCGGTCTTCTCGCTGCTCTCAGGGAACTAAATGAAATCAGGAGAATCTATTTCTCCGTACAAAACTCGGCGGAAACCTGAAAGTCCAACTTGTTAATTTATTACACAATAATACAAATGTTTATTTCTTCCTTTTATTTTTCTTTTATTATTACAACGGAAACTTTAGTGAGCACACTTAAATGACATGTACATAAACATTTGTCATTTACCTTTTTTTTAAGAATAAGAAAGCTGACAATCATCTACTATTAGAATATTATCCATTGTTGTTATTATTATATCAGCTTTGATTACTAGCACAGAAGACAGAACGTCTATTCCATTTCTTCGCAAGATCAACATGGCTGCCAAAAAAAGGAGTGTTGAAGTCGCGGGGAAAACGTGGTCTTTCTTGATTGCACAGCATCTGGAATGCGCGCGCCGCTATGCCACTGTAATCCCCCGTTCGATCAGGTTCTGTGGTGGCGAAAAACAGTGATTTACTAAAACAGCCTGTAAAACCCTGTATTTCATTATCCCTGGACCGTATGTAACGGTTGAAGCGACGATAATATTTAAAAAATGGTCAGTTACGGTCAATAACAGATGATTATTGTCAACGGCTGATATTTAGCGGGTAAGCGCAATATTTACAAGAATGCTGTAATTTACAGTAAATTTATGCGGTAAAGTACTGTAAAGCAACAGCTATTTTTAACAGTGCAATAAAAAGATTGCCGAATCGCATTTAAGGTTTTCTTTGCCGCGTGATGCTCTCCCTCCTTAGAAACATGCGCGACTTTAAGATTCCTTCTCGTTTGCCTTTAGGCACTACTAATTGAGCTAAAGTGTTACTTACAAAACCCCAGATAAATTTAAATAATAGAAAAAAAATTACAAATATGAATTGAAAGAATGTATTGTTAACACATGAACTTATAACACCATGTTTATTTGTAATACTACTTTAAAGCAGTTCAAACTAATGGAATTTATATCACGTAAAACACTATAAAATCAGAACTAATAGTATTTCAAAGCTCTATACGAAAGTGACATTTTTACATGTTTACATTATATTTCAAAGTAATAGTAGCATTTCAAAGGTCTATACGAAAGTGACATTTTTACATGTTTACATTATAAGTAATTTTGATTTTAAAAATATCGAAATAACTAGTCTACTAAGTCATATTTTACAAGTATTATATATCAGTTTAATATATATATATATACAGGGTGATTCATAAAAGATGGGCAGAACTTTAAGGGGTTATAGTACACTTAAAGACAAATAATATTAAATAGGAGACTAAGGGTCCCAGACGTATTCCCAAGGAGATAGGGGGCATTAAAGTTTAGGGTCCGAAATTTCAAATGATTATAAAACATGGAAAAATTGGTCGATTCGTTTGCGGTTTTTGCAAAAAATTTTCTTTATGCCAGTATTTTCTTGAAATAAAATTTTAAAGTTTATTTTCAAAAAAGGCCGATAGGGGGCGCTTTAGACTTTGGAGTAACAAACAACTATTTTTTAACGTTATTTTTTGTATTTCTTTAAATGATTTCGAAAGCTTAGACTTAAACTTAAATTTTGATCTAAAAATCTGAGTCCTAACGAGTAGTTAAGTAGCGTAAACTGAAATTTGAAATTTGAAACCCTTCTCCCCCCAGAACAAAAATCAGTTATTCCCGATCTTTGTGTCGTAGATTAGGCTCTAACTACTGCCGCGTTTTGCTAAAATTATTCTTTATGTCAGTATTTTCTTGAAAATAAATTTTAAAGAAAATTTTCAAAAAATTCCGATAGAGGGCGCTTTAGACTTTGGAGTAACGAACAACTATTTTATACCGTTATTTTTTGTGTCTCATTAAATGCTTTCTAAAGCTTAGACTTAAATTTTCAGCCCAAAATCTGAATCGTTAGACGTGGTTAAGTTTCTGGTGAGAGGGGTTTGAAATTTCTATCCTGAGCACAGTTCAGTTTACCATGTCCACACATTGTGTGCTGTGATACGAGGTAAAAAGACACAAATTAGGATTATGTTACCAAAGCATATTTATTAACATGTAATTACAATAAATGTTCAAAATTGTGACCACCAGAGGTTATGCACGCAGAACAACGGCGAAGAATGGAACGGCGAACATTCGCGAAAACATCAGGCTTTTCGAGCACTTCCCCTACAGCGGCGGAAAGTCTGGCGACCAGTTCCTCGGGGGATTCAATTGGTGTCTCATACATAAGAGCCTTCAATCGTCCCCAAAAAAAGAAATCGAGGGGTGAAAGATCTGGCGAGCGAGCAGGCCAAGCAACAGGGCCACCTCGACCAATCCATCTGTTCGGAAATGTGATGTCCAGATAGTTGCGGACGTCTCGTACGTAATGGGATGGCGCTCCATCGTGCTGGAACCACATGACCCGCCGGATGCGTGGAGGAACAACGTTTAACAGGTCTGGCAGCACATGTTGCAGAAATGTGAGGTATGTTTTACCGTTGAGGCGTTCAGGAAGAAGGTACGGTCCGATTAGGTGGTCTCCGAGGATTCCTGCCCAAACATTGATGGAAAAGCGTCTCTGATGAGCATGTGGATACGTAGCATGTGGATTGACATCCGCCCATACATGTGCATTGTGTGTGTTAAATGTACCTTCACGTGTGAAGGTACATTCATCGGTGAAAAGCACAGTTCGTCCAAAATGTGGATTTAGCGCGTTCTGCTGCAGAAACCAGCGGGCGAATTCAATACGATTTGGATAATCCCCTGGAGACAGTTTCTGGACTCGTTGCACATGAAACGGGAGCAAATGTTCATCCTTCAGTACCCTCCAAGTCATGGACTGTGAGGTATCCACCTGCCTAGCCACTGTTCGTGTACTTGTACTTGGCTGCGCCGCTACTACATCCAGAATGGCTTCTGCAACAACTACTGATTCGTCCTTTTTTGCACGACCTCCATTCGACCGGGAAGCGAGAAATGATCCCGTCTCACACAACTGTCTGTGCAAGCGCTCGAAAGTTTTGCGGTTAGGCAACCGCCTGTTGGGAAATCGCTCTCCGTACATTCATTGTGCCTCTGCACCATTTCCATCTGCCGCTCCGTAAATTAAATGCATCTCAGCCTTTTCCTTATTCGTGAAGGGCACCATCTTCCGATTCATTACTACAGCGACTTACACTTGACTCACCGTTCAGTGGTTTTTATGCCTGAATCGTGTCGAAATTTTGCATACGTGTTCTTCTTCTTCCCCATTTGACATTTGCACACTTTCTGTTTCCTTCTTCACCCGGTGACTAGCGTCAGGAATGGAGCTTTAACGTTTGCATGAGCGACGTTTCCAACTGTGCCAGTGCCTTTATGAGTGAATTCCGACTATGCAGTCCTTGACGAAAGTTGTATTTTTGCCTCGTATCACAGCACAGAATCGTTGGGCATGGTTAAGTAGTGCAAACTGAACTATGTTCAGAAGTTGAAATTTGAACCCCCTCCCCTCGCTACTGAACCACGCTCAGCGATTCAGATTTTGAGCTGAAAATTTAAGTTTAAGTCTAAGCTTTAGAAAGCATTTAATGAGACACAAAAAATAACGGTATAAAATAGTTGGTCGTTACTCCAAAGTCTAAAGCGCCCTCTATCGGAATTTTTTGAAAATTTTCTTTAAAATTTATTTTCAAGAAAATACTGACATAAAGAATAATTTTAGCAAAACGCGGCAGTAGTTAGAGCCTAATCTACGGCACAAAGATCGGGAATAACTGATTTTTGTTCTGGGAGGAGAAGGGTTTCAAATTTTCAAATTTCAGTTT
Organism: Maratus speciosus; assembly: GCA_963932465.1. Taxonomy (NCBI): domain Eukaryota; kingdom Metazoa; phylum Arthropoda; class Arachnida; order Araneae; family Salticidae; genus Maratus; species Maratus speciosus. The sequence goes on from OZ010796.1 coordinate 380,584,413, forward strand.
ATGCTACTTAACTACTCGTTAGGACTCAGATTTTTAGATCAAAATTTAAGTTTAAGTCTAAGCTTTCGAAATCATTTAAAGAAATACAAAAAATAACGTTAAAAAATAGTTGTTTGTTACTCCAAAGTCTAAAGCGCCCCCTATCGGCATTTTTTGAAATTGAACTTTAAAATTTTATTTCAAGAAAATACTGGCATAAAGAAAATTTTTTGCAAAAACCGCAAACGAATCGACCAATTTTTCCATGTTTTATAATCATTTGAAATTTCGGACCCTAAACTTTAATGCCCCCTATCTCCTTGGGAATACGTCTGGGACCCTTAGTCTCCTATTTAATATTATTTGTCTTTAAGTGTACTATAACCCCTTAAAGTTCTTCCCATCTTTTATGAATCACCCTGTATATATATATATATACATATATATGTGAAGCAAATATATATATCACAAAATCAAGAGTTTAGAAAGAGTTTCAAGTGCAAGGAAAACATATTTGGTTACTTAGACATTCCGGTGTATATTATCAAACGAACAATAAGTACGATCAAGTGAAAGGCTATATTGTTAAAACTTGGACATATGACACAATAGATACGCATAACATATACTTTAAAGCTGTTTTTAGCTTTAAAATTGTTAAAGACGATTAAAATTGCTAAATACCATAAAACCAAAACTAATTATACACAGTTAGATATTTATTTTAGAGTTTGTAACAAAATAAACAATAAGTAACTTACTATTTTCTGAGTTTTCTTAACAGTTATAAAATTTATTCCAAGGAAAGCAGATTTTTCCTTTCACAAATCTTTCGTTCAGTACATCTGAATCTACGTCACGTATACTTGACTCTCTTTTTTTGTAAATTCAGTGCCAGCCTGGCTGGTTTCGACTAATTAGTCCTAGCATATTAAAATAAACAGCTGCAGCTCGGGTAAAACTGCAACAGGGACTATGTTAACTGTTTTTTTTTTTTTTATCAGTAATCATTACTCAGAAATATATCGGAAATCGGACAAAATCCTTACCCGGGAACATCACTATAAATGAATTTCAAAATGGCGCTATGAGTCATATGTCGTTTAAAATGTTTACTCCTGAATTGGTGTAAGGCTTCCATAATTTCTTTAAAGGAGTAAAATTACACCATTTTTAATCTATTATGACACTTAAAAGTGTGTTGACACCAGAAATAGCGCATATTTAAACTTCATTCGGCATGTTAGAAACCAAAATTAAGTGTAATAATACTCCTTTTTTTTTTTTTTTTTTTTTTTTTTACAGTGTTGTATTAACATACTATCACTCGGCTCGCTGGTCACTGATCTCAGGCGATTCGATTCCGCCGCTACCACCAATGTCGGATTTCCTCTAAATCCACACAACTTCGAAGAATGTTCCTTTTTTGTTGATATGCTGCCACCACCGATATAATTACGTAATATCGGGCACGCTTTGAGAGGCTTGTCGAAAGGAATACTAACTCATTCTATTAAACTTAACTAACAATTTATTTACACATTACAGTAGAGTCTCGAAAATCCGAGTCTCAGAAATACCGAGGTTCCGCTTAATTGGAGGCGTCAAAAATACAAATTTCCGTTTTTATTCCTCGCCCGAAAGAATGCCAGTTCTTTTCGTTTCTTCCTGGAAGGAATGTCATTGCCGTTTTGAGTCACTCACCAGACTTTGTTCTCTTGTTCAGACAGATGGCTAAGGGTTGGGGTTGGTTTTAAAGAGGTTGTACCAGAAACAAAAATAAATTGAAACAAAAAAATCTGCCTTGCAAAGCAATTTCGATTTTGTATAATGCTCCTTCTCATCCAGACGAAGATCTGCTGCTTTGTGTGGAAATTCATGCTATATTTTTCCTCCCACCGTTACAAGTTTAATACAGCCACCGCATCAGGGTGTATTGGAGAATTTAAAGAAAAGATATCGACGCCGTTTGTTGGAACATTTAGTGCAGTCTCATGACGAAAGTTGTCAGAATTTTTTGAAGAATGTAAACATGAGATATATTGTTTACTGGATAGCTGCAACTTGGGAAGAAAATCAATGTACAACACTGAATAAATCGTGGTTGAAATTTTAGCCTAAAGTGGTAACATCCATTGAGAATCTTAATGACGATGGTGAAAACATTGTTTTGACAGATTTGGTGAAGGAAGTACCTGGCTGTGAAAATTGTAATGCAGATTACGTTAATGAATGGCTAAACAGTGATGAAATGCTGGAAATAACTGATTCGACTATTGTAGAAATGACAGAAGATTAGGAGAAATGTATTGATACAGTAGAACACGGCTCTCTGTCATTTGAAAAATATATATATATCTCATAGTGAAGGTTCTGCATTTTTAGAACTGGCTTTAAAATATGTAGAACAACAAAATGAAGCCACCCCTGCTGACGTTATGCTTTTTAAGCGTCGACTATATATTGCATCAAAAAAGAGATGTATTTTGTTAAAGCTACAAAAAATTGAAAAAAAATTGAATTGTAAAGTATTCTGTATATCATTACAAAAGGAATAAAGGTATGTGCATTCTTTGCCAGCCTAATTGGGTAAAATTATAATTGGTAAGAATTTTCTACTTTTTCGGAAAATCCGAGTTTTTAGTAATCCGAGGTGGTGTCAGCCCCAATTACCTCAGAATTTCGAGACTCTAGTATGTGATTTATTTTTTAATGTCATTCTCATCTGCATAATAAAATTGAACTTATAACTTTGAAAAATTCAATAGGAACATGATTAATTTATTACATATTTAACATCCAGCATACTATAAAACGAGGAAGTACATTTTTTTATATATAAATATAAATGTTTAGATATTGTGATATAAATTATTAAAAAAAGAAGCTAACAATTTTAAAGAGAATCTCCGGTTATTTAGGCATAACTAGAAAAATGACTTATATATTTTATTACTCTTTATTTTAAATGACACTGTAAAAACCCGAACATATTGATTATCAATAATTTTAGGTGAAACTGCTTTCGAAATATTGATTAAATAAAAATCCTATCTATTCAAAGGCAAATAAATTTGATTGTCTTATTTAATTATATCTCTCTGAGTGAGCAATTCAACTTTTAAGATAAATTAACTGAAAACATTGAATACACTGAAAACAAGACTTAGCTCCAAGGTGGGAATGATCCTCCCCCCTCTGTGAACAAAAGGAAACTTTTATAGAACGGTTCTTTTTTGTATATACCGTGCATACTCGTCTAAAAGTTGAAGAGAGAGATAAAAGCGGGCAATGGTCATTTTCCTGTGATTGACAAAAAAAGCTCAACGATAATGTCCCTGTAATTATTCTGCACTGTAAAAAGAAAAAAAAGAAAAAAACGGAATAAAAAACAGTGATTCTACTGGCAATCTAGACGCCAGTACTATTTCCGTTTTTTTTATGAAAATTTTCCCCCATAAATTACAGAAAAATTTCCGTTTTTAATCAGAAAAACGGAAATTTGTCTGTAATTTATGGGAAAAAATTTCCGTAAAAATACAGAAATAATACTGGTGTCTAGATTGCCAGTAGAATCTCCGTTTTTTTTTTTTTTTTTTTTTTTTTTTTTTACAGTGCACCCATTTTCTCTTGGGATAGAATTCACTTCAATACAGGGGCATGGCATTCCTTTCAACATTTTAATCCCCTTTTTAAAAAGAGTTCAACTTGAGAATGCTCCTAGATATCTGTCCTAAAAGTCCTACAATACAAAGAAGTTCTATATTTTAGCAGTCTAAGAAGTTGTTTACTCTTGAAAATAAGGCTTGAATAGATTTTTGAAAGAATTTTTTCTTTTTAAGTATCATTAAATTGATGTGAATATGGTTTAAAAATAGTTTAAGCTTCTTCGGTTTTACATAATTATACAGTTTCAAAACTTTGAATTAAAAAAAAAAAAGTCTGATTAGAAGCTAAAAAAAAAAAAAAAAAAAAAAAAAAAATGTTTACTAATTTAATGAAAATTTATTATTATTTTTTTAAATCCTCGATTACAAACATTTTTCAACATACTACCAGAAATGTGATTCGACTTATACACAAAAATTCAATTTTTTTCAAAATTTTGCCTACGAATTGGGGGGGGGGGGGTCAACTTATACACGAGTACACACGGTAATTATTATTTTTATGTAACTATAATAACATTAATACAGTCAAACCTCTTCAACATGAATCTCAAGGGAATTAATATTTCATACATCTTCAGAGTAGTTCATGTTTTCAGGAACTAAATCTTTATATTCGTTTTGAGAGAGTTTCAATAGCAGTTCATGGCGGTTCTAAAAATCATTGCTCAAAAAACGCTAAACTTTCTGACACATTTTAAAACCTAATGGCATAAAATTGGCAGGGCGTTTTATTGACGCGATTTAGAATGGAATGGAGTTTTCCATTTTTTGATAAATAAGTTACTTATTAAGTTATAAGCAATTTTTGTCACGCGACGACAGGTTTTTATCCTTTGTAGTACCGACGCTTGAAATTCCATTCAAAATGTCAACTTTGACAGTATTTCCGGAAAGATCTTCTGTTTTTACAAAAAAATTAAAAACGCTATTCGATTACATAGTTTCTGAATAAGAACACCGGCCAATTTCATGCGTTTCGTAACAAAAATTAATTCAGAAATGTATCAAAAAGTAGCTCTTTTGGATTTGAGATCAGCTTATAAAAATCCAAAATATTTTCTCAGAGAAAGGAATTTGATTGTTTCATGTAACTATATATATCTCTGAATGAGCATTTCAACTTCTGTTTACAAATAAAATAACCAGGGTTGGGGTTTTGGACGCCCAAAACTAGTTTTGGACAGGACATGTGGGTTTTACTGTCCAAAACTGTACTAAAGCGTCCAAAACTGTACTAAAGTGTCCAAAACCTTAAAAAAAGCAACATCCCACATGTAACCACTGCACACTTATTAAACATATGAATAAATATAAATATCTCACAATATATTTTACCAACATTCCATTAAATACTTTGGTAAATGAAAAAAGTTCAAATTTTTCTAATATCTGTGTAACATAAAAAGTTCTGTTTCTGTTAAAATTGGGTTATAATAATAAGAAATTCTTTATAATACCACACATGTAGTATAGGGAAGGGAGATTTGCTCTTGTTTCAATTTTTGTGCAAGAAAATGTTACTAAGAAATTTCTTTTAAATAATGTTTCATTGTAAATTATCTTTTCTAGATTACATGATAATGAAAGAAAACACAAATATTCAATTTAAATTTCTAGAAATTATTTTTTGAAATATGTATTTTTATTATGAATTTAATATAATTCTAGTGAACATTCTATTTCTTAAGAGTTAAATAGTGTTGTTATAATAATAGTCATATAATATAGTGTTATAATAATAGTCAATATCTAAATATCTCATATTCAAACAAAATCAATTATTTTTATTTATACTATTTCTTAATATACACATATACATAGTTGTCAGCAGTAAGCTGGTTTAATCAGTATGCTGAACCTGAACTCTATTTATCAATTATTTCCAGTAACAACTCTCGGGACTTTCAGTAACAGAATCAGAATGTATTCATAAAAATCGTTAGTACTTCTATTAACTACTATTATTTAAATGAATAACATTAAAATTATGATACATAATTAAATTTAATGTATTTTTAATGTAATTACTTTGTTACGTAGGGCAATTAGATTGTTACTACTAAATTATTAGGTAGTATAACATAGGGTAATTAGGTTGTTAATACTGAATTGGTATTTTTGTATTGTAATCTTTTTGCCAATTTTTTAAACTTTTAGCATTGTTCTTATACATACCATTTTACCACAAAATATAGTTTTGGACAGTTTAAGACAGTTTTAGACAGAAGGGTTTTGGACAGTACGGTTTAAACCATGGATTTTACCGTGGTTTTTACCGTTGTGTCCAAAACCTTGCCAACCCTGAAAATAACTGAAAACATGAATAAACTGAAGACACGATTGGAAAGGAGGGAATGTCCAAAATGAAAATTTTCTCATAGAACGGATTTCTTTTATACATGATTATTATGCTTATGTAATCATAATAACATTAATAATATTTTTTTTTAATGCTTTATCAGGAGAAATGAAATGTGAAATTCTCCTCTCCAAAAAATGTACATTAACCCTTTAGTGCGCAGCTTTGCATACATGCAAACAACAGTGTTTTGAATTTAATAGATTTTTTTTTTATTTGTATATACCTAATTCACACCCGAAAATTAAAATAGTAATATTTGCTTTATTTAATAACAGACATTCCGCATTTAAATTGAGCTAAATTAACCATTAAAACTTTCTGGTGTAAAGTCAGATTCTCTGAACTACGTAATTTCTAGAGCGTTTTCTATCTTGGGAATTAAAGGATTAAACACTGTAAAAAAAAAAAAAAAAAAAAAAAAAACGGACTAAAAAACGGAAATACTACTGGCAATCTAGACGCCAGTACTATTTCCGGTTTTTTACGGGAATTTTTACCCATAAATTACAGAAAAATTTCCGTTTTTAATCAGAAAAACGGAAAATTTTCTGTACCCGTAAAAAAACGGAAATAGCACTGGCGTCTAGATTGCCAGTAGTATTTCCGTTTTTTAGTTCGTTTTTTTTTTTTTTACAGTGAAGGTTAAGTTTTGTAAAATAAATAATTATATAAAATAAGGTATTTGGAGACATACTTATTAAAATATTTACTAATTTTCAATATTTTAGCGTAAAATAGCCACACAACAGCAGTTTTTACTTGTATTGCAGATGTGCAACAGAAGAAAAGATTGACGTATTATATGAAAAATATATCCCTGATTTTTTTCATTATTTTTCCTGTGTAATAAACCTCTCAGAGAATCATATATAAATTTTTCGAAACAAAATAAAAAATCGCGCATTTAAGGGTTAAAGTAGACAGGGCCGAAACTAGGGGGGTGCAGGGGGGCATGTGTTCCGGGCGCCAGAACGAAAGGCGAAGAGGGGGCGCCAAATGAAGATTTTATTTGTCGTTTCATACAAAAATGTATACATATATATATGTGTGTGTGTGTGTGTGTGTGTGTGTGTGTGTGTCTGTGTGTGAAACACGAAGAAACTCGCAAGATAATGTTAAACTTATGAGAGCATTTTTTTCAAATTTCAGAAAGTGACAGTAACTTTATAAAAAAAAAATATGCAACCAAAATCGAAAAAGTAAACACCAACCCGGTTAGAAATCAATCTCAGCTGTTCTAAGCAAGAAAAAAAAATCATTTAAAACAATTAATATTCAAGTGAAATTTTTTAAAAAGAATGCTCCCATAGGTTTAACATTAGCGATCCAGTTTCTTCGCGTGACTAGTATAGCCTCTTAACGCTCAAGCTAATGTTAATCCTATGGGTGCGTTGTTTACATATTTCTTGCTAGCATTTTAATTATTGTTAAATGATTTTTATTTTTTAAGGATTTTTTTTTTCTTGTTTTGCATAGGGTACCTGCGGTCGATAACTTTTATTGTGCGTGAGGAGAGGGGGTGTGTTCCAAAATCCATGTTTGCCCCGGGCGCTAAAAATGCTAGTTTCGGTCCTGAAATAGATTCCACAGAAAACTCTTTTATTCTACCCAATTATAATATTTTCTATGTAATCATAGCAGCATTAATGTATAAAAAGTGCTTCATTTAGAGATGTGAGATATGATCCCCCAATCCATTCAAATTCTACAATTTTGTTAGCTAATTTTAATTAATTTCAAGAATAATATTTTTTTAAGTTTAAGGATTCTGTATTTAAATCGCGTGTTGGATATTCTAAAAAACTTGTGATTTATAGCAGTATAATCTTTTAAATTCAAACATTACTAGAAACTTGAGCTTATAAAATAAAAGCAATATTTTAAAACATTTTTTTATCATTACAAACAAGCAAAATTTAAATTTCCCATCTAAATATTTTTCGAAATGAACCAGGAGCTAGAATGAAAAATAAAACACTCAGCGCCATCTAGTAGCAAAAGAAGGAGTTTTTAACAACTCGCATAACGAATTTTACGAGGATGTATTTACTATATTCTCCCACGTATAAAAAATAATTGTAATTTAAATGCGAAATCATTTTTTCTACGGCATGCTGAAATGTGGTATGCAAAGTAAGAAATGCAATTTTACTGGGGAATTATTCTGTTTAATTCGATTCACAAGTTCTATTTTATAAAATTAAAGATTGATGTGTTTAGATTTCGTTTGAAAGGAGTTTTGTTGTTTTATGATTTCTAAATAAAAATTGCTACTTCCTGTTATAATAATTAAAAAAAAAAAAAAAAAAATACTTTTCATCCATACATGCCAAAAAATTTTTAATATTGTTGCTCAAGTTTCTAAAATTAAATTTTTTAATCTTTTTTTTTCTTTTTTCATATTCCTATAAAGTTGGAAAAACATTTAAAAAAAATACGGTGAACGTTGGCGTTTTAAAACGATTTTTAGACCACCAAAATCAGGAAGGTTCGTCATCAAATAGCAGTCAGCTGCTTACACAAACACTGCCTGTTCTCAAAAAGTTTGAAACGCGATTTCATTTTTTATCTTTTCGAGATAAATAGGTAATGTAAATTGCAAAAATTTTTCGAAATGAGGTAGGAAAAGATTATAGTAAAGAAAGTGTCTTCCCATTAATTTTCAAAATGTTACATAATATATATATATATATATACAGGAGTCGATGCACAGATTTTTTTCTTGGGATCCATTTTGTGAAAAGTAAAAGTTATTTTTGTGAAACTTATTATATTTTTGCAAAAGTTATAATATTCTTGTGAAAAGTAAGATTTTGAAACGAAATATGAAACTGGTGAACTGTTTTTTTTTGCAAATTGCATGTTTTAAAGCCTAAGAATATTAATGAAGAGTGTGTTTTCATGGAATAGAATTTTGCGAAGGGACTTGTTTTATTAAAATGAATTTTGTGAAGGCGACTGTTTTATTAAAAGGTTGGTTGTGTTTATGACGGCCAATTATCAACACAAAGAATACAGGCCCTAAAGGGGGGGTGCCCTTCGTGGGAGTCTTTCTACAGGAACCTAACCCGTATTAACGCAAAGAAGTCCAAGGTTAGAAGAAAACCAGGGAAAACTCCGAACGATAAGGCCGACGGGCGCGACTGGGTTCAAACCCAGCATCCCCCGTCTACCAGCTTCGAGAGCAGAACCTCTCGGCTACTGGTGGGGAGTTTTATTAAAAGGAATTTTGTGAAGGGGCCTGTTTTATTAAGAGAAATTTTGTGAAGAAGCCTGTTATGGATTTTTATGAAGGAGTCCTAAATAGGCCCCAAATTTTCCCTGGATCGACCCCTGATATACGACCCATTGACCAAATTAACTCATATTGCTATAGGTTTCTGTGATAAAAAATGTATGGTTTTAGAGCCCATTATTATCACCATATAGACCATATATGCCGAGGATATAATGCTATACTTAACAAGATATATTCAAAAAAGTAATCAGTGACGATTATTAGCAATCTTACATGCAATTTTAGATGCCATCTTACCTGCCTTTAAATCTCTACGAACTGCATTTGTCATGATAATCATCTAAACTTATTAAATTTAGCTAAAAAAAAAAAAAAAAAAAAAAAAAAACAGCATGAAGTGTAATATATTAAACTTTATAAGGAAATTTTTAAGGCTGTTCTCAAATCCAAACTATGTACTTCTGATACATTCTGTAATTTATTTTGTTTCTCTAATTTATTTTCGTAATGAAATTGACAGGTGTTCTTATTAACCTTCTCGCTGCAGAACCTGAGATATTCCTCGGTGATGCATTTTTCTGTCTAATTAACCCTCCTTGATTATTCCCACCAGTTATTTATTTATTGTAAATTTTGCCTTATTTAATCGGAGCATTTTTCCGATTAAATTAGACAAAATTTTTTGTTTTGAGAAACCGGTGACAAAAGAATAAAAATTCTTAAATACACAATTTTTGAAGCTATTTTGGTAAAACAATTACGCAGCGAGAAGATTAAGAAACTCTGCAATCGAACTGTCTTTTCCGTTTTCAGTAAAAGCAGAATATTTTCAAATACTGCTAATATTGGCCTTTTTAATCGAATTTTCAGACGCGACAGTTCTGGAAAGTAGAAACACTGCTCTCGTGAGGCAACAATTCCTTATAATTCAAAATATAATTCATTTATCGGAAAATGAAAAAAGTTCGATTCCAAATCACTATAATAATCATGCCTGCAATTGACACGCTTTTATGTATAAAAATGAGTTAGAAAATGTGTCAGAAAGTTTCGAATTGTTGAGCAGGGAAAAGTATTTTATTGAGAACCGCCTTAAACAATTTTATCTGACGATCGTTGGTATGCTACGTTCATATTTTACTCTCGAGTGTAAAGAAGATCTTGCTCTCCACATTCTGAGGTGTAATCTGACTCACTACAAAAAAATTGTTGCCGGATCGGGAATCAGATCCAAATAATTTGACAGAAAATCAGCACCCTAAATACTAGACAAGCACGGATCTACCGTGAGATCAAGGTTGGAAGGTTTTTTCCATCCCCGGTAAATACCATGGTAAAAGCAGGTATTTACCGTATTGGGAAATACTATGTTTTTCCCACATGGGAAAAACTGATTATTAAAAACATAAATATAAATTCAAAACAACCTTTAAAAATGTCAAAATTGAGTTCTAAGTAAATAGCTTAAAGGCAAGAAAAGAAAAGGAAGGTCTACAAAAACAGACAATGGAGTGCATTTATTTAAATAGTTACACACCACACAGATTCCCAAACATTTACCATAATCATAATCGTATTCATATTCTTCGTCTTCCACTTCCACATTGCATTTTAGCATCATATAACAAAATACTAATTTAGAGGCTTTTTGTAAACCCAGTCTATTTCTAATCTTATTTTGGATGAAAGAAAAATTAGAAAAAATACGCTCCAGCGATTCTGATGATGCAGGACATCCCGGAAGATGTTCCATTAATTGGAGAAATTGTGCATCTATTGCAGTTTTACTTCCACCAGTTCCAGTTTCTTCCACCTTAGTGCAGGTGAAATAGTGTTTGTAATGTCTTCGAAAAAGGTGCGTCTTCTGACTTGAACTGCATTGTATATTGTAAGTACTTTGGATTTAAAGTCTGCAAATACTCACGAGCAGATTTCTCCTGACCCTGTGATAAATTTTCCCCTTTATATTTCGGATTCATCAGGTGTGCCAAAAAATGGACAGGGGTCATTGCTTTAACAAAGCTAGATTTCACTTTGCTGAAATGTGGATTGAGTTCTTTATTTTGAAGAAGCTCTACGTAAATTTCACAAGCATCAGCAATATAGGTATTATTACTGTGTTGTAACTTCGTAAGGTCTTTTCTAACTGGTTCCATTTGGTTGTACACATTTTTTCCTTCTTTATGCATATGGGGATTATTTACTAAATACTTAATGTTGTTCCCAATTTCATCTTCGCGATTATCCACAATTTGAAGATAAAAAGGCCTGTTAGTAATAAAAGTTTTTAAACAAGCTATTTGTGACTTCCACCTTGTTTCAACTGGAATTTGTGGTTTAACTGAACTGGACTTTCTTTCAATAAACTCCCGGGGATACGGTGATTTCTAAAAAAATTCTGAATTTTGACAATATTAGCCACAAGAATCAGTGGTTACATTCTTGCCAAGAATATTTAAATAATGTGATGCAGATACATATGTAACTGGCAATAATATCTTGCGTTTCAAGATTCTGCCACATTGTAAGTATTTTCTGTTCATTATCCGAAACTAAACTTTTTACAGTGTATCCATATGTAGTTTTGCTGCAATTTTTACCTCACAAGCAAGATTTGTACAATACTCACTTGTTTTCTCATTTTTCCCGAAATCTATTGCAGAAAGAAACATACTTTTTCAATTACAAAATATGGAATTGGCTATAAGAAGGTCATTATATACATTACTCCATCCATCTTGCATGAGAGTAACAGTTCTCCCAGCTATTTTCTCTACAGCAGATTCTTGAACTTCTGCTTTTATGCAATAATTCTTATTTATTTATATTTCTTTCCTACAAAATAATTTTAAACATAAGGGAAATTTGTAATAGCTATGTATTTCTATCTTTAATTTTACACATCAGATTCAGAAAGCCAGAATATTTCTTCATATTGTCATTTGGAAGATTTTCCCGGTATTTACCCCTTTTTCCCAGTATTTGCCATTTTTTCCCAGTATTTACCACTTTTTCCCGGTATTTATCACTTTTTTCCCGGTGGAATGGGAAAAACAAATTTTGGACGGGAAAAAGCCAACCCTGCGTGAGATTCTAATTATCACTAACTCATAGTTATTCTAATATATTTTTCTCTGTCTTCGGATGCTTGACTAAAAGTCGTGAGAAGAAAATATAATGTCAAGAATGTTTGTAATATCGATGACAAAGAAAATCTGAAAGAAAAAGAAAAAAACGCATGTCATCCATAAAAAATTATACACTGTAAATTTAAATGTTTGAAATTCAGACACTTCAATCGTCTGAATCGCAGCCATTTTTTAAAAATAAGAATAATATGTAGCCATGTTTGACACAGCGTTAAATTCTGGGAAAAGGTTTGGCCATGGTCCTGCCCCCTCCACCCCCATACAGACTGATTTTAGGGGCTCTCAAAGTTGGTATGCTATTTTCCTAAAGCTGATAATTTAAATCTTTTTCGACATTGTACTGATTATAATAAATATTTTAAACTTCTAGAGCACAATAATGTTAAAATATCTAAATACAATAAAACTTCTCAATAGGAGGCACCGAGAGAATTTGTCCGCCATTCGTTGTCGAGGTGTTCGTGATTGACAGGTTTTACTGTATTTAGATTTTTTTTATTTGTTTAGTTTTTAATCTTATTCCATTTTAAAAGTTCAAAATATTGATTATAATCAGTATAATGTCGAAAGAAATTAAAATATAAGCTTTACAAAAATTGCATATCTAATTTAGGACCCCAAAAATCTTAGAGAGAGGGGAGGGGAGACTGCCCAGTTAGCCCATGCAAATCAAATCCTTCTTTTACAAAAAATCCAACCCTGCATTATGTTCGTTAAATTGAAGTTCCCAGTATTCGGGACTGTTCGTTATGGAGGTTAATGGACAATCCCTAATATCGGACTATATTTAGCAAAAACCTTTTTAAATTCAAAACGCATACATACGAGGGGGTTTCAAAATAAGTTTTTGCCGTCACATAGAAATAATTGAGGAAAATTTATGAAATTGCTACATTGTATTAGTCGTTTTCTGTATAGTCACTGTGCACAGTGACACATTTCTGCAAACGGTATTTCAAAAAGAGGGGGGAGGATGTGTTCCAGAAGGCGCGATAGTAGACCCAAAGGGGGCCATTTTTGTAACTTTTACCGACCCCCACAGGTGACATAATGTTGGAAAGGCCTGTGACTACTTATTCATGTTATGCACGGACACCATTCATGCCCTCCGAGGGGAAATTTGGGGGATGGGCTCGGGGGGGGGGATGCATAACACGAATAAGTGGTCACAGGTCTTTCCAACAATATGTCACATGTGAGGGTCGACAAAAGTTAGAAAAATGCCCCCCTTTGGGTCTACTATCGCGCCTCCTGAAATACATCCTCCCCCCCCCTCCTCTTTTTGAAATAACATTTGCAGAAATATGTTGCTGTGCACAGTGACTATATAGAAAAGGAGTAATAGAATGCAGTAACTTCATAAATTTTACTCAATTATTTCTATATCAGAACAAAAAGTTATTGCTACACTCTCGTATTTGTTTATTTTTTCCTCACAAAACAGACACCTCCGATTATCGAACGAAGTGCGCGCTGAGAGCTTTTACGGTATTTCTGTAAATACATTTTTTGTTTTTACACGTGTCTTGTTCTAAAAGTTAAAAATATTCTTTATAATCAGTGCAATGTCAAAAGAGATTTAAGATATCAGTTTTACGAAAATTGCATAAGGAATGCCCCACTCCCCGGAAGAAAAAAAGAAATTCATATCATTTAAAAATTACATAAAAAAATTATATTGCCATATAGGCAAGTTTTTATTTGGATCAGATGATAATCACAAAAGCTATTTAACTATCAATAAAAATATATAAAAAAATATTTTTTATGAATAACATGAAGAAAAAAAGTACTTCTAGCTTCCAAACTTCTTTTGTCTTTAATATACATCTTAACATCTAACTGTCATTTTTGTATTTTTTATATCAGTGCATATAAACAAAGTTATAAAAACCACAATTCATATACTTTCATCATATTTTTCAAAGCCATATACTTTCATCTACTTTTATCTTATTTTTAATCTGCGGTTGAGAGTAGAAACTGACTGATTAAAACTTAACGAATGCATTTACCTCAAGAAGAGAAATAAATATATTTTCAAAAGCATTAGGCGATCTTTTAACCTTTTAATTTTATTAATTAATTAATTAATTATTTTTTTTTTTTACTTGTGGTCGGTTACTGGCAGATAAAGATTAGCAGTTGCCATTGAATAGAAGAGAATGAATTTAACTTATGTTGTATTTTTCTTTTTGAGATATTATTTCTTTAAATTTAGAAAAGAAGATGATAATTTAGAATATATAATTTGTAATGTAACATTGCCATATATCTAAGAATATATATTTCTAGAATTATTCGTTTTTTTCGCCAACAGATTCAATACTAAATGACATTTTTATTAATATTTTATTTAGTACTATACAAAAAATCATAAAATTATGACACTTTCTTGAAACTCCCTTGCAAACAGTAAGAAAAATTCCTCGATTTGAAATTTAAATAAAAAGGAAGCTGCCCAGTTAAACTGATGGCATTGAGCTCACAGGCTATTCACACAAATTGTATATTATACTCTTATTTCAAAGAATAATGCCCCTCAAAAAATGAATGAATGTGGATTAGCCCCCATTTCCCCCCCTTTATACTTAACCAATGAACCTCCAAATCTAATCCTTAACATAATAAACAGGTACACCAAATTTGAAGCAAATCTGATAATTCTGCATGAAAAAATCATATCGCTAAATTAAGGGGGGTCTGACCCTCCTTTCCGCCCTTTATACGTAACTAATGAACCTCCAAATCTAATCAGGAAAGCTCCTTCTCAGAATGAACATAGTAAAATAATTAAAGTAAATTAGATAATACTGCATGAAAATCCATTTATCTAAATTAAGGGGAGGGGACTTGGCCCCTTTCCTCCTTTTATACTTAAACAATGAACCTCCAAATCTAATGAAGGAAGCGCCATATCGGAATAAACCGGTATATCAAATTTCAAGCAATTTGAATATTTCTGTATGAAAAACCCATTTATCTAAATTAAGGGGGGGGGGGGGGGGGGCTAGCTTCCACCCATCCCTTTATACTTTACCAATAAACCTCCAAATTTAATCAAGGCACCTAACATAATAAACATAAATAACATAATAAATAATATTATTAATAACATAGTAATATAATAAACCGCTATACCAAATTTGGAGCAAATCGAACAACTCAGCATGAAAAACTCATTTATCTAAATTAAGGGGGGACTAGCTCCCGCCCTCCTTTATACTTAACCAATAAACCTCCAAATTTAATCAGGACACCTCCTTAACATAATAAACCGGTATACCAAATTTGGAGCAAATCGAATAAATCTGCATGAAAAGCCCATTTACCTAATTAAGGGGGGGGGGCTTGCTCCCTTCCCCCTTATACTTAAGCAGTGAACCCTCAAAACTAATCAGGGAAACGCCTTATCAGAATGAACCTAAGAAAAATTTTTTGAAGTAAATTGGATGTTTCTATCAAGAGTTATCGTGTTACGTACGTGCGTATATACATACATACAGAACCGGCGGGCACATTCGCTCTCTGGCGTTGATAGCCTGTGAGCTAAAAACTGTCACAGTGAGGGATAAAGACTTGCATCATCTTAGAAGAAAATAATACATCCGGATAATTATATTATAAGAATGAATTTTTTTCATCCTCAAAACATAATCCGCATGACTGAAGTTGTTTACCAGCTTTGACGTGACGAATACGAATAATATAATAAAATTTATAGAAATTAATGCCAATTAACACCAAGTGGATCTGCGTTGCACACTCTTTTAGGAGTTTCTAAATGTAAACTCAAAGTGTTGTATACTTATTTGTGTTTATACCGCCCATAAATCGACGCCAACTTATATCGACATTTGGTGTCAAGCACACAATTCAGTTGAGTTTGTTCAATAAATAAATAAACTAAGTGGATACAAATAAAAATCCCAGAACTTCACATTTCGCAAAAAACGAATTAAATATACGAGTACATAAAAACAAACTTTCAATTTGAATTATAACGTATACCAAATTCAAACGAAAGAAATCTAAAACGCATGCGCAACTGAGAGTGCCCTCTGGTGGCTATTACGAAACAGAAACATCATAATGTCTTAAATTGAGACGTTGTATTTTTTCAGACATTTTTCTCAGTTCTGTTATACTATAATCATAGTTATACACTTATGTGTCTTAAATTAAGACAGTTATTATGTCTGAATTTTCGGATTTAGACACTTAAATGTCTGAAATTCTTTTTCAGTAAAACATGTATCTGAATTTCAGAACCTATATTTGCTGTGTAGACTTTTAAAATTAACTTAGAATCTTTTGCGTTATCCTCTAGCTTGAAAATTACTCGCATGTTGTCAATTTAGTAATTCAATACCAGTTTTTGTCAATAATGAGTATGAGTGAGAATTTTGCCACATTAGTCAGCTATATCCAAATTGGCTTCATTTAGAGCGATTTATGTTTGGTCGCTAAATTTGGCGATATCTTGAAGAGTCCGCCATTATAAAAACATATGATGTACTGTAAATTGAAATGTCTGAAATTGAGACACTTATGTGTCTGAAATGATTGGTTTAAAAAGGAGACATTTTAAAGTGTCTTATTTTTTCAGACATCTTTTTTGCGTCTGACGTTCAGACACTTGAAACGTCTAAATTCCTGCTATTTTAGATCTGGCATTTTACTAAACATTTAACCCCTTAATTCTCGCTCCCGTCATATTCACGGGCTGTGTCTTTTACTCAGATTGTTTGATTCCCACCAGTTTTATTAAATAGTGTAATTGGCTTTATTTTATTATCGTTTTACCTGTCATTAAATAAGGTGAATATTTCTTTTTCAAAAAAGTGGTGCCGATAAGCAAGTTGAATTTTTAAACCGTAATTTAATTCGAGCGTTAAGGGGTTAAAGCATCATATGCGGCCATGTTTGACGACTCCTTCTTGATAAATGGAAAAATATTTGACCGTAAAACAGGAATGTGCTTCTTCCAGAAGCAAGACCTGATTAAAACATGGACAAATTGAAATCCTACCCCACCCCCTTTCCAGATGTTAGGCCGCTCAAATTTGGTAAATTAGGCAGTTTTAGTGAAACTCATATTTTAAATCTTACATCATAATTGCATTTATTATAATCAAAACTTTTACAATAGGATAAGATGTTATTTATTTAATATTTATTTATTTATCCATATACAGTAAAATCTCTCAATAGTGCACACGTCGCTTCCGCGAAATTAGTCCGCTTTTCAGAAGTAAAACTTTACAAATGTACAATTTGTTGCAGATCAAAAAAGGTGTCTGCTAAATAGATGCGACCGTTATGCAGGGCTTACAGTAAAACATCCATAACGGACACTCTGAATTGTATACAATTCAGGAATCTATAGATTCCTCTGTTTATCGAAAACCCAGCTTTTTCAATCCACAACACATACAAATTTGTATCTTTTTACCAAAGTAAAGTGATTCCACAGTTTTTAGGTGTCCACTAAGGGGTGGTTTTACTGTATTTGGATAAATATATATTTTTGTTTTTAATCTTGTCATGTAGCACTAAAAGTTTAAAATATTGGTTATAATTAGTACACTGCCAAACATTATAAGTGTGTCCACGTATAACCTGACCGACCTTTATTTTCGCAACCGTTGGTCCTAGATGCATACTTCCAGTTACAAAAATGGTTTAAATAAGTTAAAGAATTATTTTTAAAGCGATTTGGGTCAAGAAAAAAATTGATTAAAAAATTACGAAATTTAAATTTTTATACGGTTCCCCGGTCCTATAAGTGATATTTAGTAAAACTTTACTGTGACACTAACAAGTAAGACAAAAAAAGCCCCATTCATCTAACATTAAAATAGACCGAGTTATGAAACTTTGAAATGCACGACTTAAACCACTTTTATGCATCTCAAAACAGATGATTTCTGCCATGCTTTCAGGGATCGTATTTAAAGTACTTAAACTTATTTCAAGGTATCTGCGCTTTGAAAGAAATCGCACAAATATTACGATTAAAGTTTTATTAGTTAAATTTCAGATTAGTTAAAATAATTGTATTTTAACATATGTTTTATTTTATAAGGATTTGAGGCTATGATTTCTTTTAACTAAAATTGTGTTATTTTCATAAGGTTTTATTTAACTTGCAATGATCGTCTTTCCAGTTTAAAATTTGTACTAGATCTTTAATTTATTTTCAAATGTCGATAGAAGTTAAATTTTACATACTGACTTAAATCCGAGGGCAATGCAATATTATTATGATTTTCGACTCTTACTATCTTATACATACTTATATTAGAGGATAACACAAAAAAAATTCGGATAGATTACCGTCAAGAAGTTTAAGAAAGAGATATTAGATAACATAAACCTGCGATGGTTGTGTTTTTTAAATTTTATAATTACATTTTATGTATTTTTTAACGCTGAATAAAAAAATTACCTTCACTTTTAACCATCATGTCAGGATCTTTCGCAAATCGTAAATTTCAAGGTTAAAAGATAGCGAAAAATCTGATACTGTAAAATAGATGTAAGAATTTTTTTATTCGCTTTAATTTTATTTAATTCGATAATTTATTAGATTTTTTGGTTTATACTGGGTTTCTTACAGGTAAACAACTCGGGGGGTCCGATGAGGTCGGGAGGGGAGGGGGGATCAATTTTAACTTTTACCTTTTTAACTTTGAAATTTGCGATTTTAGAAAATTCCTGACGTGATGGTTTAAAATGAAGGTCATTTTCGGATTCAGTGCTAAAAATTACATAAGAATCAATTTTCAAAAGCTAAAAAACATGCCACAACCCAAAATTTGAAAGACAGTGTAATCTAACAGCCTTTTAAAATATATATCATTTTGTAAAGAATTGAAGCTGTTGTTTTTCATCCTTTTATTTAACAAAAATTCTGTTATTTTTATCCTCTTATGATGTTCAGTAAAAATTGTGCATTTTTCAGTAATATGTCAGAATGATTAAAGATTTCAAATTGATATTGCAATGCTAATTTTACTCTCAACCATTTCTTTAATATATCTGACGAAGTTATATGCCTCCTAAATTTGTGAATGACCCCTAATATGCAGCAAAAAGTATACCCCAACTTTAAATAGCTATCACTCGGTCAATTTTCATCGTAGAATAACGGGACTTTTTTTTGCCTTATTTGCCAGTGTAACAAGGAAATTTTACTAAATATAACTTATAGGACCGGGGGACCGTATAAAAATTTAGATTCTGTAATTCTTCACTAAATTGTTTTTTCGCTTCAAACTTTTTTTTATCTTAACCCAGCACCTAATTTTGACCATTTTTGTAATTGGAAGTATGCATCTAGGACCAACGGTTGAGAAAATAAAGGTCGGTCAGGTTATACGTGGACACACTGTATATAAGATATGACTTTTACGAACATTGCATACCAAATTTGGGAGACTTTAAAATCTGGGCTTGGGGGATTGGGAGCCCAGTTAGCCTGTGCTTTAAACAGGTCCTAAATCTGAAAGATATCCAAACGTACTTTATGGCCAAATATTTTCTCATTTATCAAAAAGAATTCAATGCAGCCAAAACGTGTCTGCATATAATGCTTAAAAAGAAAAAAAAAATAAGTAGAAAAATTAAGTTTCGTATAAACAAAATCAAAAATTTTAAGTAAACTTTTATTTATATAATAATTTATTTTACATGAAATTAAATTTCAGCTGTAAAATATATATATATATATAATAAAAGTAACAATTAAAAAAATGAAAAAATTGAATGCTGATTATATTAATAATAATAATCACAAATATTTGTTTGTTTTAATTGTCAGATATATAGTTTATGAAATATAAATAGGAGATACAAAGCAATTAAAATTTGCTTTGAAATCATATGGCAATATATGTGGAACTTAATATAATAAGTTTTTTATAATTCGTTACAAATTATAATATTATATTGACCACATGGGAAGCTACAGTGAAAATCAATTCTGAAAAGCTAAATTATTAAAAACAAAAATCCTTATTATTTAACATAATATATACAGGGTGCCCAGTGAATAAGACCCTGATTTCAAAATTAAATATCTCAAAAACAAAAATCAATAGAATTATGCGGTAAACGGTTTGTTTATTAGCTGAGCTGAAAAAATGTTATACAGAAGTTTCAAAATTTAGTTGCAAAAACCGTTAACAGATGGCGCTGTAATCGCAATGCCTATAAATTGTTCTAGGAAGTCCAGAGCACTAGTGTCTCATTCCTAGATGGCTCCCTATGGAAGAACGAAAATGGGGAATGTCCACTTTTCGATTGCCGTTGGGGTGTTGTGCAGAAGTGGAGACATCTGGACACAGAATTATTGCATTAGCTTTAATTTTAGAGAATTTCAATTAATAGAATTTTCAATAAAAAGTTTAGAAATCATTATATAAGAACTTATTAAAATATTTTATTGAATTCAATTTTTAATGTCATATAATTATTTAAATCAAAATGCATATAGTTAGAAAAATAATTTTGCATCATTTATTTATTTTTTATATCTTCAAATCACGGCATAATATTTTGGTATTATTGTTTATACCTGAATTATTATAAATAAAAAAGTAATTTTGCACTTTTCATTTTTATTTTTAAATCACGACATAATATTTTGTTTTTAGCACAACTCATAAATTAATTTTCTTTGTAAACAACGTTTTAAGGACGGAAATTATGCATTAAATTATTTCATTTTTGAAAGGATTTGATGGTAAGTCATATCATTAACGTCAAAGCAAAAGTATTTTGGAGGCTGCACTCCTTTCCAAAACTTCGGATCATATCGCTAGAAGCTGCAACATACTTCTGTGGTCTATGATAAAAAAATGAAAATGAGTTTTTAAAATGAAAATTACTTTTTTTAACATAATTAAGTTTTTTAAAATAGAAACTTTGAATTTTTTCATTCAAACTATTTTCTACAATTTAAAAAATGATTTATGAATCATTATTATAGATTCTCAATGGTTTACAAAAAAAGGGTTTCTTTTAGCTTAATTAAATTTTAAAACTAGAAACTTTGGATTTTCTTTTATTCAAACTTTTTTTCACAATATAAATAAATATTAAAAAGTAAAGATCTCCAGTTTTTCAAATCCTCCTCTGCTTGCATTCTATTCCAGGATCTACCAATTAGGAGAGAAAAGACATCCCACAGAGGTACTGGTATCCTGACCGAAATAGCTTATAACAAAACTTGAAACAAATCTCAATTCTGTCAACACATGGCTCCGCTTCTGCACATCATCCAAATAAAATGTTTTAATAAGTACTTATATAGTGATTTCTAAACTTTTTATTGAAAATTCTATTAATTGAAATTCTCTAAAATTAAAGCTGATGCAATATTTCCGTGATCAGATGTCTCCTCTTCTGCACATAACCCCAACGAAAAAGTCGACTTTCCCAATTTTCGTTCTTCCATAGGGAGCCATCTAGGAATGAGACACTAGTGCTCTGGACTTCGAATCACGATTTATAGTCATTGCGATTACAGCGCCATCTGTTAACGGTTTTTGCAACTAAATTTTGAACTTCTGTATAACATTTTTACAGCTTAGCCAATAAACAAACCGTTTACCGCATAATTCTATTGATCTTTGTTTTTGAGATATTTAATTTTGAAATCAGGGTCTTATTCGCTGGACACCCTGTATAACATTGTCTTAAAGGGGTGTTAAAGAAGGGACGGTAAGGTAAAACAGGGGGATGGTATTGGAAAAAAGGGACGAAATGGTAAAAAGGGGACGGTAAGGATGGAACGGTAAGGAAAATTACCACCTATTTTTAGGAAAATCATGTTAAGACTAACTGATAGCCACAATGTTCATTGATTTTTAGAAACAGTTGGATTAAATTTAAAAAAAAAATTATTTACCTCAAAAAGTGCAGGAATAAACCTTGGGGACGGTGAGACTACCAATAAAGCCACGATGCTTGAAATTGATATTTAAATGCTGATTTAAATACTACAGTAAATTTCCTGCCAAAGAATTTTAAACATTAATTCTCTAGCATACTTCTTCATGGGAAAAAACTTGAAAAAAATTCTGTGGCTGCATCTGAAATGACTTTCTGTATAATTTTAGAAGAGGGATGGTAAAAAATCTAAAACCCAGGGACAGAGTTTAAAAAATAATAACAACCCTAAAAATGTGTGCAGGTTAATTTTTAGCTACATATTTATATAAAACAATAGTTTCAGTTTCAGAAAAAAATTACATCGAATTATTTTTATTGAAACAATTTTATCCAGACAGCTCCAAACTTAAAAATCAGCATCAAGGACACGGGACGGTATAGGAGTTTTCCAGGTGTTTGGACCCCCAACATCGTCCAAAACTTATTTATCTCGTTAATATTGTTGTGCAATCATGCAATGGGATGTTCCTCAGTATATGGAATAAAAAAAAGCACAAAAAAGTGTATTAAAATAAAAATTATTATTCAGGGACATGAAAGTCAAAAGATTGTGAGAATGCCTCATATATTAAGGGATTTTCTTTTTAAAAGATGCAAATCTTTCTTCCTCTTCTTCACTGTAACAGTTTTTTTTAATTTCAAATCAAGGAAATTTCCTTACTCGTTGCAACAGCGTTTCACGTAAGTGTGATCATTTTGTTGGCATTTTGCTTATAGCATCTGTTTGTGGAAAGAAAAAAAAAACTAGTTCTAGAAATATACATAGCTGCCAACTTGTACGGATTTTTCTCACCACTAAAATTTAATAGAAAATTTTATCAAAAACAATCGCTGAAATCCGGCTTTTTCTAACGATGAAACAATACGAAAATTTCTGTTAAATTTTAGTGGTAACAAAAATCCGTACAAGTTGGCAGCTGTGAATATATATTCTTAGATTCATGTAATTATGTGCTGTTAATCTAACTTTTAAAATGTTAGTAAATATATATGATCTGTTTCAAAGTATTTTATAAAGGTTAATACATCATTTTTAATTTGCACAAAAATTTATTTATAATTTGTATATTCACAATTGTTGATGATAATTTGTATTGTTTATAATATTAAATAATATAATAAAGGAATTTATTCAAATAAAAAATGATGTATAAACCTTTAATATATTTGATTTGAAATCAAATCTATTAATGATTTTTTGATTAGTTTAGTAAAAAAGTAATTTGAAATTTTAAATGGTTATAAAATAAAATAGGTAAAAAGCTAGAATTTCATGTGTTATCTTACATAACTAGATTTTGAACTTAAAATTGTGGTTGCTATAAGTTTATTTATATGCACTTACATTAAAAATAAAAAAATTACAATTAGATGTTAAAATGTACATACAAGACAAAAAAAGTTTTGAAACTATAAGTAATTTTTTCTGCATGATATTAAAATAGATTTTTTTTTTTTTTTCAATTGCTAAATAGCTTTTGTGATTATCATCTGATCTATATAAAAAAATTGCCCATGTGGCAATATAAATTTTATAAAAATCTAATTTCAAAATTATATGATTTTTTTTTTTTTGGGGGGGGGGGGAGGAGGATGGGATTGGGGTGGCAGGGGATTTTGTATGCAATTTTTGTAAAGCTGATATTTTAAACCTCCTTCGACATTGTACTGATTATAATGAATAAGTTGAACTTTTTGTATAGAACACAAAATAGAGAATAAAAACAAAATGTAGAACAAAAACAAAAAATATTATTATCCAAATGCTGTAAAAAACCTCGATAGCGGCCACTTTGGGACAGCGGAATTTGTCCGATAAGTAGAGGTGTCTGCTTTTGTGAGGTAAAATATACAAATATGTATGCGTTTCGGATTGAAAAAGGCATTCAATAAATAGAGGTGTCCGGTATTTTGAAATGTCCAATAACCTCCATAACGGACACTCCCGAATATGGACCACCTTTATTTAGTGAACCATAACGCATGGTTGCATTTTTTGCAGAAGAAGGACTTGATTAAAGTATGTTCAAACTGGGCTGTGTCTCCTCTCCTCTTCTTACAGTTCTAGGGGTCCCAAATTGAATATATGATTTTGTAAAGCTTATATTTTAAATCTGTTTCGAAATTGTACTAATTATAACCAATATTTTGAACTTTCAAAATAGAATAAAATTAAAAACTAACTAAATTAAAAAAAAATTAAATTACATCTTCTCCTTCGCGGGCACCTCAGGAACGCTGAATTTGTGTACTATCCGAAGGCGTTACCTTTTCTGAGGTAAAAATTATATAATTATGTTGAAAAAGAGGAGAGTTCGCTAAATAAAGCTGTCCGTATGAGGGTTTTGCAGTAAAATCTCCATATTGGATACTTGCTAAATAGAGAACACAACTTTTTAGGAAACACATTTTTTATTCACAACATGCATGCACATTTTTTATACGATTTTACCTCAGAAAACCAGACAGCTCCGAATGGCGGATAAATTCCACAGTCCCTAGGTGCCCGCTATTGAAAGGTTTTACTGTATTAACATAAATATTTTTTGTTTTTAATCTTATTCTACTCTAGAAGTTCAAAATATTGATTATAATCAGCACAATGTTGAAAAAGATTTAAATTATAAGCAATACGGAAACTGCATACCAAATTTGGTATCCCTAAAATCAGGCTGTCTGGGGGGTGGAGGAGGTAGGATCAGGGCTCAGTTTGCCTATATGCTTTAATCAGGTTCTGCCGCTGTAACAATCGCAGCCCTGCTTTGTGGTCAAGCATTATTCCAGGATTCAATGTGGTCAAATTTGACTACTTATAATGCTTACACCCCCCCCCCCCTCCCCTTTCACACAAATAAATAAATAAAATAAAAATTGCCTGCTATTCAGACGTTTGGAGTGTCTCTGAAATTAAAACACAAAATGTGTATGGAAAAATTAAGACATTTTAAAACGTCTTGTTTAAAAGAACACTCTGTTTTTGACATTTAAGTGTCTGAATTTAAGACATTTCAATTAACAGCGAATACACTTTTAAGGATCTTCTCAGTTTTTCCTTTTCCCAGCTAATAAATCTTTCTAAAAAAATCACGAATTTATTTGTATGCGTGAAATCATAAAATTCTCAGACTTACTATTCAGTTGCCTGATGACCTCTTCTTGAAAGTTATGTCTGGAAATTTGCAGAAAACGCTAACTTTGAGAACATTTTTTTAAAAAGTTCTTCGCATTTATAAGAAAAGGACAAAACTATGCAATATTTGGTAAATTTTAAGCAATATCTTTAATTTTTCTGCAATTACAAATAAAAAAAGACCTATGAATTTTTCAACAAGCAGGAAGTTTGGTTTTGAATATACAGCAGACAATGTAAATTTTATTTATTTGTAAAAAAAAAAAAAAAAAAAAGAAAAGAAAAGAAAAGAAAAAAAAGAAATCACCAAATTATGCTTTATTAAAATCCCACAATTATATCGAAATTTACAAAAGATTTCTCGAACTTCAGAAATAGATTAATTCTTTTATAAATGAATGAGATAAAATAAATCTGCAATAATTTTCATCAACACTTTTACTTCTCATTTGAGTTAAAATTGCACATTTAATCA
This sequence comes from Maratus speciosus, assembly GCA_963932465.1. Taxonomy (NCBI): domain Eukaryota; kingdom Metazoa; phylum Arthropoda; class Arachnida; order Araneae; family Salticidae; genus Maratus; species Maratus speciosus. The sequence goes on from OZ010796.1 coordinate 380,610,377, forward strand.
ATATTTCCTTTCTTCCTTCATTTTTTTTAAGTGCTCCAAAATGAGATAATTTCAAACAATAATTCTGCCATGATCTTAGAAGAGTGCTTATAGAATTGTATTCTTCCAGTACGTTAAAGTTAAAACGGTGATCTGAAAAGGGGTTTTCTAGCTGGGACATTTAAAAAAGAGTGTTTGTTTAGAACTTTTTTCTGTCGGCAAAGATGAAAAAATTAACAAAAATTTATGATGTTTTTGATATACTTTAGGTAGACATTAAAAATCTTTAAGTGAATTTGATGGGTTTATTAAAGTTTCAATACAGAGATGCATGAAAACATTTTTCATTTAAGAGGAGAAATTACAAACTGTAAAAAATAAAAAAATAAAAAATACAAGGTGCATTCTATAAAACTGGAAGTCTAATCATATAAATAAATAAATAAATATAGGTAAAGCAAAACATACTTTACTGACTTTCATGATAACTTTGCTTAAATGATATATGCATTGGTCCAACCGTTCAATCCACTTTTAAAGCATGTAGCGAATGCATATTGTAGAAGCTGCTTGACTTAAACCTGCAAAAGGAAATATATATATATATATATATATATATATATATATATATGTAGAAACCTGATAATGCACAAATGCAGTTCTGATGATTACCGCAGTGGAAAACTCCCACCAATATTTCTAAAACAATTATCGACTTATTTAGATTTCTAGAATTACCAGATTTTCCAGATAAACAAAACAAAAATTACTATTTGGAAAAGCAGGCCGAAATTTTCCCCTGGGGTAATCGGACGCTGCACAAATGCATTGCATTTGTCTAAGATTCACTTGGAGAAACAAAAAGACATGGCAATATGTAGTCTTACAAATGGGTACTTGTACTTTCTAGCTGGATTGGCAACAATGGCTTGTTTCTTGGGTATATGACAAGAAATTTTCTGTTGAAATGATTTTCATAACAGGAGACAAAATCCAAGTTTGAGAAATCGGGCTATAATCGTCTATGAAATTATACTGCAACTTATAACTATAGTATATGCTAATGAAACTATATTGGGAAAATCTCATTATGTTCTTATTCTATAAGTCTTGCTCTGACATGATGACATCTGACCTTGGAAAAGTTCCCTAAACTACGTGTAAAATATGTTGAAAATATGGCTGGTATAAGTGGCAAAGAAGGCATTTATAATGAAGGAAAGAAAATAATTCAATGAAAAAATAGATTCTATTCATTATTCTAATCGAAGAAGGATATTACTGATGCATAAATTACATGCTAACTATCACGGTCGGACAGTATAGGTTCAAATGCTGTTTTAGATAATTAATTTATTTATTTGATTTATATATATATCGGACTTCTGATTTTTCGGGGAGCCTGGGACCTATGCCCCACATCCCTGGCCATAATAAACTGGAAGCAAATTTGGAATGCGATCCATGGCAGTAAAGGGCGAAAACTTAAAAAGATGGGGTTATAGCCCCTATGCATTTTTCCTAAATATATTTGTGATTGTTTAATAATCTGTAAATATGTGAGTCAATAGTCTTCATTACTTCCCCCAATTTGAACTTTCCACGTTCCATAGTTTACGAGTAAAATAACTGTGACAGACGGACAAAGGAGTGATCTTATAATGTGGTTCCTTTTTTACTTCTTAAGTACGGAACCCTAAAAATAAAAATATTGTCTGTCTGTTTGTAATTCTATACAAATCCACAGTTTGGAAGTCCGAATTGGGAAATGTTACGTACATTGGGAAATGTTACGAACCACGGCTGAGGCAACTAAAGTAATCCTATATATTGGCTTACAATTTTTTTCGCACCAGCCTCTAGAATTTCAGCGGCGTTCCATATATACCAAAAATTGTGTGAGATTATCAAACATCCAGAATTTTATAAACTACATTATATCTGGCAGATAAAATTTTAACTTTTTTAACCTAGCAACAATTCTATATGTTTGCATACAGATACGCAATGTTCACACAATAACATTATTACTATAACAATAGACAAATATTATAATAAAAACAAAAGGGTTAGTTCAAATTAAAAAGTAATAATATATTGATTTTTCCACAAATGGCCTTCACATTTCTTTAAATTCATCTGAAAATCGATTTTATCTTCCACCTTTTTTAAGCAACTGTAAAAATTTCTAAAATCATTCACTGTAAAAGTGATTTTTTTTTTCTCCAATTCAGAGTTTTCGAAAGTTAAATAAATTGCAATTTTTTACCAAGGAATAAATGCGGCATATAAAAGAAAGTCGATTCTTATCTAAGCTTTATGATATGTGCAGCGCATTAGATTTTTACAGTTTTTAACCCCCTCCCCCTTTCAATAGAAGAAAGGAATTTTTTTCCTAAGTTTAACTTTTTGTGAAATGATAAGTTTTATATATTGAAAAGAATACTTTTGAAATCTATTCATTTTTACTTAGTGTTCTTTTTCTTAGAAAAAATAGCTTTAATGATTATCGCAATCATTTCAATTATTATGAAAGTTCTTTAATTTTTTCCTAGTAGAAATTCACTATTGGCTATATATTGGCCCGACATTAAATTCACTGGCATTGAATACAACAGAGGTTGAGATTTTGCTTACATTGCGCCAATATTGGCAAGAAAAGTTTAGCCAATGTAAAGTCATTCAAACCAATATTTGTACAAAATTGCAGTTTTATAGGAAATATTCCGAATGTAAGGCCAATATTTCTACATCATTGGAATTTCGCTAGAAATATTTCCAGTGTGAAACCCATATTTATACAACATTTCAAAATGTATAGATATATGTATGATATAGAGACCATGTACGTAATATATGTCTGATATTGTGAACATGTGACATTCTGATACAATGACATGTAAAAAGATTAGATAAAAATAAATTTCATATGATATATTCCTTTGGGAGAAATGGAATCAAAAATCTTGAGGAATTTCCTGAAAAGACAGGAGGATTGAAAGTGTCAGAAAATAAATCATGAAGGGAAGTGTTTATAAATAACACTTTTTCAAAAAAGGAAAAAGTGACTTATATGAGGGGCTTACTTTCGGTACTTTGCGGTACATTGGGTACTTTGAAATCGTGCTGCAAAATGGTCACATGAAGAAAAACAATATTTTTTTTTAGAAAACCAAGTTGGCCACCCGTTTATTCAGTCAAAAATACAAGGTGCTTCACTGAAAAGCTAAACATAAGTTTTTGTCCATAACTTTAACAAAATTAAAAATGTCAACCCAGTATTGTTTGGATGCCGATTGCTGTCATTTGCAGCCCTTCTCGTGATGTGGTTCATTTCATACAAAACAAGGTAAACCTTTTTAACATTTTGCTAAACATCCCCACCATTATCTCCGTTACTGATACAGGGATCGAACCCGACAAATTTTGCCTTACTTGTTAAAGCAGAAAGCGACAAACTAACTATGGAACGAGTATAGTAACTAAAGATAAGACCAGAGTTGTTGCTAATCTGAGGCTATAAGTTTAGAGTGGTATATGTGCACTGATAAAAACTTATGAAATCATAAATATGGAATTTTATATAAAAAGAAAGAATAGGCACATTAGTTGCACACTTCGATGAACGAAGTTTTTTCTTTGTGTGTGCATATTTGTGCCACTGTAAACGCAAGTATAAAATAAGATTACTTATTCTATATATTTGTATAACATAAGTATAAAACGTGTAATAATTATGTAACATAAGTATAAGTATAAAGCTTGATATTACTAAAAGAATCTTGAATGAGAAATATGCTGTACTCGGACTGAATAACATTTTAATTTAAAAAAAATCCTAGCATTAGAGAATATAGACAAGCAAATAAATAGGCCGATATATCATGAACATCTTTTGTCAATGGATATTGTTAAGATTAGTTAATGAGCTAATCGCGTCAAAATGAAATTACTCACACAATAACAGCAAACGCCTTATTCTTTTTTTCCCTTTTACCGTGAAAGTGCTACATAAAGAAAACTAGTCATGAATTTTTATAATTTTCATTAGTTTATAAATAATTTCAAGACTTGCGTTCGAGCTTTAAGATAATTGAAGTTACTTGAGCTGGTTGTAATAATAATAGTTGAAAATAAAATAAAAATAACTTCTTGAATATCACATAAAAGGAGAAATAATAACGCATTTCAGAAGACGTATTCTTCCTTCTTCAGATTAAACAGGTATGTTATCAATATGAGAGCAGGAGCTCTTGTAAAAATAGCATTTATTTTTGTCTGAAAAAGTCAGATTAATTCTTCCGAAACGCATTTCAATTTCTGCATTTTACGGTGCATTTAAAATGTTATTTAACTTTCTTTGTGTTTTACACTACATTTTAAACATTACAGATTCAAAAATGAACAACTGAACTGTTTTACATGAACTAACATTTTAATTAACATCTAACTGTAATCTAATTGACTATAACTGTAACCTAATTGTAACTAACATCTGTTTTACTTGAAACTAACGTTCAGTTACAGTTTTATATCATTTAACTCATTGAGATACAGGTAATTCTGTTTCTGTAATTTTTCATTCGCAGAAGAATTTGGGAAAAATGTTCATGAAAATAAGAAATTGCAATTTTACACCTTCTTTTAGCCAAAAGTAAAATTCGATTCAAAAATTTTGGTACAAATCTTGAATAAAATTGGGTGGAATAAAAAACATCTCAGCACCCTACAAACAGTTAACCTCTTCTCAAATGAAAGTCATTTATACGTGAAGTAAAAAGTCGTAAAATCCTTAAATTTTCCTACCAGTAATTTTTTTAAGTAAATTTAGCCTTATTTAATCACATAACTTCTGTAGTTAAATTAGGCAAAAATTTATGTTTGGCATTACTGATGCTAAAAGATTAAAAATTGTGTATGGGACGCTCTTTGCAAAGGTGTTAATGTAGTAGAACATTTTCTAAAAATCTCAGCTGTCTTGCAACTTAAACGATAGCAACTACTAAATGCCTGTTTTGACTTGCGCTAAAGGTCAACTATGAGACATGAGAGATCTTCAAAAATGGATCTTCATGGAAAAGTTGTAGCGTAGGTGGAAAATGAGATAAAGATGCAGACTTCACCATTAGTTATATATGATAGAACTGATACACTGAATAAAAAACGCACCAACACGGATATGAGTCTATTGTGCACTCGGATATTCTTATTTAACTGCAGTTATTTGACAGAAGGTCAAGATTATGCCAACTTTAATGTTTCTTGAACCCTATTTACCAACACAGACACATCTTGCCGTTCTGAATCATGCTAACGTTTATGCCACAGGAGTCGTGTTTTATCAATGACTTCTTAATGAAATTGATTATCTACAGTAAAAGGAAAAGAAATTTGTTGTTATAAGAGAAAGAGAAAATGTTAAGTGTCATTGGTTGAGCAGAGAACCTGGGAAAACTAACTCCCAAAAATATAGAAATGCGTTTATAATAAACTTAATTTTACTTAAACTTTATATATTTAAACTTAAGACAACAAATTCCCTCTTTTCCCAGAGTCTCTAGCTGAAACAATTAACCATTTACAATAAAACAAAAACTTTTCACTTGGAAAAGCCTTTGCGAATATATCACCCACATTGCCTTTTCCATGATACAAATTTAAAATTAAACTTTTTCAAACTATCTTTAACAAAATAAAATCTAGTATCTATAGTCTTTAGTCCTATTGTTTTCAACACAATTCTTAGAAAAACATATTGCAGTTTGGTTGTCACAGAATACACCAGGTTTATTTAAATTTAAATTAAGTAATGAAAAGCTATCCTTATTATGAAAATCCGATTAAGTTCTTCTATAGAATCTGACAAGACAACATATTCAGCCTTCATGCTAGACAAGGCGGTACATTTTTGTTTACTAGAATTCCATATTATGGGTACCTGATCTATGAATATGATAAAATAACTTACGGATTTTTTGTCTACTATATCTGATGCCCAATTAGCATCAGTATATACAGTTAAATTATTATCAGAACTTCTAGAAAGATTTATTAAAAAATTACAGTCATTCAGGTTAACTTTGATCCTCATTTTCTCTATTTTCGTACGCCACACTCTTATTTTAAGAATATTGTTGCAACTAGGGGCGTAAAAGAGAAGAAATGATCCTAAATTATTGTTTGACTATCAAAAATTAAGGAATAATAAGGATGAAAGCAATATAAAATGAATTTTTAACCTGGTTCAAAGTTACCCAGTCATTTAGAGTAACTTTGCACCATATGATAAATATTATCTAAAATAATTCATTATAAAAAAAAAAAAGTAATATAGTTAGGACAACTTTAAACCCCAAAAAGTGTTTTCAGATATGTAAAGTCTCCGAATTTACATTTCCCAACATCACAAGATTTGTATAATTTATGATATTACAACAAATATTATACATAACAAAAGTGGAAGAAGAGAACCATGAACATTTAGAAAGAAAAAAACTGTTTATTGTTCATGTAAAACATAAAACTGCAGTGAAAAACAATTTTCAATGTTTAACTCAATAATATATCCATAGTTACAGTAATACATGCTAGTACTAGTATTATTCAAACAAGAATAAAAAATGTCGAATGTATGAAATGTCAAATTTGAGTAGCTCCGCCCCGAAAAACGTCTTTAAATGAATTTTATGTATTTTACACATATTTGTGAAAATATTTACATGTTATATCTAATGCACACTTTCGGCATTTATATAAAATATACGTGCAAATATGGGAATATTTTTACAGTAGCACCTATAATCAGTAAATTATAAACATCAGTATAACTTTAAGCCGGCTCAAAGTTACCCTGAAAATGTGGTAAAATGTTAGTGCCTTCTTATTTTACATTTTAATAACTATTAATAAATAAATAATCACAAAATATTAACACATTTACAACATTTAGATAATAATATGTCTTATAAATGAGCATATTGTTACTTACTATGAAAATTTAATTGGATTACAACAACTTCAAAACAGCATTCAAAATTAACTTCAAAACAGTACTGCACAAAAATAGTTAGGTGATGCAATTAATTGCGCATAATGTTGATAATTTATTTTCTAAAATAAAGAGCGTACAAATCTCAGTTTAGCACCTTGCCAACAGAGCACAGTTCTAGAGTTTATTTAATCTTCTGGAGTAAAAAATATAGAAAAATAGGAGGTGGTGCAAAGTTACACCCCATGGTTCAAAGTTACCCTGAATGACTGTACTTGTTTTAAAGACATATTGCAATATTTAACATAATTTTTTTCAGTATGACCATGAGGGATTACGTGAAAACTGAGAAAGGTCTATGAATAAAAACTAAATATCAGGCTTAGTTCTGTATGGAAGAAATAAATAGCTACCAATTAATTCTCTATATGGATATTTTTGGATTCCTTAACCTCAAAAATTTTATTTAAAATAACGCCTGGTGTGAATGGCAATTTACATTTTATTCTAGGAATATCTTTAAATGTTTCACTTAATCTTTTAATGTACTTTTTCTGATTGATATGAATTTCATTATTAATTTCTTCAAATTCAACTCCTAAAAAGTTTTTAATTTTGCCTAATACTTTAATTTCAAATTTTGGTTTCACCAATTTTATTACCTTTTTTAATCTGCTTTTATTTTTAGCAAATATGACCACATCATCTACATATACTAATATTATAACTTCAGATTTGTATGTATAAATACAATTACAACAATCAATGTTTTCAAATCCCAAATTAACAAAAGTATTCTCTAATTAAAAATATCACTCACGCCCGCCTTGATGTAAAATGCAATCCATACATATCCCTCTTTAATCTCATAACATAACTTTCCTTTCCATTTTCAACAAAATGCTCTGGTTGATCTAAATTACTTCTTTTAATTTGGCATATAAATAAGCGCATTTGATATCTAAGTGTTGATGCTCCCAGCCATTTATTATAACTAACATTACAAAGAAAAAACTTAATCAATTGAAAAGATATAATTGTAGAAAAAGTATCAAAATAATTTATATTGTTTACTTGCGTAAATCCCTTTTGCCACAAATCTAGCTATAAAACCTTTTATTTTTCTATTTTCATCTATTTTAGTAGAAAAAACTCATCTACTACCTAATATTTTTACTTTTTCTGGTTCGGGCACTAAATCATGCACTTTTCTTGGAGGGTATTTAATTCATTTTTTATGGCTTCTAACTAATTATCTTTTTCGGGCAATCTTTGTTACTCCTTGTAGGAAGACGGAATTTTTACTTCTACACAACAAGCTTCTAATTCAGAATCCTCCCCCTCACTATCATCTGGACCTTAGGTTAACCCTACATTTTTATACCAAGAAGAAGAAAGTTTAAATATTAATTCATCAAAATTATAGGTCAATTTATTTTCTTTACAATACTTTTCAACATCATTTTTACTTCGTAATGTTACTCAATCTTTTGGGTAATAATAAACATCTGTCCTACCTGCAAATCTTCCCGTTTTTCTGGTTACCACCACCCTTTTCCATTCTGCAACAGATGAGCGGGGTATGTTCTCACTTTCTCCAATGGCAATCGGAAAATTTTCCTAAAATTTTAAAATTTACCAAATTTTTACTTACTTTATCCCCAAATTTAAAATAAGGGTGTGCTTCATGAATTATAACGTGTTTGGTTTCATTAAATAATGTAGTCCCAGGATACCATATTCTATACTCTAAGGTGCTTGAAGCATATCCGACCATAACTCTTTTTCTGGCCCTTCTTTCTAATTTATTTCTGTATCTGCTGAGCATATTGACATAGGCTGTGCTACCAATAACTTTAAAGTGTCTAACTGAAAAAGGTTCACCTCTCCAAACATTCAGTGGCGCCTTTCCCCTTCAACTTACTATGGGGAAATCTGTTTTTTAGATAATTTTGTGTATTCACTTATTCTGCCCCCATTCCCGAGATAAATTGTCTTGTTCTATTTTGTAACCTAACCCTTTCCAGAATGTTTATATTGCTGCGTTCTCAAACCCCGTTCATCTGCGGTGAATATGCATTTGTGAATTCGTGTTTTATATCTTTCCTTTCAGGAAATTCGCAAACTCACTGGAGCTAAATTAGCCCCTACGATCAGTTCTAATTCTTTTTATCATTTTCCCTGTTTGTTTTTCAACCAAAACTTTAAAATTTCTAAACTGTCTAAATGTTTGACTTTTATGGCTAAAAAAGGACACAAATGCATATCTCGAGAAGTCATCTATTATGGTTAAGAAATACCTATTACCACCCAGGGATTGAACTAGAGAAGGCCCCCAAATCTCTGAATGACAAAGTTCAAAATGTATTTATATCCCTTCCCGGAAAGCTTGCCTTTTGAATAATTGCAGAATTCACATTCTTTTATATCACCCGATAGTTTTTCTAGAACTAAAGCATTTCCTGACTTAGCAAATACTAACAAAGCTTTTCAATTTTGGTGCTCATAACATAAGTGCCAATTAGCTATATTATTTTTAACCATATGTGCCCCTGTCGATTCACTTTTACAATTTGCATGTTTAGAATAAAACTTTTTTTGTAATGGTACAGTTAAAATCTGATCATTCGTCTCATTACTGATTGTAGCTTGATTACTACTTAAATTAACATTTAAATTTTGAAGGCACAAACATCTCATTAAAATTAAATTACGACACATATCTGGTGCATAATAGACATTCTTGAGAACAAGATTAAAAGGAACAGTACCTGAATTAATCATTAAAACAATTTTGCCAATACGAACAATCTTGGCAGTGCCTTTGGCAATAACTGCTTGGCTCTTGAATTCTCGAAAGTCCTGAAAAGAGTTCTTTCCTTACAAAAGTGATCAGTGGCTGCCAAGTCGAGTCCAAGTTCTCACTTATCATTGCTGCAGCAAAGTGGGCTTGGTTGGGGGTATGACTGCTTCTCTGTCTAGCTCGGGAAGCACTTTGGGGTCTGGAATTCACTCTATAGTCCTTTCTTAAATGTCCACTTTTCCATATGAGTAACCGCGTCTCTGTTTATTCCGATGGAGTGATAGAAGAGATTGATTCCTTGTACTCTTGACTCGTTGACTTAGACTTTTGCCGATCATATTCTGTGAGTAGTTGCTTACGTACTTCTTCCACCGTAAACTCATTGTCAGGCAGGAGATATAGCTGTATGACTAAATTCTCATAACTTTCGGGTAGATGCTCCAGGATCTGGTAGGTAACTTTATCAGGAGGGACTTCTTTACCAGCAGCTTCTAAATCCTTTGCACTTTCTAACACCCTGTTAATATATTTTTCAATAAATTCTATTTCTTATACTTAATATTCATGAAATTTCTTCTTAATGTTTGCTATTATGGCACAAAGATTTGACTACAAGGCTCGAAAGCGTTCTTTAGTAACACCCAGACTGCTGATGGCGATTTGGCATCATATATTATACTTTTGGGATTTTCATCTACACTTAAACACAAAATGGCTAAGGCCTTATTCTTTTTTGCAACAGTACCAGCATCCTTCACCACAGTCTTTTGCAGCAGCTTCTTTTAGAACTTCGCTCTCTACTTTATCAGAAGTAAATTCAGCCAAATTCTGAGTGATTAAATACAAATGTACGTTGAACTTCCATGATTTAAAGTTCTCTCTATTTAACTTTGGAAAGGCAAATAAGAAAAGTTCATTTCACTAGCAGCAGCCATTTTCAATTTATAGTGCAGAGCGGGACTAACCACGCTCTATTACTATCTGTAGAGCCGTGGATAATTTTACTAAAGAATAATTCAATTCACCATCATGATGCATGTCTTCATTGTGTGTATAAAGCCATGATTTAAAACAACAGTTTCAAAAATGGTAACAAATTTATTCTTCTGTAAACAATGTTAATAAAACTTGATTAAAACTGTATTAGTATAACAAGAATTATAACTTAAGTATAAAAGCAACAACATCATGGAATCTTCAGGTTAATAATAGTAGCAGACTTCCCATAGTTTAGCAGGCTCCATACTTGGATGAGATAATATAAGTAAAACCATGGCTGTACCAGATAGCATAAACTATAAACATGAGCATATCAGCTAACACTAATAAGCTGCCAAGGCATAACTGTAGCCAGAGCAGCAAGAGTTGCTGCTATAAAAATTAATATTCAAAAACAATAAATTGTTATATTAAGCACATATTTAAATTAAATGTCAAGCACTTTAACAATTTTTAAATAAGTCATTAAAACATTATTTGGTTCTTAGAGAAAACATTAAGTGTCATTGGTTTAGTAGAGAAACTGAGAAAACTAACTGGAAAAAATATAGCAATGCTTTTATAATAAACATAATTTTACTGAAACTGTATATACATAATTTTAAGCCTACAAATTGGAGGTCCAACTCGAGTATTTACTCAACATCTGAATCGTCCTTAAAAGAGATTATGAAATAATGCATGATATTGGTGGCATCCACCCACTCAAACTTTACACAAGATATGTACTGGGACATTTACAAACTATAAAATTTGTTCACATCCCAATACAGGATGAAACTGTGTGGCGTTTTGTGGTGTACGTGTGACGTTGAATGTACCACATTTGCAAGATATTTGTGATACACCACGTCTAACACCTTGCTCATTAAAATGTGAGATATCAATTTCGGTATGTAATTCGAGTTTTATATAGCGCATTTTCAGAAATGCATTACATGAAATGCCTGGCGTAGTAAATACGTGTGCGGCATGACTTTTATAGTATCGAATGCAAAAGATCTAATATTTTCGAATACTTCAGTTACCAACAACACATCAGTCTTGAGATATAAATTACGATATTCACCGGGAGTTTGTAGATTAAACACCTTCCAAATATATATATTAAGCATGTAAACAATCTTCTTCTAAAGGTTCATCTGTTAACAAGTTATGAAATGCAGTAGGCGCGGGGCATTGGGTTTCTTAGAGCTTGCACGTTCACAAAAAATGAGGGTCTCACAACTATAGTAGATCAAGTCCATTTTGAAAAAAAAATGAGAAGATGCATAAAATATGTTTTATCTACTCCCAGAGTAACAAAGTCTGTAAATAGATGACATATATGAGAAAGTATGTGAAAACGTACTTTGTTCAGTGTGGGAGTGGGTAAGACGTGGTCCCATATCCCGGTCCTAGGCCCTTGCTTGCCCTTTTACCCCCAGTCCAGTTGGCCCGAAGGCCTTCCTTTCCAAAGGCTTCGGTCTCGGCTGCGCACTGCCCAGCGGACGTCATGCAGCTTAACTCCCAAACTAAGAGAAGACCAGCCGATTGCGACAGTTCTCAACTACTCAGCCCGAAAAAGAACCAAGTGGTCCCTTCGCTTAGTGTCCCACCCGATTCACCCCGGCGATTCACAGGATTTGAACACGTAATAGGAGTCGAGCCCACGAGCCGATGCCGAGGATTCCCGAGTGGGAGTTTCTTTACGGAGGTCCCTCAAGATCAGATACCATTATCCGGCAGAGACATATATGAGAGACAACAGGTGAAAGGGGAGGAGGTACCGCTGGCGAGCCCGGGAGTTTCGCGGAAAGTTTCTCCCTCAGCGCATAGACACGACCTCGCTAAGGCATACATAATTATTGCACTACACATGTTATACACTACTACATAAATACACTACGACATAAATACATTACTGCATATATACACTACGGCATAAATACACTATTGCATTTTATACACTACAATATGTAGGTTCACGAGGCGAGTCTCGAACCTGAGAACTTCATGCACCTCCACCTCCAGTTTCGCGCGTACGGCGGACTGGTCGATTTGCGTTCAACTGCGGTATTTGACCGCGAAGGGCTCTGTTACGGCAACAATGCCTTTGGCGATCAAGGTTTCGATCGAGTGTCGGCAGGAGGAGATCATTTACAATGGCCTTCATTCCCTTCCGGCAGTAGCCATCTAGACACAGATCGAGAAGCGTTCGAGTCAGGAAGTTCCAAGGGAAAAACCTTTCCCTGATGGACCGCCAGAATGGACAAGAGTAGATATAATATCTCCGATGACTTATCCCTGTTCCACAAAAAAATGTGGGATCCTTCTGGAAGAAGGGAGCCTGATGGCCACCAAAGATGCCGTGCCCCAAAAGGACTTGTTTGAGGTAGAAATCGCCTTGCATGCGCTTAATTCGCACGCGCGGGAAGAGCTCGTATGTCACTTCGCCATTGCCCCTTGTGTCCCACCGTCTTTGCCATTTTGATATGGCTCGGCCTAAAAGTTGACTTTTGGCCTACCGGCGAGTGGTGTCTACCTCCACGTCAACCGTTAATCGGGTCGTGGCGGCTTTCGTCAGCTCGTCCGCACGTTCTTTATAGACGTGGCCTACATGGGCTTTGATCCAGTGCATGTGAACTTCGATTCCACTGCTCTTTACCAAGTCCCTTATCTCAGAAATTGCCTTGTGCCGTGGCACGAGACATTTTAGGGCCTGATGCGCCCATCTCGAATCTGAGTAGATGTCGAGTTCACTGAGATCCTTGTGATGGGCGTCAGGAATCGCCTCCTTGATCGCATGGACCTCGGCTGCGAAGACTTCTGCGCCATCGGAGAGGCGGAACTGGCCTTTTTCGACGATCTGATCATCGGTCACGTCAGTGAACGCGCAGCCTACTTTGCGGTTCTGCTGCCAGTATCCGTCCGTGTAATAAGAACTCGTCGTCCGGGGAATGAGGTCCCTGGTGCATGGAATCCGACCCAGGTCTTCTCGCCGGTAGGATGGTCGCCAGAGATCGACTGACTCAGGGTCGATCTCTGCACTGTCAATGCCCCTGCCCCACCTGACAAGGGACGTGAAGTCCCTGTCCATTTCTGGACCCAAGTCCAAAGGTAGAACACCAGACAAAACGTGTAGTGAGTCTTTCGAAACTGCGCCATAACACTTCGTCACGCACAGGAGGAGACATCGCTGCGCACTAAGCAAACTTTACGCTTCTGCTACCTTGCCAGTGTACCAAATCGAGGCCGCATACAAGATGATTGGCTCTGCAACAAGTGCGTAGAGCATCTCGCGGAGATGCGACTTTATCCCCCAGTTGGCTGCGGTGAGACGGTCCATTTTTTGCAGCAGCTTGAACGCCCTTTCCTGAACAGTGTTCAGGTGGGGTATTCAACTCAGATGCATGTCTATGGTCACTCCCAGGTATGTCAGACGACGCTCTAACTTGATCTTGTGGCCGTTCATAAGGATCGGCCTAGATGGAACGTAGTCGAGCCTTCCCTTGGGTGGAACCACCGTGTAGTTGCACTTGGCGTAGCTGAACTCCAGACTGAATTCCGAAGCCCACTAATGAATCATGGTCAGGACCGGATTCAGGATTTCGGCGAACCGGGAGACTGCTGGGATTTGTACCGCTACAAAGACGTCATCGGCGAAGGCTTGAATTAGCCATGCCTCGTCTATATGTGACCGCCCCAGTAGGATGTTAATTACAACCAGCCAGAAGATTGGGTCGAGACACGACCCCTGTGGGACACCGACATTAAATTAGTGTTCCCTGGCGAAGAGAATGATCGAGCGATACACAGATAATCGTCGATCAAACCCTAGAGGTAGGTTTCGATGCCAAGATCCACAAGACACCTGAGGATGTCCACTCGACGAACGCTGTTAAAGGCGCTCTTGATGTCAAAAGTGGGTAGACGCCCCTTGGGTCTTTGATTCGACTACGTAGTCATGCACACTGCGCAACGCGTCCACAGTACTGATAGTCTTTCGAAATTCGAACTGTCTGGCGTCGAGTAGTCCATTGGTCTCAAGATGTAGAGCCAGTCTCGTTGCGCACATATTGTCCAGCACCTTCCCGAGGGTCGGTAGTAGACAGATTGGGCGGTATGAAGCGGGGTCGCTGCGGGACTTCCCCGGTTTGGGGAAATACACCGCAACCGCCCTTTTCAAGTCCGCGTGAAACAAGGTACTGCTAGGCAGTCAATATAAGCGCCAGTAGCCATTGAGGATGTTACTGGAGAACCTTACGAACGATCTCGAAGCTGATCCCATCGTAGCCGGGAGCCTTGTTTGGTGACAGTGTCCCTACTGCAAGCTCCAGCTCTTCGATGGTGAACCAGTCCGGTTCGCCGGTTCTGTTATGCGCGACCTGCGAAGCTTCATCGGCCTGCAGGAAGTGGTATCTCGCAAGTTCGTCCTGGGATTCCTCCCAGGTGGAGACTTCCGCACCGGAAGGGAGTACCAGAGTGGCAGGCGGCTCCCGTCTCCACTTGCCTCGTACCACCTCAACCGCACAATCTAGCTTATCCGTGACCACTCCCTCCGAAATGAATCGTCGGAACGATGCACGTTTGGTGTGCAAGATCGCCTTTTTATACTCCACCCGGTTACGCTTGTAGAGAGCATTAAGTCTCTCCCTCTGAGGCGCCTCCAGCGTTCGCTGGTAGAGTTGCCTCAGCGCGCACAAATGAGATCTTTGGCTTGAGAGTTGATCCATCCACCAACACGCTCCTCTGCGTATTGCAGGTATACGCTTTTTGTGCTTTTGACATAGCCTCACCAGGATCGACATCAAGTGTTCGACACCTTCGTCGGGGTTTTCGAAGCTGTACCGAGCCAGATCTGCAGTGCGCAGATCGTGTAGGAACTCGTCCCAGACCAAATCCCTCTGTCGCCACCTGCGGTGGACGCCACGGGGAAGGCGTGTCACCCAGTCTGCTTGGTAGGCCCACGTCAAGAGTCGGTGGTCGCTAAGTGTTTCGATATCAGACATCTCCCAGTCTGTTATGTGAGATGCCCCGGGATTGCACTTATACTCTGAGGCGAAAGCTGGTTTCCCGGGGCGGTCATCTTTGTCTTCCCTGTTATATGCGATGCACAACACCGGGCCAACAATACGTCGATCCAGCCCTCGCCTTGAGGGCCTTTTAATAACGAGATACTGTCCGGATCTTCCACAATTTCAAGATTTGGGTTCGAGGCGAAATTAATCAAGGATCTACCTCTTGGATCTGTGGGTCGTTGCCCCAAATCGTGGATTTAGCGCTAAAGTCCCCAACCAAGATGACTTTGTCACTCGTATACGTTCCCAACAGCTGCTCCAACGAATCGAATACGATCTGAATGTCTTCTGAGGGCGCGCCGTGACGAGTTACTATCAGCACTTTCTCATGCGACAGATCGCAACGGATGGCTACCACATCGGAGTCCGTCTGACCGCACAGAATGACACACGGCTGCTCACCCAGAAAGCTGCTCGGAAACGGCTGCCCTCCGAGCTCACCTGCGCGTATTCTGGCGCAGTTCCGAGAATTTTACCCTCGCTCACGTACGGTTCGTTCAGAGATACGATGTTATAGCCGGAGGACGAAACTTCCTGTTAGAGTTGGTTCGCCACGGCTATGGTGTGGTGACAATTGAGATGAGCGAATTTCGGTGGATTACTCCCCATTATTGCTCTTTCTCAATCGTTCAACCTCCAACTTGTGGATATGGCACTCTTTCGAGCCTGCGGAGTGATCCGTTTGTAATTTCTTACTTGTGTGTCCTGTCCCTTCGGACGCACGATGAGGGCAATTTCCTCTTTCGGGGGAGGTCTCATCTTGGACTTGACACTACCACCCCGATGGGCCTGGGCATTGTCTTTCCCAGACCCGTGCTGAGCGGAGCCATGTGGAGTTTTCTTATCAGCCACGTGGCCGTCTTTCGGGATTCCCTTCAGTTTCTCCATCCTCCGAAATCTCCTCCTCATACTTTTTGTGACCACCTTCGCCCAGGACTGAGTCTCAACGTTCAGGACGAGTCTCCAAGAAGGCGGTCTTTCCAGTCGACCGCTTCACCTTGCTGAGTTTCGAGGTTACCTTCGGTAGGTTTCTTTCCCGGTTTCACTGGTCAGTACATGTCCTTCCTCCAAGAATTCTCAGGCTTCTTGGCTAGTGCGTTGGTCCGCTTGGTTTCTTGAAAATTAGCCCTGCGACTTCGGTTTTGACTTTCTTCCCGGAAAGTCCGTTGCGAGTGCTTTGGCGCAACTACTTCAACCACAGTCGAATCGTTTGTACTTCCGTCGCCTCCCGAGCCACACTATTTCGACCGCGCAGATTGTCGCAGGTCGGCTGGTCGCCCTTTGAGTGCTTAGCTCTGCTCTTTCGAGGTCGGCGTCTCTTGCGTGGAGCTTTTCAGGATTCCTCGTGCAGCTCAACATCGCTCAATTCGCCTCCCTCTCCATCGCCTCCCGACCTAGCCCTCTCCGTTTGACCTGACTTACGCGTTTCAGCCAGCCCGTCCTTCCGATCGTAAACCCTGCCCCTCGGGTTCGGACTATCCACTTCCGGAACAGGCTTGGGCTTCTTTTCAGGGAGTTTTGAATCCGCCTTCCACCGCGGGGGAGGGACTATCCTCCTCTTCGGTGCCTCCCGGGCCCATCTTTTCAGTCTGCACCGCCTTACTTTTCAACTTGGGGATCCGACGGGACGCCGAATCCTCCACATTATCGCCAAGTATTGGTCCCACCTCGTTTCGAGATTCGACCGATAGCCGAGAGATGTTTCTCAGAGAATAGGATGTCCTTCCAACTCCAACCTCCCTACTAACTGCCGGCTGTTCTCCCGTCTGCGAGGCTTTCCCGTGCAAAAGACAAAGCCAAGAGTGCTGCCTCGTCACGAATTCTATGAGCGGGCAAACAAGTTCGCCGTACTCCTCTTTCTTTGCAACTTTGAGACTCTTGTCCTGCTCGAGCATCTTGAGGAATTTCGCACCTAATGAGTGCGTGTCCTCGACGAAAACAGCCGAGATCTCCACCATCTCCGCAAGGGAGATATGGACGGAGTTCAGGGTGGTCTCGATTTTAACCTCTGCATCCGCATGCCCATCCTTAAACAGAGCATCACTTGTTGGGGGAAGGGGGTGTTCAAACTCGGGGATTGGGTTTCACTGGCCTCCTCCCGGCTCGACTCACCACCGCTACGTTCGATAGTAGTTGTGTTATCGCTTACCACTACTGATCCCAGTTTCTCCTCCGGGCTCTTGGCTAGTCTTCCCTCCTCAGCATGCCGGGACCGCACCGCGTCGAGGTGACCCGGAGGAAGGGGACTTTCCGCCTTGAGAAGGACGCTTTGCAAACAAGTGTTTGTGTCGTCGGCCATCCTCTTTATGAGCAATTTGTTAATAATAATGCGGAATGCAGTAAATGAAATAGCTAGAAAGTTTCTCAAAAATCACCACAATAACTGCGTGAAAGTGTCGTCCTTCAATATACACTGAGATGTTGTTAAATTCTTACTCTTTCTAAATAGCTTTCTAGTTCGCCCCGGAACCGCAAGTTTGCTCTAAGCTGGGTGCGGTCCCGTGGGAGTGGGTAAAACAGATTTTATGCTCATTTTAAATAGACTATCACATTTTTTTTTCAAATTGAAGTTGGTCTACTATGGTTGTGAATCTCCTAATAATCAAAGAGGTCCCTTTTCTTGCTCACATGAAGAAATCTCTGTTAGTAGGAGAATTTTTTCAGCATGTGAAATTGCGTTGACTGTAGATTTGCAACAATTTATCAAAGGATTTAAGTAAAAACTGGAAGTTATTAAAAAACTTCAGTTCTACAGGAAATGTAAATCCTTCTAATAATCAAAGAGATAAAACACTTTTCTTGCTCACATGAAGAAATCTCTGTTAGTAGGAGAATTTTTTTAGCATGTGAAATTGCGTTGACTCTAGATTCGCAACAATTTATCAAAGGGTCTTGGTAAAAACTGGAAGTTATTACAAAACACCAATTCTACAGGGAGTTGTGGTTCATATTCTTGAATGTTATATACTTTTCTAAGGTAGAACCAATGACATCAATTCCACGATCTGTGTATTGCCATAACTTGGTCATCAGCTGATTCCCATAAGTAATTTTCAAGTTTTGCCAATAATAGGTATCTTGTAACTTTGTTTAAAATTTTAAGTTGAAGGAGACAAATATGTGAAACCCTTGTAAATATCTGTCAGATGATCATGGTTCCTAGCACGCTTATCAAACTGTGGTTTCTGAAATATAGAATATATAGTAGACTTTTGAAAATCTCTTTGTGCTGTGTAGTAAGCTTCATTGGTTTTATTTCCATTAATTTTTAACCAAAATTTCTTTTTTCCATAATTTCATCTAAGAAATGCTCTAATGCACTTTTCCCTCGATAAATGGTTGTAGGTTTAACCGATTTTCCATCAGATCCAACAATTAAATAGGCATACCCACGTGCGACCAGGGTATGCCGTGTTTTGAATATACGGTTGGTTGACTGTCTACTAGCGCAATGGTCATTTTTTTCACATGAGGGCTAAACAGACCGTGGTCAACGTTTAACCCCTTCAGGGACGGTGACTGACACAAAAATTTTATTCGTTCCGCATCACTTATTTTTAGAAAGTAATTTTTTTCTTAGTCACAAAAATGCTCTAATTAATAATTCATTAAATTATTCAAATTTTAATTTTCTTTATTACTGGTACCAACAATAAATTATGTATGCACTTTTTGAAGGTGCATATATGAGACCTTGGTCCCGAATGGGTTAAAATGGAATCCTAGAGTTTTATAGAGTTAGACAGAGTTTGAGAAGGTGATGCTGATAAATGGACACCAGGAAACTTTCAATGTCCAAGTACATTGTATATGCTACTGAATGCTACAAGTGAATCCCATAAAACTTTAAAATTTTATTGCTTCCTCAGGCATGTTTATAATTTGCACGTAGCTTATAGAATTTTACATTGTCTTTTAGCAAATGTTCTCTGTAAAATCCGTAAAGACATCATTAGTAATAAATCTGTGAACATTTTTTCATATCTATAAAAATATTTTAGCTAATATCAAGTTTCAGGTAAGTAGATAAATGCGTTAAACTTTTCTAATTATTACAGATACATACTTTTCTTTTTCAGATAATTAACACTTATATATTTTTAGAATGTTTATAAATAAATTTTACTAATATCTTATTTTTGTTCTTTAAAAAGTAAACACACATTTTTAAATCAAGAACATACCGACAAAATGTTAATATGACACGTTTATTAAACAGAATATTTATATTTTTCCCAAAACATTGCCTCAAAATCCGATTTACATAAAAAGTATCAAGTTGTTTAACCCCTTGAAGGTCATCGGTATATTATATATACCACTTAACTTTGATTCCGAAATGGTTACATTTGCACCAGCATTTTAAAACAAAATTTTGATTTATATTATATACTCAAAGAAACGCTTTTACTTACTTTCATATACATTTTCTTGTAAACCCTGGTGTCAATCAATCATTTTAATATTTTAGCAACAAAAGCACTTTTCCCCTGAAAGGATTAAAAAACAATTCATTGGAGTTACAAGAACAGACTCACAGAAACTTTTCACAATTTGGGATACATTTAAATTTATTAGAATAGTTTGACGATTTTATTCAAACTTTTCTAAATAAATGTGCGTTAAGAACTCGTGACTAAATTGTGAGCTATGATTTTTAAGGCAAGCTTTAATTTTAAGTACCCTATCAACACAACATTGAATTGCATTAGTAATGCAAGTTAAAAAAATGGATTTACCGTTCTTTTCAACTAAATGTAAATAGCAAACTGGCGTTTTATTAAAAAACCTGTTAATTAGAATTTTCGCTAAAATAGCCTCAATTAAATATTCGGTTATTTAAAAGTTTAAGTAAATAAATTTATAAATGTGATCGTTAGATAATTTTACACCGCTGGAATTAAAAAAAAAATCAAGAATTTATTTTTTGAAAATTTTCTTGTAAAAAGTATTAACCATTATCTATAAAATACATTAATAATTGATTGTTTACTACAAAAGCTATCATTAACTGATTGAAAATTAAATTTTTGAATTCTTCTTAAGAAAATAAGATCAGGTAACTGATGTTATGACAGAATCTATCTTCTCACATAAAAAGGGAGTCCAGTTTTAGATTGCGAGGGCTTTGTCAGATATCTAACATGTATGGGTGGAAGCAGAGTTGGGCAAATTTGTAATCTCAATTATCCACAGAATAATAACAGGTTAATTGCATGTAATTGATTATAGATACACACATTCAAACACAGAAATTTTGTCAAATAGTGGGATGGTGGCGGTTCCGGTTACAGTGCTGCAAGAATTTTTAAGGCATGTAATTTTAACTATAATTAATTACATACAATTAAACTGTAATTACATTGCAGATAATTGGAATTACAAATTTGTCCAACTCTGGGTGAAAGCAACATCTATCCATGATTTTCTATTTTTTACAAGTGGGATTGCGCATCTCTGTATCTAACTTTCGTGGTTATTTCCTGTACTATTATATTTATTCCTGTATTGTTTTATGAATTAGGTCGCGGTGGTGACCTGGCGAGGCATATATATGTGTTGGTTAGCTGTCAGAGGTTTAATGGCTCAGGGTTCTTTAGGACATGCTACGCCAAATTAAAAGTTAAAACAAAACATCAGACCATCCTCAAAAAGTATGCTAAAAGTAAATGTAATTAAAAAAATAAAATCAAAGTTTAAGCAGAGATGCTATCTTGATAAGGTTTCCCAACTAGTAAAGACAAACAAGTGTTGAGGATTAAAATTGTAAATTCTAAAATCTCTAAATCATATAAAAAGTGATAGAGACGTCAAGCAACTATAATTCGAAATAAAATATTTCCTGCTTCAAAAATTCAGAGTGTCCCATGAGGTGTTCCTGCAATGAGGTTTCCCAGCGTAGGTGATGATGAATTAAAGTTATCTATACTGATGCTTTAAGTACGGACAGTCACACAGTGGAGTATTTGACCCAAAAACCTGGCCAAAAATGCAAAAATTAAAATTTCGTCAACAATTGTAAAAATGATATTTTTTAATAGCTAACTAATTGGTGCATTGATCTATGTCTATTTTAGGAACCTGAGTTATATGTCTTTCTGAGAAGACGTAGTTTTTTGTTGTTTTTTGGCATTGTTGTTATGTTTAATTATAATTTTTTTGTGGCTCAATGAATTGTTGAATTGAAACTAAACAGGGCTTATGTGTTTAACAAAGGTCAGAGCTCAGTGTTAAACTATGTGTTAATTTAAATAGTTTCGTTTTTAATGTAATGTGAGAATTCGACGATATCTCACATTGAAACTCTCAATTTACAAGGCAAAAGCCAGCATAGGGAAACTAATGTATTTTCACCTAGCCTCCAAATTTCTTCAGAGTCCTAGAAAATGTCGCTAGAGATGAAACAAATACTTAAATTTCAATCAATCTTCGCAGAGGACACTACGGTGAAAGGAACTCTTTTATCTAGCGAGAGAAATATACTTTTGATGTTCACGAGGGTCTCGTTCCCGTGGGAAAGTAGAAAGTGAAACCAGATATGAAACCGGACGCGAAGGTTCCTGACTGCAGCCTATAGAGAAAGGGCTGGTCTATGAGATCATGGGCCACGGATGGTGAGTGGCTAATGGGAGTGGCTTTGGTCCTAGACGGAAGAACGAAACTTATAAAAGAGGATGCAGGAACATTCTCGAGAGCTTAATTTACCCTTCTGTTGAAGTTGAGACTTCAAGGTGTTTCTGGTCGTGCAGAGTGGAAATATCTCACGGGTCGACGGCTTCGGGACATATTCCGAAGCACAGAAAAGCGAAAGCCAGGTGTGGCTGTTAAGATATCTCCATCACGGAGTTGAAGATCAGAGGTTCCTAAACCTCGGTTAAACACCTACAAAAAGTGCGACATTCCTGTCGAGCATCGCGAACTCTATCTTCGAAAATAGTGGACATTGAATAAATAAGAGACTGACTGCACTGAAAGAGATCTATTATTCGAGGACTGGACTTGATTCTATAAATATATTATTGACAGCTGAACTCGAGTAATTATGAATTATTTAATCAAGAAATTCTTATTTAATTGTTTGTGATACAATAAAATATTTTTTCGATATTGATAAAACCAGGCGGTTGAAGTTGCCCGCTACCACACCACCTTACGACATCGGCTCCGTTACAACTTGGTGGCAGCGGTGGGATTTTCAGCAAGAATAATTGTTATTAGAGGAAAGCCCAGGAGGAAACAGACGGCGAACACCCGGAGTTTCTGACAACTCGAGAGGCAGCCGAAAGAATCGAAGCGACAGTTCCAAGGAAGACAGACGAAAAGCCCATCTAGACATTGCCCATGAGACAGTTCAGCTAGATCAACTAGACAGTGCTTCGAGACAGTGCAAGGTGGAGCTTGGACGACAAACAGTGGGACGCAACACGCCCGATACGAGCCCTTGAGCTACAGTGGACGACACCCGCGGAGTGCCATAACGGACCGTTCCCCAGACAAGATACTTCAAGCAACAACTGCAACAGGTAAGCTCATTTCATTTTGAGTGGCTCTTAAACTATTATTTAGCATACTGATAGGACATTAAAATGTTGTTTAAATAAAAATATGAGAAACTTTTTGAGGTAAATGAAAATATTAAGATTATGATAAATCGATAATGTGTAGTTAATGGAAATCTAACGATTAATGCAAATTTATATGTTATGTTATCTTTATCATTATTTTTAATGTTTGGAATGCAGAAAGGATTAGATAGGCTAAATTCATAACTACTCAAAAAAAAATGCCCAGTAAATTTTTTTTTCTTATATAACTTGTGTAAGAAATATATTTTGATGAGTGATTGTATAAAGAGAAATTTTGATGCATGCTGGATTGCTAAATGACAAACAGAGTAAATTAAACTTTTACCCTAAATAGTATAGATGCATTTTGATAAAGGTTGCAGGGAGTGTTCAATTCTTGAGAAATACTGGGAATGTAGTTTGCCTATAGTATTTGAAAAAATACTTATTGTTTTCATATTGTGTGTATAGGGACTCTAAAGCTTTAAAATTTTGAATTTTACTTTTTGCTTTTCGTTTGGCACAAAAGTATAGAAATTCTGAAAATCTTTTGAAAAATCATAAAATTATTTTTACATATTGGTTATGCATTTGAAATGTTTATTTATATTGTGTGCTTAGGGGTAAAATATTTCTTGTGAGGTGTAAGGTTCATATACTTTTAAATTGATAAACAAAACGAATAGTTTCCGTTTGTATTATTTCAACATACCGTAGTCATGTCGAAGTTAAATTCACTGAAGTACTGCAGGAAAGCGGATTTACAGAATCTCGCGGAAGTTTTAGGGGTGGAAATAGATGAACAAGATAATATGGCGATTATAATCGAAAAAATTGAAGCAGCAGAAAAATACGACGAGGAACTTACTTTAGTGCAGGCAGGGCACATCGTAAAAGACCGTGAAGAGCGAATCGCGGCAGAAAAAGAGAAAGAGAGGTAAAAAAAGAGAGGGAGGGAGGAAAGAGAAAGTGAGAGAGAGAGGAAAGAGAGAGAGAGGGGGGAGAGAGGGGGGGAGAGAGAGGGAGAGGGAGAGGAAGGAGAGAGAGGAAGGAGAGAGAGGGAAAGAGAGAGGAAAGAGAGAGAGGAGAGAGAGAGAGAAGAGATAATTAGGGAAGAGAGAGAGAAAGATAAGAAAAGGGCGTTTACTTTAGAACAGCTAAAATTAACGCAGAGTTCAGAAAGATCCATTAAATTACCTCTTAAAACTATTATGCATCGTTTTGATGCTGAACGATCCGACATAACATTATTCCTGAATTTGTTCGAACGACAGGCGAATAGGCCCGGAATAGAGCAAGATGAATACGTCACACACTTGTTAGCATTATTGCCGGTGGAAATTTCAGAATTGATCTTACGCGAACCAGCTCAAAAAATTGACAATTTCGAACATGTTAAATCGCTTTTATTAGCCCGGTACAGGCTGAGTGCGGAAGTGTACCGTCAAAAAGTGAATAAACATACGCGTAATCCAGGAAACCAGTGGAGAGATCTCATATTCGAATTGAATAGTTTTCTTGAAGGATGGATTAACGGTTTGGGGATTACGCAATTTTCTGAATTAAAAGACTTGTTGATCACTGATCAGATCAAACGACGCGCGCCGGTCGAATTAAAAGAACATTTTATTGATTCGTGGGCGAATTATAAAGACCCCTTGGTGCTCGCTACGGCACTAGACGAATATGAGGCGATAAAAGGAGTGTCAAAAAAATCGTGGAATACGAAACCAAAATTTGAAGGAAATTCGCGGGATAGGAGAATGGAAAAAACGGAAAATGAAGACGAAATGAGAGATTGGCATTCGGAAACCAAAACTAATTGGAGAGAGAAAAACACGGAAAACGAAAGAGAAAGGATCTTCGGACGTAAAAATTGGAATAAGTGTTTTATTTGCTCCAAAATTGGGCATTTAAAAGCCAATTGTCCGGAAAACAAAAGGAACTTAGAACCTATTACTAGTGTTCATCACATTTGCGTAGGTACGAATTTTGAGGAAAGTTTCAAACCTTATCTTAGCCGTGCTCTAATTAACGGAAAGGAATGCACGACTTTAAGGGATTCCGGAACTCGCTTTGATCTGACCTCTAGTCAATTAATTAAGCCCAATCAGTTAAACGGTGGTGCTGTACGAGTTAGGCAACCGTTGACGAACAATGCGCTTCGTTTACCGACCGCCCACGTTGTCGTAGAAATTGAAGGAGTGGGGAATATAAAAACGAGGGCCATAGTAGCAGAGAATAAATCAGACTTGTCGTACTATATATTAGGAAACGAAACTCAAAAATTAATCGATAAAATTAAGAAGGGAAAGGCTGAGACTTTAGACGCCGGAAAAACCGTAAGTGAGGCCGATCCGAAACTGAAACAACAGCGGTCCGATCCGACGCAAGGGAACGAGTCGAAAAAGAGAAACCCCCGGTCAAAAATGATTGACGTGAATACGGGAGGAAAATCTAGCGAGGATGAACGTTGGTTAAGGAAGATGAATGGGAATTTTAAAGTAGACGGAGGGGACCTTTTGTTACCCGATCGAGAGGGGAATTTAAGCGTTGGATTAAGCATGGTTGGGAGAGAAAGGCTTAAAAGAGAACAAGATGCGGACGACTCGTTAAGCGAAGCTAGAACAAGGTCAAAAATAAAGAAGACGCATTGTAATTGTGGGGATTTCGAGAAGTCAAATGATTCCCGTATAGGTATAGCTTTAACGGGCGTTCAAAGAGATAAGCCGGTAAGAATTGGGTAAGAAGACCAGGAACAACAGGAAATCTAGGCGCGATAAAGATGCGTTAAAAGGAAACTCAGTGTCAGGAGACTCAGGATTAGGTTCCACCCGACATAAGTCGTATGAAAGGGGTACGAGAAGAATGAATCGGGGGAGAATCGATTATAAAAGTTCCGCGATTAATCATTTTACAAACGTCCCAAGTAGACGCGAAAAGTCTCAAGTCAATAGAGTAAACATTCCGAAACCTAATGAAAAAGTCCTTCCGGCCAGTGCCGGGAGGAAGAGGTAGCTTTCATAATCCTTATTTAAAAAAAGCCAAATTATATCATTCAAACACACGAAGCTCAATTTAGTGTAAACCGAATATAGGAGATTCAATACTAATTTTTATCAATATAATGAATGAGAATTTCGCGAAATTAGTCAGCTTTATCCAAGCTGCTTTTCTTTAAAGTAACATATATTTGGCTGCCAAATTCGGCAATTTCTTAAAGTGCCTGTTATTTTAAGACAACATGGTGGATGAGGCTAAGCAGTGAACTTGGTCGAGACCTTAGTAATTGCTGTGCACATGCTCACTCACATCGGAATCGGTTAATATATAGGAGTGCTGTCGCATGCAAAAAATCAGATTTTTCAAAATGCACCCACAATAGAAATTGAAACTGCTATATCTGAGCCATTTTTTAAGGTAAAGACAAACAAAAAATGCTCCTGAATCCTTATATCAAGGTCAAATACTTAAGAAAGAAACCTTTTTCAATTTCTAAATTTTTTGCACCTCACTTTAAATATATATATATTTTTTAATTTAATTGTCGCCATTTTGAAACAAGATGGCTGATGAATCTGGCCAGCGAACTTGGTCGAGGTGTTGATGTATACTATCCACATGCCTTCTTACATCGAAATAGGCGAATACGTGTGTTATCGCGTGACAAATACAAGATCGTTTCAAAATGTTAGCCATGCTAGAAATTCAAAGTGCTATAAATCAACCATTTTTTAAGATATAAACAAAAGAACAAATTTTCAGAAACAAAAACTGCACCGGAATCTTTGTATCAAGGCCAAACACATAAAAAAATCTTTTTCATTTTTCAATTGTTTAATACCTTATTTTGAATTTTAAATTTAATTTTTTTTAAATGGCAACCCTTTTGAAACAAGATGGCGAATGAAGCTGGCCAATGAACTCGGTCGAGACATTGGTATGTACTATGTACAGACCAAGTTACATCCAAATCGGTTCATAATTACGCCTGTTATCGCGTGACAAAAATCAGGTCGTTTTAAAATGTCAGCCACAAGAGAAATTCAAAATGCTATTACTCAGCCATTTTTTTTTTTAGATATAGACGAAAGAAAAACTGTTCCGGAATCTTTGTATTAAGGTCAAACACATACAAAAAAAAATCTTTTTCACTTTCCAATTTTTTGGTATCTCATTTAAATTTTTTTATTTTTTAATTTTTTTAAATGGCCGCCATTTTGAAACAAGATGGCGGATGAAGCCGGCCAACGAACTCGGTCGAGATATTTGTATGTATTATGTACACACCAAGGTACATCCAAGTCGGTTCATAAATACGCCTGTTATTACGTGAGAAAAATCAGGACGTTTCAAAATGTCAGCCACGCTAGAAATTCAAAATGCTATAACTCAGCCATTTCTTAAGATATAGACGAAACAAAAACTGCTCCCGAATCTTTTTATCAAGGTCAAACACATAAGAAGAAAATATTTTTTCAATTTTTAATTTTTTGGTACCACATTTCAAATTTAAATTTTTCTTAAAAATTTAAATGGCCACCATTTTTAAACAAGATGGCGGATGAAGCTGACCAACGAACCCGATCGAGACATTGGTATGTACTATGTATAAACGAAGTTACATCCAAATCGGTTCATAAATACGCCTTTTATCGCGTGACAAAATTCAGGACGTTTCAAAATGTCAGCCACGCTAGAAATTCAAAATGCTATAACTCAGCCATTTTTTAAGATATAGACGAAACAAAAACTGCTCCGGAATCTTTGTATAAAGGTCAAATACATAAGAAAAAAATGTTTTTCCATTTTTAAATTTTTGGTACCACATTTCAAGTTTTAAATTTTTTTTTAAATTTTAAATGGCCGCCATTTTGTTTCAAAATGGCGGATGAAGCTGGCCAACGAACTCGGTCGAGAGATTGGTATGTACTATGTACACACTGAATTACATCCAAATCCGTTCATTAATACGCCTTTTATCGCGTGACAAATTTCAGGACGTTTCAAAATGTCAGCCACACTAGAAATTCAAAGTGCTATAACTCAGCCATTTTTTAAGATATAGACGAAACAAAAACTGCTCCGGAATCTTTGTATAAAGGTCAAATACATAAGAAAAAAATATGTTTCCATTTTTTATTTTTTGGTACCACATTTCAAGTTTTAAAATTTTTTAAAAATTTTAAATGGCCGCCATTTTGAAACAAAATGGCGGATGAAGCTGGCCAACGAACTCGGTCGAGACATTGGTATGTACTATGTACACACCGAATTACATCGAAATCGGTTCATAATTACGGGAGTTACAGTGTGACATAGGTCAGATATATATATATATATATATATATAGATATATATATATATATATATATATATATATATATATCAATTTTGAACGGAGGGTGGTTTCGGGGTCTGGGGGTCATGATCGATGAAAATATACCAAAATTTTTTGAAATCGCTTTCCTCCGAACGGCTGCAATAGGTAGCTTTTTTGTAAAGAAAGCTACCTAAAAGGCGTGGAGAATAGAAACGTTTTGACACGTAAAGTTTCGC
This sequence comes from Maratus speciosus, assembly GCA_963932465.1. Lineage (NCBI taxonomy): Eukaryota > Metazoa > Arthropoda > Arachnida > Araneae > Salticidae > Maratus > Maratus speciosus. The sequence continues at coordinate 380,639,330 of OZ010796.1, forward strand.
AGCCCAAACACTATGCTAAATTCAGAGATAAACTTTCAAGTGACATGTTTTAGCAGTTAAGGATTTAGTAGAGGATTGCGTGAGTCAAACTCAACTTAAATATATGTATATATTAATACTCATTTTATTATGTGTAAATGTAATCGTGTAAAATATAAATGTGTTTTGTCTGTTAAAGAGAAATTTCGTAATCAAATGTGTCCAGTATTTGCAAGCTAAGTATAAAATACAGGAAAAGGTTTTTTTAAGGAATCGATGTAATTAAACATGGGCCACTTGAAATGTATGAGCTAACCATTTCCCTTACAGCATATTACGTCTGGTAGCCGAAATATGATTTGAGGGAGGGGTGTTGTGAGAATTCGACGATATCTCACATTGAAACTCTCAATTTACAAGGCAAAAGCCAGCATAGGGAAACTAATGTATTTTCACCTAGCCTCCAAATTTCTTCAGAGTCCTAGAAAATGTCGCTAGAGATGAAACAAATACTTCAATTTCAATCAATCTTCGCAGAGGACACTAGGGTGAAAGGAACTCTTTTATCTAGCGAGAGAAATATTCTTTTGATGTTCACGAGGGTCTCGTTCCCGTGGGAAAGTAGAAAGTGAAACCAGATATGAAACCGGACGCGAAGGTTCCTGACTGCAGCCTATAGAGAAAGAGCTGGTCTATGAGATCATGGGCCACGGATGGTGAGTGGCTAATGGGAGTGGCTTTGGTCCTAGACGGAAAAACGAAACTTATAAAAGAGGATGCAAGAGCATTCTCGAGAGCTTAATTTTCCCTTCTGTTGAAGTTGAGATTTCAAGGTGTTTCTGGCCGTGCAGAGTGGAAATATCTCACGGGTCGACGGCTTCGGGACATATTCCGAAGCACAGAAAAGCGAAAGCCAGGTGTGGCTGTTAAGATATCTCCATCACGGAGTTGAAGATCGGAGGTTCCTAAACCTCGGTTAAACACCTACAAAAAGTGCGACATTCCTGTCGAGCATCGCGAACTCTATCTTCGAAAATAGTGGACATTGAATAAATAAGAGACTGACTACACTGAAAGCGATCTATTATTCGAGGACTGGACTTGATTCTATAAATATGTTATTGACAGCTGAACTCGAACCCTTATATGAAAAACGTTGTAATTATGAATTATTTAATCAAGAAATTCTTATTTAATTGTTTGTGATACAATAAAATATTTTTTCGATATTGATAAGACCAGGCCGTTGAAGTTGCCCGCTACCACACCACCTTACGACATCGGCTCTGTTACAGTAATAAAAAAAACATTAAATGTGTAAAAGGGTTATTTTTAAAGCGTTTTTGGCTCTAATTTATACATATCGAAAGCTTTTTAAATATGTGCCGCGCTTTGCCCAGCCATGTTTGAATTATAATCGTATTAGTTATAGTCTTGAGTGTCAATTTCTGCAAAAAAATCTTCCGCATATTGTTGCCATTTTTTTATAATATTTTTTTTTTTTTTTTTGGGGGGGGGGGGGTCATTATTTAAAATGCTCTGTATTGCGGCCACCGAATTGAAGAGATAAGAACTATATATTTACTGTCGTATTGCAGGTTCTTAGCTCACAGGATATTACCGAAGAGCTTCTGCACCTACATATTCTGTCTGTATGTATGTATGTATGTAGTGTCGTACATACGCACGCAACTCGATATTTTTTGATAGAAATATCCGATCGCCTTCCAATTGTAAATACTTATTTATTGAAAAAGGGTTCCCTAATAAGTTCTTGGAGCTCATGTGTGTAACATAAGGAGAGAAAGGAGGGAATTAACCCTTTCGAGGGCGGTGTCCTTAAAAAGGGATACCTAATTTTAATTGCAAAACTGACAAACGGCACCAAGAAAATTTAATTAAAAATTTCCTTTTATAATGTACGTGAAAATAAGCAACTTCATATTTTCTGATAACTCCATTTATCAACTAAAAAGAGCAAGCAATACAGTAGCGAGACCCTACAACTTCCTCTTCCAGCAAGGTCTGATGGTAGTCCCAATAAAAGACAAGAAGAGAGTGATGAAGAAGAGTTCTGAAGAATCATTTTGGAACTGGTAATATATTAAATACATTCAAAAACTTGCAATCTATACTATATAGATTCCACTTTACTGAACCTACTATTAAATATAATACTATTAAACATAAATTAAATGCAATAATTATTATTAAATGTAATTTAAATGTAATAAGCATTACTAAATGTAAATAATAAGTTTTATATATAGTAAAACTAAATACATTTTATTAAACATTAATAGTGAATAAGACAAACCTATCAACAGTTACTTTCCCCTTCAAAACAGTAAATAGTTAAGGTTACAATTCGCTCAACTTCCAAACTCCCTTCGGTAATTTTAAGTCAATGGACATGTGATTTATTCTTCTTTTTAAAATATCTGCTTAGTAAATTAATATTTTAACTTCTGTTTTCTTTGTGCTCTTCTTAAATGATGACTCTTTTTTTTTATTAATTGTCAAAATATTTATAAAATATATATTTATTAATATGTGAAGTGTTAAAATCTTACTTACACTTTGTCAGCTTTTAAGATATAAAATATTAAACTAAGCTATGTATTTGTATGTATACTTCATAGTATGCTAAAAGTTAGTTCAGTGAAACGCATAGCACAGTTAAAAATGTCAATTCAGCCATTTCCGCGAATAAACGGAAATGTACTTGAGAACTTTGTGGAGCCCTGTATATGATCTATAGAATTTATCCACACCAAGTAATATTAAAAAAAATGTTCTATTTTAAAACGCCTATTACAACTACAAATGCACTTACAGCAATTATTGGTCATAGACTTTAATAATTAAATTTATTCTTCAGCCATATTCTTTTGTGTATCCCTGTAAATGAACGCTATATCTTATGCACACCATATTCTACAATAAGTGCCTTAGTACACGTTAGTGTTGAATATAAATTTCAGCACGTTTAAAAGTGTGATATCATTAAAATACAGAGCAAACGATTTTTCCCCATAGACCATAATGTAAGGGAAATCTTTTGGGTGTCTCTGTAAATGAACCGTAAAGGCTGTAGACTTCATTTACAATACCAAACATGCCACAGTGATACCCAATAACATCTAAGAATTTCAAGCCAATTGAACTATATTTATATCGAAAAATATTTTTGACCAGGATTTCGTGTCAAATACTCCACTGTGAGTCAGTCAAAAGATGGTAAAGGAGCTCGAAATGACATTGAGTGCATCGCTCCGAAGTAAAAGTTTCTTATGAGTGATTCTTGAATGTCCAATACGCAAGTGAATCAAAAGAACATCAGTTTTCCTTGGATAACTTGGAGGCAAGGTCACGATTGTTGCTTTAATATGGTGTTGTTGGTTATTATAATGTAAATCCCAATTTTCCTATTATTTATTCAGACTAAAATATTTTATTACGTTTTAAACATCTGAGAATGGATTCTAATGGTGTAATGAAGTGAGAGCATGCTTAGATACCTCGTCTGCCTTCTCATTTCCAAGAATACCCATATCTATAGGCATCCAGCTAAATGATATATTAAAATCGTGCATTGTCAGTTCATTATGAAGGTTCAAAATGGATGAGATAGAAGGATGCTTCGAAAGATGTGCAATGATGATAAGATGTGTGCAACATGGCTTTCTATATAGCAATCAGTTCAACCGTAAAGACTGAAATTGTGGAGTGAAGTTGATAATTAAAACAAGTATTTTCACACACACACACACACACACACACACACACACACACAAAAAAAAAAAAAAAAAAAAAAAAAAAAAAAAACAGCCCAACACATATCCTAACTCTTTCAGCCATCTGTATATATCAATATAACTATAATTAACACGATATTCAGAAAATAATTGAAAGAAAGCAGGATACTAAGGGTTTTTATCATATTCTTTAAAAGAATAGAGGTGAGATAGCATTAGGAGGTTTCCATGGAGGGATCACGTGCATTGGATATGGGTTCACCTCGATATTATTCAGTGGGCTATTGGCAGTAATGTTTCTCATTCTGGCTCCAAAAGATGGTGTGCAAGATGGTCGAGTGTCAGAGACTGTATTTAAAATTTAGATATGAAGTGGATGGCCATGATGCGAAAAGATACTGTAATACAAGTCTAGAAAGAGTTTGTCACGGATATACTCTAGGGCCGGATCATTACAATCAACATATAAATAGCGATATACGAAATGCACCAGAGTGAACACGGTATGAGCTATTGTGCACAGTGTTAAGCTTTTGAAAAAGATAGTTACGTGCTGAAGCATAGACCTAGCAGGCATAGTTAATTTTAGCACGGATCACAGATCGATATATTTTAAGGCAAGAATTCTGGTCTGCTCCTCAAATCAACCTAAGTAAGTTAAGCAATTTTTCACATTTTGTCCGTAATTGTAAGATATGTGGCAGAAAAATGACTTTTTTGTTAAAGTATAAGTCAAGAAAACGAATGCAGTCAACAAGATCAATTTCAGATACTCAAATGAAAATTTCAGAATCTGAGTGCAGATCCTTACGTCTACAGAAATTCACATAAGAAGTTTTGTCCTGAGAAACAATAAAACATTTTTTATTCGTCCATTTAATAATACGGTTGATAGCAATTTATAATTGTCTCTCGATAAAACTCATGCCCTGTCCTCAAGATATAAAGTATGTACAGTCGTGGGGAAAAAGAGTAAACACCCCCTACTAACTCCTCAAAAAATTATCGTAGACGAAAGTTACTGATACCAAACGATTGGAAATAAAGTCTACTTTTAAATGATGTATATAAAATTTGCTTAGGGGGCCATCTACATATTAAAACGAATCCAAACTTCATTTTTTTCAATGGCAATACCCAAATTTAACGAGATATTTCAAATTTCCGGTTCAAACTATGCCTAGACACCAAATTTCGAGTCATTTGAATAATAAGTTTTTGAATTATAAATATTCAAAATTTAGTGCTTCTAATGTTAAATTACATTTTCATATTTTTATTCATATCTCCTGAAATTATGCTCCTAATGTGCTATTTTTTTGTGTAGCAATAATACTAATATGCCCAAACATAAATGCTTTGAATTTGCAATTTTTAGAATTTTATTATATGAATTATGAATTATGAAATTAATATTCGAAAAAATTACGGATTGCAACCTACAATTTTTTTGATGAATTTAGATTTATTAAGTCCTGCTTTATGGAAATCCAAAATCTCACTTTTTTTTTTTTTCACGGTAGTTTTCAAATTATGCTTAAAAAAGGGTAAAATGGTGGTTTAAGTTGCTGTCTATGATAGAAGTGACTAGATATTTTGAAATTTCTTACGCTGTCCTATAATCTAGCAGACTTTATTGACTGCTTGAATGACGCTTAAGGTGCCTTGATCAAGAAGGGTTAACAAACTCTCGGTTAACAATCGAGTACCGAAATTCAATTTGGATACAGCCCTTAAAATACGCTCGTTTTAAAATAATTTATTTCTCGGAAACTTATGGTATGAATTGCACAAAAAATTGTTTTGGTTCTAATTAAATGGTGTAGAATTCGTTTATGCTGTCAGAATTGTGCACTGCTATCGAAAAAAACAAAGTTATGGTTCATTTTAATATGTAGATGGCCCTCTAAGCAACTTTTATATACATCATTTAAAAGTAGACTTTATTTCCAATCGTTCGATACTATTAACTTTCTTCTACGGTAATTTTTTGAGGAGTTAGTAGGGGATGGTTAAATTTTTTTTCCACGACTGTACATATGAAGGCAATTGTTTAAGTATAGCATTTATTTTGATTGCAAAGAGAGTCACAATCAGGACGCTATCTCTCTTCTTAATTATAAAAAGTAGACAAAAATTCACCGATAAGAACATGAAAATGTCGAATGGCAATGAAATCCTTAATAAAAATTAGGAGACTTCTTAGAAAGTCCAAGTTAAAAAGATCGAAAAGGACACCACACCGCCATATTTTACCATAAGCTTTCACCATGTCAAAAAATACTGAGCAAAAATGGTTGCATTTAAAAAAAAGCAAGTAAATAAAAGAATGAGGATTTCAATATTAGACCTACCACGTTGAAATACTCTTTCAAAAGCTGGAAGGCAGTTATTAGATTCTAAAACATGCACCATCCGGCAACTGACCATTTTTCTAAAAGCTTTCAGCGGTTATTATAGATTGCAATAGTTCTGTAATTATTTGGGTCACTGGAATCCATTGCTGTGTAAAGAAAAGAACTTCACCGATTTTAGTGTATGTGCGCGGGAATCTTAATAATGAAAGTATCTTAACGGTATGTCACCCAGGTGGAGGTAAATGTGATCGTGAGGACATTTTCTAACGTTTTGAACATTGAAAGAAGTGATTGATTGTGTAGTTGGAAAGGTGGCCACCTTCTGCAGATGCAAAAGGTCGATTAATTGCTCCAAGCTGACAAAGACTGATTTCAAATGTAGTTCTCACGAGTAGCCAAGGAATGACTTCGTTTTTTAGTGAGCCAATAAAAAGGAATTTTGAGGGTGACATCACTTTTTAGTTCTGCCATATGTGGTAACCAAAAAATCTGACTCTAATTAACTTTTTCTCACGAAAAAAATTAAGGAGAAGTTAGAGGCAGTCTGTGAAAAAGAGTCCAGTTAGAGGTGCTCTCAAGGACTAGGGGAAAATAATTCTCCGTAGCCGGATAGCACGAAAGGTGTTGATTGTTTGCGTTGAGCCAAGGGCTTGGGAGTGTCAACATCGACTAAACGAGATTACGTTTGAACTCTCCGATTTGTGAAAGACTCTACCTGTCATTATCTGAGTAACAGCTGATGTTTTGAGAATAGACTCTGTACATCTGCGGCTGGTATATGTCAACGACCTACGAAATTTATATTTTTGTTATATTCTACTTGTTAACCCAGATTATTTCATTTCAATAAATATTTGTTGTTTAACTTCTGAAGTAGAAGAGAAGTCTTTTCATCCGCTATTGGTCAATTTCATTGATCGAGATGCATTCTTCATACCTGCTTAAGAAAAGAGATTACAATAGCTTTACACCAGGCGTCAGGAAAAATTTTTTCCATCCATGTCCTCTGTAGACAGCAAGAAAGTTATTAAGAGAGGTTGTGCAGAGATGTTTCAGTATGTCATAAGTGATGATATTCGGACGTGGAGCAGATAAATGACATTTTGCAAACATTTCAAAAGTTTTGGAACAGTAAAAGGTAGATTATATTCATAGGAGTGACGAGAATTAATACTGATGTTGATAGTTTCCATTTGTCTTTTGAATGATAAAAAAAAATGGTCTGGGTATGAGTCAAAGGTAGAATTTGATGCAAGGACACTTACTTTTGTCTCAGCTATACATTTAGGAGGTGCTACAGTTTGACCATTGTGTTTTAATTTTGAAATATAATTTTCGGAGAGCAGGACGTACAGTTATTCACTCTTTTCCAAAGAAGTTTACTTGAAGTATTAGAAATGTATCTGATTCAAGTTTTACGCTCGCTTTTATGACGCACTCTTCTAGCGTCAAGCTTTGCTTTTTTAAATGCAATATAGTTAGCATTGTTGCAATACCTCCGGAAGACGCCCAGAGCCTCCTCTTTAGCTCTTTAACAGTCACTGTTCCACCATGGTTTCAATATACCTCTATATCTCTGTGTACAAGGTGTTTTGCTATTGCTAGTATCTGCAGCATTGATAATACATCGTAGTGATGTTATCAAGCTCATCGTCAATATCACCATCTATCATGTAATTCGTGATTTCAGCAACAGCTGTAAAAGTTGGACAGTTGCTTCTGTCATAGATATAGCGTTTAAAATAGTTACTAGAATCCCTGTAAGGAGTAGTCTGTGATACATTTTTTTTTAAATAACTAGTGCCGTAAAGGTTATTTGAAACCCAAATGTTCCACCATGGATAGACTGATGGGAAACAGATTGTAAGCTACGTTTTGGCTTGTGAAAATAAGTTTGATCACCATTATTGAGCAGGCATAAGCCGTTGTCAGAAATGAATTTTTGTATTATATTACCATGATGATTAGAGTAGTTGCCCTACATTTGGCTGTGCGCATTAAAATCTCGAAAAATGATGTAAAGACTTGGAGAAGGAAATTATCAAGATGTGATGACTGGAGAGCCTGGTTTAGAGGTAAATAAATGGTATTATATAATGTTATAAAGTCCTTTTATATGCATACGAACTGTAATAGCTCGTAGAGTTGTATTAAAAGAGATATGACATGAGTATATGTTAAACTGTGAGAAACGAAAAAAGTCACATCATTATCGGTAATGTCATTTCTGTAGGTTGCACAGCTGTGTAACTTCGCTTTATCACTGGGCTTTAGATGTGTTTCCTGTAAAGCTAAACACAATAATTGGTGGTTATGGAGAATAGATGGATTTCGTCATATTTATCAGGATAGCCATGCAGTTCCACGAAATAATATTAATCATTACATTAATTTTAACTAATATTTACATGTAATATTAATCATGTTACGGATATGCTTTTTTAAAATAATTTCCTACATTTTTGTTTAAGTGTAGTAGACATACCATCTCCTTACTTCTTATCTAAATACAGATCAGTGTGAAGATGTAAGAGCTCTTTATCCTCCATAGACGGCTCATTTGTTTTGTCACACTTTTCCGGGTTCAACACAGATCTACGGTATTACTTTAAAGACAGTGTGTTTCAGTGATATTTTGAGAGTTTCTTTTATGGAGAGGAAGTCTGGAAAAAATGGTTGTTTTGACTTTGAAGAGGCAGTTTGTGATGATTTAGCAAACATGATGTTTTAGAGTTTCCGAAGCGTTGACATCCAAAACAACGGTTTAGATGTGGGAGGTACAGAACATGATAGATATCGATCTTTTATTCAGTTTGGTAAGTTGGGTGAGTTGAATGTGAGTATTATGTTCTTAGCTGGTTTTATATTTGATCAGATGGTAGTTGTTCGACCCGGTGAACAATTTTTATTCTTCTGGCTTCAGTGACATTTTGTTTCTTCGGTTATTTACTATTTCTTCTTTAGTTACATGCAAAATATCAAACTCTGAAATCACTGCACGAGATATATTCAATGATTTATATGGACTAACAGAAACAGGGATGTTTGGAAAATGTGAACACTTTTTTAAGGTAGTAGTAAGACTTGTTTATTATTATTCACTTGAACAAGAAGTTCACCTAATCATAGATTTTTAATAGTTTTTGGTTCCTACCCAATGCTTAAAAAAGTTTTAGGATTTAAAAAGGTAGACGTATTGCCAAAACTCCCCTCTAGATCTTTAAGGACAAATAATCTTTCTTCTGGCATGCAAGACTCATTTGCACTACTGACATCATTCTTCTGTTCAAAACTGGAAGCAAAGTTTTCACCTGATCAGCCTCGGATCTAAGCTGGATCACACAAATTTTAGTCTGATGGCCCAATCTTGAAGAAAGAGAAAGAGAAATCAGAGTCAACCAGAAAGAGAATCCTCACACTAAGACATAAGCGATTTCTCTTTAGTTGTCCCATATTACTTTTTAAACTCACGGATTACTTCTAGTTTGATCGGAGCCTTCGTTCAAACTCTATCAACCCACACTTTTGTATCGTGTCCCATGTAACCTCATAATCTGCGCACACTAGATGAAGGGGATATCTCCATAACGTGTATCAGCAGTGCCAAGGGGGGTTTCTCGCTATGCAGAAATCCCTGCCACCTAGTTAAATGCAACTAAGGGACTCAACCTTAGCGATAGCGGAAGGAAAGCTACCCAACGCCTATACATTAATGACAGCCACACTCCTTTTCTGCTGCCACTTAAACACGGGGATTTTTCTAATGGCCAACCACCATCCGTCGCCGGGTAAAGTGGAAGACTGGTACGCAGTCCATGATGTATAGAAATGAGAGCAGAAACTCAGTTTAGACAGCAATAAGGCCATTCAAAGTTATATGATAGGAAATTTTGTAATTTTTAAGATAATTATATATATTTTTTTTCATTTCAATATTGTGTCTTTTCTATTTTCCTTTTTTAACATGAAAAACGTGAAAAGAAGATTAGTTTAACAAGGAACATTATGAACAAAATGCATTAGTAAAAAATGACAAACATGAAGAAGAATAAAAAGCTGAATAAAGACGATAAAAAAGAGTGAAAGAGCAAAGGACAGAGAACCGAAATAAAATGAAGAAATGTGAAAGGGAGAAAGATCGCTCGGGATTCCGTGGTCACAAAATCCATCAAAACCTAAATAAGGCATTCCCCTGGGAGAAATATATAAACGAGTATGAGATTGAATGCGCGGAGGCAGAGTACTTTCTTAGACTGGAGCTTTAAAATTAGAGTTCTCGCTTTCGATTTGCTGCCTTGCTTTAGCGAAAGCGCTCGCCATTTGATAAGAAGTTCCTTCATAGTATTTGAATAAAGTGGTTTTACCACGGGGGAACCGAAATGACTTTAAAGGGACCTGTGGGGTTAGGGAAATGGATTGTAAAATCTGGAATAATAAGCCATATGGTAGGAATAGGAATGTGCAAGATAGTGCTAGAAGTAAAGGCAGTTAAGTCAGGTGGTACTGATAAAAGAAATCACGTGCGTAGAAATACTGGGATTAAAGATAAATTTAATGGAAAAAAGCCTATTATTTGCTTCTACTGCAATCGTGCATGGCACATCGGACCAGATTGACCGAAGTTAAAACGTAAGGGTTCTGTAGATTTAGTTAATGACCTGGATGTAGATGTGAGTTCATGAGAATGTTTCACACGTATTTCAAAAAGGCAGAAATTAATGGGGTAGAACGAAATTATTTACGGGATACCGGAGCTGGGATCGATCTTTGCAACCGCAGTTGGATTGAGAATGAGGGTTTAATTGGGGAAGTAACATGGATTAAACAAGCACTGGAGTATGAATTTGTCAAATGCTTGCCATTGGCAAGAGTAACAATTAAGAGAGATTTTGGAACTGTGGTTACTAAGGCAGCTGTGATATCTATTGAGTTACAACAAGGATATTATTTGTTGGGAAACAAAACGGCTGAGCTTACTGAGAAATCAAAAGGTAATCTTGTATCGGTGAATTCTGTAACTACGCGCAGTCATAAGCGGGAACATGAAAGGGAGATATCCACGGTTCAAGTTGAGCGTGAATTTTGCTCGGAGGATGGAGATCAGGATGAGGTGGAGTTTAGCGAGAAAGAGGAAGAGATGGTTATATCGGAAAGGTTGGAGACGAAGTCAGGTTTAGTGAAAGTATCTACGGAGAAATTTAGGGAAGAGCAGAAAAATTGCCCTTCACTTAAGCAGTTGTGGGAAAAAGAGAAAAATCCAAATGTTAACGAATTTTGTGTTGCAGATGGTAAGCTTGTGCTGATGTAGCAGTCAAAGAGAGGTGGTGAAAAAGTGCAGTTATGTTTGCCGGAAATTTATCG